>JAPEVW010000030.1:1035000-1185000 GCA_027921565.1 Artemia sinica | reverse complement strand
TATATATATATATATATAACACAATGTCTATTTTAGATTTCTTCTTCGACGTATAGATAATCATCAGAAATGATAAGTGGCAGTAGCTCATCAAGATTCAACTTGTATGAATCTTGACATGCAAAGTCAGGGTCACATTTTCTACAATAATGTGTAACTTCATTTTTATTGAATCTCTTTGTAAATTCAATAATACTTTTCTGATTCATATAATACAATTCACGTGTTTCAATTTGCTTATTTGAAGCAGTGTCACATACAAAATTCTCATATGAAGAATCAAGTTCTGTAACGGCCAAATAAAAGTCTTTAGGTTTGTAATCAAATTAGCCAGTATCTTCATAGTGATGTCGTAAAAACCAGACTCTTTTATTATTCCAGCAAGTGAAGCGTAGACCAGGTTCTTCTTCCCAAAACAATTTAAAGCCACGACGATACCAGTCTCTTAAAATAAACTGAACTTATGTTTAGGATTTTTCGCAATCATGCCAGGGTAAGTATTTTCTCATTGATCACATTTATCATAGTGACAATTGGAGCATAAGAATCCTCTATTATGAGAGTCACAATTCTCTTCATGACAAGAGTTACAGTCTTTAATTTGCACATTATATCCTCGATGTAATTTACAAGGATTGCATAATTTACACTTTTCATTATAGTCATCAGCAAAAGTACAATCCTCACAGGATGACCAGCTGCCCAAAATATACAAGCATAATGGGCATGTGTAAAGCATATTTTTTTATGTTGACTGTCTCACTTCCAAAAAGAAACTGACTCGGGATCAATAACAATGTCCCCTATGGGCGTCACAAAATGGCCGTCTAAGCAGTGATTAAGAACAAAACCACAATATCATTTTTTTGTCACAATTGATATAACTATAAATTGAGTAAATGCTTGGGGGCAACGACTACAAAGTTTCATATAATAGTTCAAAGATGGAGAATCACTTCCTATTATATCGTAAAGCATTTCTCGAGAAAATATTTTTCTTAGAAGAGTTAATTCCAGAAAGTCATCATCTAAAACTAAACATTTGTCCAATTTTACTAGATCACGTAAAATTTTCTGGTTCTCAAATCTATCCATTTTACCACTCTAACTATCAAATACAGACTAACCTATTTTTATAGATAGTGCGACTTGATTTTGCTTAATGTTATAACATATCCAGCATGCATTTTAGCATGCATGCATCTTGTCCCATTCTAGGGTTAGCCGGCATCCCCTTGTAATTTCCACCACCTCCTTAGGCACTCTAGGTCCTGTTTCATTAACACTTTTAATATTCAAATGTATAAGCATCCATTTCTATGTTGACTGCCCTACTTCAAGAAATAAACTGACTCTCGATCAATAAAATGGCTTTATATCACCTCGAAACATGTTTAGACGCAATTTTCCTATAAAATGGCCGTCTAAGGTTTTTAAGAGCAAAACAGTGGGGGGAAATAAAAACACTTGGACTCTAGGAAATTCGTCTAGACATCTATATGGGGAAAAACAATATGGTTTCTACCACCTGGGGAGGCATTTTTAGACACGATTCCTTATAGAATGACCGTCTAGACACCTCTAGGGGGAAAACCCCCTGGGGAATGTTGCCTAGAAACAGGGCATACGCTCGGAATCTTGCCAGCTGACCGCTAGAAACAGGGATGCAGTGACGTCAGAGGGGATGGCTTTAAAATCCCTGGTCAAAAAAATAATAAATAAATAAATAATACATTGTGCCCATTTCAATAAGGATAATGTAGTTAAACTTGTTTTATTTAGTTGAATAGCTTTAGTCATAATAGTCGAAGCTGCAATAATATTTACAACCACAGTCGCAATCGCAGTAACAGTACTAATATTAGTGGTGACATTCACAAAAAGTAGCTATTGTAGTCATGAGTTGTATTGTAGTCACTCCTGGTAGTAAGCTGTCTCAGCTGCAGTCGCAAGTACTTTTAGTCGCAGTCACTTGCAGTTGCAGTCATAAGTTATCGTAATAGCAAGTAGTCTTAGTCGTAAGTGTTCATATGTTCAAGTAGTCGCAGTCATAAGTGGTCATAGTAGCAGTGGCAATTACAAGTCACCATAGTCAGAGTCATCAGTTGTTCTATTCACTAGTATCTGCAGTCAGAAGTAGCGGCAGTAGCAAATAGTCAAAGTCAGATGTAGTCGCATTAGCATATGCAAATAGTCCCAGCCACAGCGAGAAGTAGTCGGAGTGTGAGGCTGTAACGTTGAAACCAGTCGCTGTGAATAGCAGTCGTAGTCTCAAATAGAGGTAGTCGAAGTTGCAAGTAGTCATGCTTACATGTAGTCCAAAGTAGTCATAGTTGTAGTTGCAAATATTTGAAGTCACAGACCATTCCTTAAATATTGCTGTCTTGACCTTTTGACAACCCTCCTGCAAAGAGTGTGCTTTAATTTGTTTTTACATCCCCCTCAAATTTTTGTCTTTTTAATTTTATACTAATATTCTTATCCTTTTCGGAGACTCGGGATCAAAGATGTCCCCTTTTACTGAAAGCCAGCCTTAGATATCAATAATGGACAACTTATTAATTACAAAAATGCCTCGGGGGCTGTGGGTAGATATATCATCCCCTGAGGCATAGTTATTTGACTTTTCAACTATTTTGAAAAATATTGCTATTCCAAAGTTTTGATTCGATGTCTTTGGGGGAAGGTTAGCTGAAAAGGGCATACAGAAGGGACTTGATGCCCTCCGACTACTTTTCAATATCCCCATCAACCTATCCTGAGAGTTTAAACTTAATACCAACAGGTATTGCAGCTACACCAGATTAAGATATTGCAGATGCGTATTTTTGATAGACTCAAATAGTATCTTTTTATTTAGCTTAACATCCTCTCAATATTCCCCAAAGTTTCACCTTAATACCCTTAGTCTTTCCAAACACACCCAGAATCAAACATCTTCCCTTTTCCTAAATAAAAAAACAGGCATTTTTTAAAAACTGGAAGTAAGGAGCAACATTAAAACTCAAAACAAACAAAATTTATTCTGTACATGAAGGGCCCCCTCCTCAATTCTTTTCTCTTTGCGCTTAGGGGTCATGTTACCCAAAAAGACATAGTTATTCGATCTTTCAACTATGCTGAACAAAATGACTGTCTCAAAATTTTGATCGAATAAGTTTGGGGAAAAAGGGGCGTGGGAGGGGGGCTAATTGTCATCCAATATTTTGGGTCACTTGAAAGGGTACTAGAACTTTTAATTTCCGTTTTAATGCCTCCTCTCCCGATTTTCTAGAACTATTATTTCGATCCGATCACCCCTGGAAAAAAATAAACAAACATAAAAAATGATAGTAAAAATAATAATTAACGCGTATCCGTGATCTTTCTTCTGGAAAAAAAAATGCACAATTTCAAATTTTTGTATAGGAGCTTGATACAGCTACAGCAGGATTCTCTAATATGCTGAATCTGATGGTGTAACTTTCATTAAAATTCCTTAAATTTTATGGGTTGTTTTCCCCTTTTTTCAAAAATTAGGTAAATTTTCTCAGGCTCGGAACTTTTGATGCTAAACTTGATGAATCTCAAATATTCAGCATAATAAGCCAATCCTTTGATGTATCTATTGGCATCAAAATTCCGTTTTTTAGAGTTTTGGTTTCTATTGAGCCAAGTCACTCCTTACTTACAGTTCGTTAACACGAACTGTTTGCTTACACATTCTACATATAATGAAGGGCACATTGCATAGTTCTGGATCCCTGCACCCAGGGCTATGGGGGGCATTGCATTGGGGGGAAGGGCATTTATATGCTTGAGAGGGCATTAATTTGAGACTTTCGGGCCATGTTGAACAGTACTTGAAGTTCATAGTGCTCCCCCCCTTGTCCTGTTTAGACTCCCTTAAAACCGTTCAGGTTTATGAAATTTCCATTTTGTTCAAATTAGTCAAAAGGTCTAATTACTATGCCTCTGGGAACGGCAAGCCGGCCAAATATTTCATATGAAAAAGGTGCTCGTATACACTTCAAAGTTTCATGATAGGCATTTTGTTCAAAATAGTCGAAATATCAAATAACTATGGGTTTGGGGTAGCCAAACTCCCAGGGCAAGAGCTGTAATTTATGCAAGCTGCTCAATGTTAACATACAAGTTATTGTAGTGGGAAAAGAGGGTATGTTCGATGCTAAATCTCCACAAACGAAATGTCAAGAGGGATGCCAAACACAATTTTTTTTTTATTTTATCTTAATTGTTCTTTGCTAACTCATTTTTACGTGTGGAGATGATAAAGGTAATTCTGGGGACTGGAATTGAAATGCCTAGAGGATCTTTCTATGGAGTTTTTCCATGGAAAGGAGATGGGTTTCCTGGCAGTATTTAAAAAACGATCAGAAACAATTGGCAGCGCAATAGTGCTGCGTAAGGAGAAAGCGGTGTTGACACAATGTGTTACTTATTTGATTTATGTTTTTAGATCAGGGCACTGTGTTTAGAAGGAGCTGTCGTAGAAACTTCAAAAGGGGATCAATCGTTTAGAAATTGATAGTTCTGGCAACCTTTTTAATAGTCAGAAGTGATTGGAGAGCAGCCGACACCCCCCCCCCCCCTCTCATGCCCATCATTCCCTCAAACACATCCAATCAAAGTTTTGATATAGCCGTTTTGTTCTCCATTTTTGAAAGGTCCAATAATTATGTTTTTGGTGATGACAATCCCACGGTCCTCAGGACAAGGGCTATAAGTTATACTAGTTGCCCATTGTCAGCATTTAAGGTTTTTATTGAAGGGGTAGTCGGATAAACTTTAGAGGTGGCTCATTCAATTGGAAATCGTAAGTCCTAGAGTCTTTTTAATTATGAGTCAAAAGTGATTGGAGGGCAATTAGTCCCCCCAAAGTCATCTTTTTCCCAAATGCATTCAATAGAAATTTTGAGATTATCATTTAATTCAAAATAGTCTTAAGATTAAAGGCAGTGCAATACCGTTGCCTAAGTAAAGAGCGATGAGGGCACAATTAAATACTTGTTTATTTTGTTTTATTATTGTTTTTTTTTTTTTTTGCTTTTAACCAGGGCACTTCGTATAGATAAGCACCCCACACATACACACGCGTGCGCGTCGTATTCTCCCGAAATACATCTGATAGAAATTTTGAGATGGCCCTTTGTTGTCGTAGAAACTTCAAAAAGGGTTTATTCGATTGGAGATCGAAAGGGCTAGTAGCTTTTTTAATGCAAGAATGCCATAAGTTAGACATTTTAGTCGACGAAAAAAAAAAAAAAACAATCGATTCTCTGAAGATGCAGATAAATCAGCTTCAAAACCGGTTTCCGCTGGATCAAATTCCAAGCGGCCATGAACTTGGTACCCAGCCAGCCGCCCAAAATAACCAACGCGAAATGAATGCTGTAAGTGTGGTGTCAGTTACATCGGATATGCCCCTTCCAAGTGCGGTGAATAATAATACTGACATAGCCGCAAGTGATAAGAATATTGTGATTCCGATTGACAAGTTACAGGAAGAGGACTTACAGATCATTTTCGAGAAAATAATCAAGCCACCATGTAAAAGAGAGTGTTGGTTCTTTCGGAATGGTTTTTGCAAGAGAGGAGCTAGTTGCAAATTTGCTCATGAAAATAAAGTGACTCCGATAAACAAAAATAAAGTTCGACCTTGCCCTGAACGGCCCAAGTCAAAAGGGGTGTGCAAATTTTTCGAAGTTAGAGCATGTAAATTTGGTATTTACTGCCGGTTCCTACATCCATGTTATAGTTTCCTTGCCAAGTCATGTAGTAGTATTGAATGTGTCCTTGATCATATAAAGATGTGCCCTCGTTTTAGATGCTTAGATGAAATGTGTAGACTAGCGCATTTTAACCGTACTGACCCAAGCTCATCAAAAAACTCCCACCTTCGACGACGCAAACAGAAGAAAATCCAAAACAAACCCTCTTTGGGTCTAGAAAAGAGGGGACACTCTTGGGTTCAAACGCACGTCCACCTTCCTGGGGAATCCAGCAACCCTTTTCAGTACACCACCCCTCCTATGACACATCTCAAGAGCCTCTTAGACCCCCTCCCTCCTCCTCCTCCACCTATCGATTTTCATCAACAGCCAATCAACAACCAGCCCCGTCCTTATTCTATTCCCCCTCCCCTTTACCCCTTTCCCTGCAGAAGGAAAAAATTGTTGGTGACTTCAGTTTAAATAATCCTGTTGCTGCCCCAATCGCGATAGGGGGCAAGAAATTCCAAAATAAACCTTTTTTCCGGGAGTTTCACGACAAACGTTACGTATTTCCTTCTTTCCTTTACAGCAACGCCGAAAGTTTAGATCTAGAGAAATTTACTTAACTTCAGACTACGGCTTAAATGCTTGGCTCTTCCGTTATCTGTGTTTCCGAGGTCCACCGGCAAGATCTTAATTTATTGAGGGTTCCTGACTTTTCTTCTTTTATTAAACTTCGGCCTGATGACCATCCTCTTGGGAAAAAAGGAGGAGGAATTATGACACTCGTGCACGAATACTTTAAACCTCAGCTTTTAAATATACCTTTTCTTGAAGATAATGATGAAATTATTTGGGTCAAAGCCCAACCTAAGCGACTCCCTAGGCAGCTCTCTGCCATAGCAGTGTGCGTTTTCTATTATTCACCTGGTCAGCCAGCTGCAGCAAGAAAAGCTTTTTGGGAGAAGCTGCAGGAATCGACAGATTACGTCCAGAGAACTCACCCATATTTTGGAGTAGTAATGCTAGGAGATGCTAACGAACTCGATAGCAAATCGCTGGCCAGGTCACTTAACCTTAAAACTGTAGTCGATTTCCCAACAACTAAGGGGAATACTTCTCTGGATGTAATCCTGACAAATCTTTCGGAATATTACCAGAATCCAAGTAAACTAGCACCACTTGGTGGAAGTTATCATTATATGTTACAGTGGAACCCCTTGGAAAAAGTAAAAATTAAATATTCAGTAACCGAAGTTACTTCAAGGCCGATCACTGACCATGGTCTGCTGCAATTCGGTGACTGGATAACGGGAGAAAACTGGGTCGCGGTCTCTTCAGCTAAAGACTTGGACTCCCAAGTAGAAGAATTCCATAATAAGTTAAATTCAAAATTTCTCGAGTGCTTTCCCGAACGTTAGACTAAATTTTGTTCTAGTGATAAACCATACGTAAATTCAAAAATAAAGCAACTGATAAAACATAAATTGCACCTAATACGAAAAGGTCAAGTGAACCAAGCAAAACAGTTGGCAAACCAAATAAAATGGAAAATCAAAAAGGCACAAGCAAATTACTATGAAAATGAAGTTGACCATCTTTTGGAGTCCAAACCGTCGCAGTTTTTCAGTAAAGTAAAAAGTCTGACTGGCAAAAGTTCTCAACCAGTTGACTTCATGAAGGAGGAGCCTCTAGAGAAAACTGTGAATGATTTAAATGCCCATTTTGCTTCAATTGTGCAGTCTTACCCCCCTCTTCCACCCGAGGATCCTCCAGTAAGTTTAACTACTCCTTCAGATGATAATTTAATTGCTGATATTTCATCGGCAATTATAATCCGTAAACTCTCTTCGTTAAAAAGAACTTCCGTTGCCCTTTTGACATTCCAGTTGCTCTCATTAAAGCATTTGCTAAAGAATTATCATTTTCCCTTCAGATAATTTTCAATAATGTAACAAAAACAGGATATTTTCCAAAGAAGTGGAAGAAAGGGTTTATTACTCCCATTCCAAAGAAAGGAGCAGCTAATGATTTCTCTGGTGTCCGGCCGATCACAGTTACGTCAGTTTTTAGCAGAATATACGAAAGCTTTGTTGCCGCATGGCTGAAAAAATATCTTTTGAAAGTAGCTGATCGAAAGCAATTTGGTAACATCCCTAAGTGTTCGACAGTTCATTACCTCGTTAATTTAATTGATTTTATTTTAAAACACCTGGATGAACCTGGAAAATGCATAAATTTAATTGCAATTGATTTCAGAAAAGCATTTGACCTTGTTGATCACAAAATCCTTTTATAAAAAATGGCGGAAAAAAATATACCCAGCTTTATTATTAAAATCATCAAGAGCTTCTTAACAAATAGAGAGCAAACTGTGAAGTATAAAGACCAATTTTCCACTTCTCTGCCAGTTTTTTGTGGAATTCCACAAGGAACTGTGATCGGGCCGCTGGGCTTCCTCCTGATGATAAATGAAATTGCTGCTGAGCTGGAGGACAGATGAAAATACGTTGACGACTTGTCCTTAGCGGAAATCGTATCTAAGGATTCGAAGAGCAATGCTGCTGGTTTCATCGACCAAGTTACCTCAGAGGCGGCTGAACTAAACATGGTCGTGAATAAAGACAAATGCTCGGTCACGACATTTTCTTTTCTTCAGAATACTCAACCGTCTTTCGAACCTCCTATCGCTTCCGAGCTAATAAGCCATAAAATAACTTTACTTGGTGTGGTGATTTCTTCTGACCTCTCATGGCGGGAGAATACAAAGACAATTGTAAAAAAATCTAACGGCGCAATCCAAATGCTAAAAACACTGAAAAAATTTCGAGTTCCTAAGGACAAGCTGAAACTAATATTTCACACTTTCATCCGCCCCTTAGTTGAATATGCTTGTCCGGTTTGGCACTTTGCCCTTACCCAGGATGAAATTGATAAAATAGAACGAGTTCAAAAGAGATCACTGCAAATCATTTATGGCGATTCCCCTCTACCTTACTCCTTTTACCTCAAGGAATTTAAACTTGAATCCCTTTCTTCCCGCCGAGGAAAATTATGCCAAAGATTTGGCTCCACCCTCCTTCAACATCCCATCTACCGATCATTCCTTCCCCCACCTTTTGTCCCTATAAGATCTCGTCCCCCCAGGGAAGTGGCTGAGAAAGTTTCGAAACTAACCCCAGTCCACTGTAACACCATGCGCTACAGTAAAAGCTTTGTGCCAAGCTTTGTGAAATATTACAATGATCTCTAGTGTTTTTATTGTTTAGTTTATTTTATCCTGACGAAGTTTTATCAGATAATTTTATTCTCAATCTCAAGTGTTTTTATCCTTTAGTTTATTTATCCTGACGAAGTTTTATCAGACAACTTTATTTTGCTAATTATGACTAAGAGACATCATATTTGGACTTTGACCACGAGAGCTATGTCTTGTTTTTGAATTAAATGAATTTGAATTTGAATAGTCAAAAGTGATTGGAGGGCAACCAGCCCCCACCCTCCATATGTCCATCATTTCCCCAAACACATCCAATCAAAACTTTAAGATAGCCATTTTGTTCAGCGTAGTTGAAGGGTCCGGAAAATACGTCTTTGAGGATGACAATCCCTCCCCCGGGCACTCAGGGCAAAGGTTATAAGTTATACCCCGAGGGCATATGAGGTTTTTATGAAAAGGTTCGCCGCATGAACTTCGGAAGGGGCTCATCGGGTTGGAAAACAGAAGTTCTAGTGCCCCTTAAGAAGTCAAAGTGATCGGAGGACAGCTACCTCCTTCCACGTCGTATGTCCCCCAAATACATCCGATAAAAATATTTAAACAGTAATTTGTTCAAAAATAGTCCAAAGAACAAACAGCAAGTCCTTTGGGGTTGACTCAAACCCCCAGAGTCTAGGGGTAAGGGCTCTGAGCTATGCCCCAGGGGTATATAAAGTTTTTATAGAAGGAGTGGTCGTGTGGGCTCTAGAGGAGGGTCATTTGATTGGAAATGTATAGTTCTCTTTTAAGAGTCAAATGTGATGGAGGGAAACTGACCCCCATTACATTCTTTAGTGCGCAAAACACATTCGACCGAAATTGTGAGATAGCAATTTGTCACCAACAGTCAAAAGAGCATATAACAATGCTTTTAGGGTGGACACAACCACAATAGCCAGGGGTAATAGTTGTAAGTTAAGCTACAGGGCATATAAGGTTTTATGGAACGGGTGGTCATATAAACTTTGGATTGGATGTGGCTCAATTGATTGGAAGTTTGAAGTTTTAGTGGCCATTTTAAAGTCAAAAGTGCATGGAGGGCAATCAGCCCCCCAAGCCTATTATTCCCAAAAACACATCCAATCAAAATTTTAAAAGATCCATTTTTTTTTAAGCACTGTTAAAAGGTTCAGTAATTATATCTTTGGGGATGTCACCCCCCCCCCCCCACAGTCCTCAGGGCAAGGGCTGTAAGTTAGGCAATTCGTTCATTGTGTACATGTAGTTTATGTTGTTGAGACAGGTGTACATATTTTAACTTTCCTTTCCAAGAAGACGAAGGTTATTCAGGTGAGCCTTTCAGAGAATGTTGAAGGGAGTGTTGATCTAAATCAAAAAGCATTATGTGTATACAGATTGTATAAAGAGTGTAACTTAGCCATGACTGAGTATATTAATTTAGAACTTTCAGGAAATTATAAGGGAGATAATCAAAAAGACAATATTTGCATGCTACCAATACTACTACAACCACCACCACTACTACTGCCACACTACTCCATTTACAATACTGAGGGGAATTTGAACTAAATCAAAAGATGCAATGTGCATGCACATTGTCAAAAGAGCGTATCCCAAGAATTAATTTGGGTATTAAGCTGGAACTTTCAGAGAATGAAAGGGGAACGTAAAAATAAATAAATTAAAGGGGAACATCATCTGACCAAAAGGCAATATATGCACACTACTGCTAATACTACTATTACTGCTAAATTTACTACAACTACTGCTTATATTGCAACTGAAAACGAAATACATTTTAAATGTTTTCATTTTGTTTACTTTTATAGATAAAAAAGTTTTAAAATTTTAAGGAATAAATATCAATATTGTAAATTAAACTGACAATCCACGGACATTTGTTTTTTATTTCAGTAAAGTGCAAATTATTTTCTGGTCTTAAGAAGGCATGAGGGTTATTAAATATTCTATATTTAGAACTATATTAATTTGAGTATATAAATTTAGAACTTAATCAGTCCTACTCTGTACCTTCTACTCTTAACCTGTTTTCAGTTTTCAGTTTGGCTCGCCTGTTTATTGTAATTGCAGTTCGTTTTGAGTTCCACTTATTTATTGATAGTGATTTGTGGTAGTTTTACCCTTGGAAAATGACTTGACTTCATTTCTGCTCATTTTTGGCTTAATGGGAGATCTTTAATTTTCTTTGAAAAACTTGTTTTGTGGAAAAACGTTTTAAAATTAATCATATAACAAGGCTTTCGGGTTGAAACAACCCCTCAGAACCAGAGGGCAAGGGTTGGAAGCTATGCCCCGGGGGCATATAAGGTTTTAATGGAAGAGACGGTCGTATAAACTTTAGAGGAGGCTTATTTAATTGAAAATTGAGAGTTCTAGTTTCTTTTTAAGGGTCAAAAGTGATGGAGGGCAAATAGCCCCTCCCCGTCCTTCTCTTTTCCCCAAACTTATCTGACCAAAATTATGAGACAGTCATTTTGTTAAAATAGTCCAGAGATCATATAATAACCCTTCAGGTTTGACACAAGCCACCAGAGCCCTGGGGAAAGGGTTGCAAATTATGCCCTGGCATATAAGTTTTTTATGGAATGGGTGGTTGTAAAAACTTTGGTTAGGGCTCATTTGATTGGAAATTGGAAGTTATAGTGCCCTTTTTAATAGCCAAAAATGATTTTAGGGCAACAAGCACCCCCCCCCCCACCTTTCATTTTCCAAAACAAACATCCAATCAAAATTTTGAGACATGTATTTTCTTCAGCATTGTTGCCTTTGGGCAACAATGTTGATGCCTTTGATGCCTTTGGGGATGTTATTTGGGGAGACAACATTGATGCCTTTGGGGATGTTAAATCACCTACCGACCTCAGAGCAAGGGCTGTAAGTTAAGCATTTCTTTCATTGTTTACATGTAGTATATGTTATTGAGAAATGTATGTATGTTTGACCTTTAATTTCCAAGAAGACAAGGGGCATTCAGGTGAGCTTTCAGAGAATGTTGAAGGGATTGTTGAACTAAATCAAACACGTTATGTGTATTCGGGTTGTCAAAAGGGCGTAACTCAGGAATGACTGAGTATATTAATTTGAACTTTCAGGAAATGATACGGGAGATGAACAATTGACCAAAAGGCAATATTTGTACGCTACTGCTGCTACAACTACCACCACTCCTACTTCTACCAATACTGCTACTACTACTACCACCACTAAAACTACTGCTCCAGTAGCGAGCACTACCAAGGCAGAGGGTATTAAAATAAACATCTGAGGAAAAATTTTAGGGAAAACTGAACTAATTCTAAACATACTATGTGCATACAGATTGCTGATATGGTATCAAAAATATTTTTGGAACGACTTATCGTATCAAGAAGAAACTTCTGGGGCATCATGAACGGGATGTTTAACTGGTCGGAAGGTAATACTTGACCTGTTACTACTGCTATTAATACTGCTGTTACTACTGTCCATACTACTACCACTACTACTATGATTGTAGTAAATATTAAGGCTAAGCGTATGAAGGTGAAATTTGACAGGATATTAAGGGGGAAACTAAATCAAAACACACTATGTTCATGCAGATTGTCAAAAGGACATATCTAAAGAATGGATTCGGGTATTAAGTTGAAACTTTCAGAGAATGATTAAAGGCAAAGATGAATTGACAAAAAGGTAGCAGCGGCATGCATATAAATGCATGCCGCTGCTAACACTATTACCACTCCTACTTTTACTAATACTACTACTACTGCTACTACTATTACTACCGGTGCTAATATAACTGCTAATAAAGCTAAGGGCATTAAGGCGAAAACTTCGGGGCAGTATTGAAACTGTATTGAACAAAATTGAAACAGACTATCCCTACAAACGTTAATAAAGGACTTATCAACAATGCTTCAGGAACGGTTGATGGTATTTAGCTTTATTTTGAAACTTAATCAATTAAGTTGAAGCTTTCAAGGAATATTTAGTTGAATGTTAAACTAAAACAAAACGAACCATAAGCAAAGAGATTGTTAAAAGGTTGACAAAACTATATCTCAGGATTGGCATACATTATTAAATTAGACCTTTGAGGATAAGTTGTGGTGGATTTTGACCTAGCCAGAAGACTCTTTGTGTATACTTTTAATACTACTTCTACCGTTACTGTAACAAATGACGCTAAGGGTATTAAGGTAAAGCTTTTAGGGAACGTTTAGGGGCAGATTCAATTTCAATTAAACAAAAAGACTATATGCATGCAGGTTTTCAAAAGAACATATAAGCAATATCACAGGAAACACTGCTCTATCATAGCTAATAATATAACTGAAACTTTTAAAGGAGCTAATTTGATTGAAAATTAAAAGTTCTAGTGCCCTTCTTAAGAGTCAAAAGTAATTGGAGCGCAAGCAGCCCTCCTCATTAGCCCATAATTTTCCAAAAACTTCCAATGAAAATTTTGAGACAGGCATTTTGTTCAATATAGTCTGACAGTTCATTAACTATGTCTCCAGGGATATTGGGTATGTCAACCCCCCATAGTTATACAATTTGCCCATTATGCTTTATATGTTGTCAAAGAGCATAAATCACATTTTTCGGGAATGGTATTAAGTTTTATTTTTTAGGTCAAATAGAGCAGGTATAAACCTAAATTAAACAATATTATTTGTGTCAGTATTGTTTTTGAAAAGCTTTTTCCAAAAAATTAGTTTTTCAAAGAAAAATGAAGAAATCCATAAAACCAAAAATGAGCAGAAACAAAATCAAACATTTTACCAAGCTTAAAATTACCACAAATCACCGTTGATAAATAAACGAAACCCAAAATAAACATAAATTACAATAAATAATCGAACGAGCGGAAATTAACACAATTAAGGCTGACAATCCCCATGCCTTCTCTAGACCAGAACATAATTTGCACTTCACTGAAAAAAATAAGCATTAATTCCAATAAATTTCGTAAAGTCTTATTATGTTTTTGATTTATCAAAAGTAGGAAAAGTTAAAACATTTAAAATACATTTTAGATATTTTAAATTACTCCAATTTTTAAAACATTCTGAAAATTGATTCAGTCTGCCAAAATTCATACATAATGACTTTCTTTCCTATCAAGTAGAATATTTTGGGGTGGGGTAGGATATTTGTGGACCCTGATTCTTTTTGCATCGAAAAGGTTTTTAGTGTTTTTTTTTCTCCTTTTTTTTCTTTTGCTTGCACCGAGTAAGCCTCGCTGTCTATACAGGCAAAATATTTGCATAATATTTTCCTTCTTTGGATTTCATATTCCCACAGTCCCCTGTGTATGTTCTTTATATTTCTTGGTTTTTCATTGATCGAAGGCTTTGGTTCCATATTTTTCCATCGTCACCGTCCCCTTCCTCCAAACTAAAAGTTGGACACCATTCTTTGCAACTATGTATGTCTGTTTTAATTTTTTTTTTAATGTTTCATTGTTTTTTCATAATCTCTCGTTCTTTGTCCTTTACTCTAGAAAAGCAGTTTTTCAACGAAAAGTAAAAAGTCATATTAAACTTAGGACGAGCAGAAAGTCCTATTATGATTCAAACTAACAATGACCAAAAATTATTCTCAAAGAATACATGAAACCCAAATCGAACAGAAATAAAAATAAATAATCGTATCAAATATCAAGATACAGATACTAATATAAATGAATAAATAAATCCTAAAAAGAGTAAAAATTAAATTGAATACTCAGGTCAAATTTAAAACGAACAAAATTACTACAAACAGGAATGCCCCCCCCCCCCTCCCCTCTCCTAACCGTAAGAATTTTAAAGTCTATTGCGTCATTTGCACTTTACTGAAAACAAAATATACTACAGATCTTTTTCCATTTCTTCTATTGAATAATATAAAAAAAATATTATGAATAAATAAAATCTTGAATTGCTGACATTTTCATGAATTAATATCATTATACATTAAATATTCAGCATATTTTCATTAGTTCTTTCTAGTCATCTTGATTATTATAGTGATCTATTATTTATTTGTTCGTCGATGTTTTGAAACATTAAAGCATACAGTTCAAAATACATTTAGTTTTCAATAATGCACGAATCATGTAGCAGGCCCTGGAACTTTAATGGATGTGAAGGGGAGGGGTTGGGGTTCAGTAGCGAAACTCTTGTTTGCAGTAATATTTGTTCGTTTTAAGTTTGACTTGAAATCCAATTTAATGTTTACTCATTTTAAGATATATATATTCATGTACATAAGTATGTGATATCTCGATGTTCGATATGATTATTTATTTTAATGTCTATTCGTTTTGGGTTTCATTTGTTCTTTGGTAATAATTCCTTGTCGTTTTATGTTTGAATTACAACAAAGCTTTATTTCTGCTCGTCATAATTTTAATATGACTCTTCACTTTTCTTCGAAAAACTTCTTTTCCGTACAGTTTTTTTTAAGTTAATCTCAGCAATAATCTTCTTTAAAAAAAATTGTTTTTAGAAGTGTATGGAGGAACAAGTAAAAATAGATAAGAGAACAAAATATATTAAAACAATAATAGTAACAAGAAAAAATGAGCCAATATTTTAAAAAGAAGCAAAAGAATTTATGACAACAAACAAAGAAAAATAAATCAAAAATGATATATTTTTTCCATAGTAGTAAAGTATTCACTTAAACAACAAATTTGTAGCAGCATTGAAGCAATATTATTTTCCTAGTAATATCTTCCTCGTGGCTCCAAAGCTTTGCCCAGATTGAGTAGCTCCTTTGTTAGTGCCATATTGAAGACCAATTACAGCTTCACCTGCTCTTAATTGTTCTTCTGTAAAAGTCCGACGGTTTTGTGATGCAGGCTTAGGCCCCAGCCATGGGCCTTGCCATTCTGGATGTTTATATGTCTGTAAATAAAAAAAACAACTGTGTAATTGGTTTCGCCAAGTAATCTAAACAGTGAAATTTAATAAAATTTAGTATACAGGGACTATTACAAACCAGCAATTTATTGCAAAAAAAGCGGGTAGTACATATCAGTGCTGGATCTAGGATATTCAAGAGGATATGCAAGGATATGCAAGAGAGGATATTCAGTACGATTTTGGGAAAAGAAATGACCAAAATCATTTAATTTTGCTCGTTTTAGAACTGCTGAAACCCTGTTGTGAGAAATAAAAATAACAATTGACGTCAAAATTCATTATTCACTTAAAAACTTGTCAATAAGACAATTGCAAGAATGAAAAATTGTACTACCAGGAAGTCGAACCTAAGTAGCAAAAGCGAGTAAAAGATAAACCGGCTAATTTCTTCAAGCTACAGAGAGCCTCACTTTTTAAACTAAGGACCTTCGTCAATCCTTTTTTTATAGTAAATTGCAATTTAATTTTATTTAAGGATTGTCCATCCATTGTCTACCCAAATTTGTATGGTGGCCCCGAGCTTAAACACTTATCAAGCACTAATATTCGATTTGTAAATGCAGGGTAAAGAGCCCTCTATTTTTGCAGATAACCTAGCTATAACAGCTAGCGCTAACAAAAAAATAGCACTCCGAAGTGAAGATCTTAGTTTTTTAGGTAAAATGTAAAATAAGTATTTAGAATTAAGTATGAGCCAAATTTTTCCTCTTCTTTTTTACTCACTTTATTCTTGGGAATTTTAATGTGGATTTGGAAGTTAATGAGCTCGAAAGGCAGATGATAAAGAGATTAAAAAATTTGCATATCTCTTTGATTCACAATTGCATAAATTTCTTTCTTCTGTTGTTTTTTATACTAAAATTTCCCTTAAAAAAAATGCAAATACTGATCAAATATCATTAAACTGAAAAGAACAGTGCCAAAAGAAAATATGATAAAAATACTAGTGTGAAGGCTACAAAGATAAAGAGAAGATTGATGAACTGGAGGATACCACTTAAAGGCATAATACAAGGGTTGTGCATTGCAACCTAAAGAAACGTATCAGCTGGAAGCATGAAGATATTGTATCTTTGAGGTATTAAATTAAAAAAAAAAAGTTTTTTTTAACTGAAAGTAAGGAGCGACGTTAAAACTTAAAACGAACAGTAATTATTCCGTCTATGAAAGGGGCTGTCCCCTCTTCAACGCCTCGTTCTTAACGCTAAAGTTTTTCATTGTTTCAAAAAATAGAATTGTGAGAGAGTCAAACTTTAACGTAAAGAGCGAGGCGTTGAGGAAGGGACAGCCCCTTTCATAGACGGAATAATTTCTGTTCGTTTTAAGTTTTAACGTCGCTCCTTGCTTTCAGCTAAAAAAAACTTTCTTTTTTTAATTAAATTTTTGAACGTTTTTCAATTAATACAGGTTTTGATTTTGGCTCACCGTACATGAATAATTAAAACCAAAATTTGCATACTAATTTTACTTTTATTTGGTTAAATGGCTTTCTCGAAAGTTGTTTAATTTTATTTACGAACGTTTTTATTACTAATAAATATACGGAACTTACGAATTAACTTACTTAACGAACTTATATATTCAGATATTTTTAATACGTATATTAGGGGGTTCGCCTCCTAGTCAATAACTCGCTCTTTACGCTAAAGCTCGAATTTTGTTCCAATTCTTTAAAAATGACCCCTTAATCACAAAGGTCGTTAATTAGAATAAATAGCTCTTATGAAAGTACTAAAAAATCTTTAGCTCAAAGAGCGATTTATTGACTAGGAGGCGAACCCAATCATATACGTAATATCTTCTGTTCGTTTTATGTTTCGATGCTGTTCCTTGTTTTCAGTTGAAAAACTTGTTTTTTTTTTATTTATTTATTTAATGTCTGATCTTTTTTTAAGTAATGCTGGGAAATCCAGCGCCCCCTTCATAGCAATGTCCCTTCCCCCATGAAAAGATCCTGTCAAATAACCCCCCCCAACTACCAGGAAAAATCTCCCCTGAAAACGTCTGTATACACATTGGGTAAAGTTCATAACTTTCAGCCCTACCCCCGGGGCCTACGGGGGATTCATCCTAAATGACATAGTTGTCATATTTTCGACCATGCTGAACAAAATGACTATCTCAAAATTTTGATCGGGTGACTTTGGGAAAAAAATTAGTGTTGGAGGGGGCCTAGTTGCCCTTCATGTTTTTTTTTTTGTCACTTAAAAAGGGCACTAGAACTTTTAATTTCCATTCCAATGAGCCCTCCCACGATATTCTACGACCACTGGGTCGATACGATCACCCCTGAAAAAAAAAAAAAAAAAAAACGCACATCCGTGATCTTTCTTCGGGCAAAAAAATACAAAATTCCACATTTTTACAGATAGGAGCTTGAAACCTCTACGGTAGGGTTCTCTGATACGCTGAATCTGATGGTGTGATTTTCATTAAGGTTCTATAATTTTTAGGGGGTCTTTCCCCCTTTTTTGAAAATCAGCCAAATTTTCTCAGGCGCGTAACTTTTGATGGGTACTAAACTTGATCAAATTATATATTTGAAATCAGCATTAAAATCTGATCTTTTTGATGTATCTATTGGTATCAAAATCTCGTTTTTTGGAGTTTCGGTTACTAATGAGCCGGGTCGTTCCTTACTTACAGCTCGTTACCACGAATTGTTTCATAAAAATTTAATTCCAGTTGGCTGTAATCAGACAAGGGGACCACTAAAAGACCCCAAGAGCGAAAAGAAGAGATTTAATTTCTTAAGCGTAACTGAAGCTTCTTTGCTTGTGGAGAATCAATGATAAAAAAAAAAAATCGAAAAACAAAAAATCTGCAGGGGTAGGCTCTGGAGTATATCAGCATGTGGAATAGGGTGGAAGTAATTCTAAGCTACTAGATATGATAAGATATTTATTTCAAAAAATGACCATCACAAGCCCCGAAGGGCCAAATTCGCATTTCGGAGTCATAATAAAAAGAAAAATCATAAAAATAGCATAACAACTAAAAACTGACTAAACAATGCCAAAAACAACAATATTGGAAACGCAAAGCCATTCATTAGTCAAAAAAAGAAAAAAAGAAGAAAAAAAAGCCGTCAACTGTAAACCAACGAGATCCTTGATGAGGGACTACTTTCAGCAGACTGTCACTAGATACTGATAGCATATCTCAGACAGTTCGTAGTAGCAAAATGTAAATAAGGACCGACTCAGGCTAAAAGTCACCAAAATTCTAAGAAATTACCTATCATAACAATATCCACATAAACGAATTGGTTTTTTATTATGACTTCAAGTATTTAAAATTCATTAAGCTTGAAGTTCATGGTAAAAAATTATGACCCTAAAAAATTTGCCTCATTTTCAAAAAAAGGAGTAAAATGCCCCCCCCCCCAAAAAAAAGGAAATAATCTTGATGAAAATTAAGGCATCAAATTCTAGCATATCGGAGAGCCCTACTACTACTACTACTACTACTAACAACTCATCGCAGCACCAAGCCGGCTTAGGCCAACACAGCTACGCACGCTCCTCCTCCACCCCAATCTATTCAAAGCCTCCCTTTTTACACCCGCCCACGAAGTTCCCATTTCCTTTAAATCTTTCTTTATGACGTCCTCCCAACCCAGACGGGGACGACCTGCTTTCCGTTTAGCCCTAGATGGTTGGCCGAAAAGAACAATCTTCGGCAACCTGTCATCCTTCATCCGAACAACATGCCCTAACCACCTCAACCTTTCTTTCATTATAGACCTAGAAAGTGGTATTGAAAAGCGAAAAGTAGTCTGAGAGTATATTTTCAAGCCAAGGAAGCATTGGCATCATAGAATGAAGATGAAGATATGCTAGATTTTTTTGGGGGAGGGAAGGAGGAATCTAAAAACTATGGTTTCAGGCGATGACGTTCGACTTTAATAAATGCATATACCATGAAAGTACATTTTTTGTTGATTTGGCATATCACCCATATAGACATAAACTGTACCTCTTAGTAACGAAATAACTCAAATCAGGAGGGAGAAAGCTAGCACATCCCAGATCTAGACAGGGATGAGAATACAAGAAACTACTTGAAGTTTTTTGAAAGTATCAGAGGCAACGCTATAGCGTTGCCTATAGTAAAGGCCATATGGCTCCAATGTTTCATTATTATTATTTTTATTTATTTTTTTCCCCCAGAGGCACTTCATATGGAAGGGGTCGTCGTAGATACTTCAAAGTGGGCTCATTCGAGTAAAAATCGAGAGTCCTAGTGCCCTTTTTAATATTCAAAAGTGATTCGAGGGCAACTAGCCCCCCCCACGCCCATAATTCCCCCAAACACATCCAATCAAAATTTTGAGATAGCTATTTTTTCAGCGTAGTCGATTTCCAAATAGAAAATATGTTTTTGAGCAGGACATTCCCCCACAGCTCTCAGGGCAAGGGTTTTAAGTTATCCCCTGGGGGCATATAAGGTTTTTATATGAGGCGTTGTCGTAGAAACTTAAAAAAATGCTCATTCGATTGGAAATTCAAGGGCTAGTGCCCATTTTAATAGTCAAAAGTGATTGGAGGGCATCTATCCCCCCCCCCACGCCCATCATTCCCCCAAACACATCCAATCAAAATTTTGAGATAGCCATTTTGTTTAGCGTAGTCTTTTTCCAGATAGAAAATATGTTTTTGAGGAGGACACTCCCCCACAACCCTCAGGGCAAGGGTTTTAATTTATGCCCTGGGGACATATAAGGTTTTCATAGAAGGTGTTGTCGTAGAAACTTCAAAAAAGGCTCATTCAATTGGAAATTCAAAGGGCTAGGGTCCTTTTTAATAGTCGAAAGTGATTGGAGGGCAACTAGCCCCCCCCCCCCCCCATCATTCCCCTAAACACATCCAATCAAATTTTGAAATAGCCATTTTTTCAGCGTAGTTGATTTCCAGATAGCAAATATGTTTTTGAGGAGGGCACTCCCCCCCAACCCTCAGGACAAGGGTTTTAAGTTATACCCTGGAGGCATATAAGGTTTTATAGAAGGCGTTGTCGTAGAAACTTCAAAAAAAGACTAATTTGATTGGAAATTCAAAGGGCTCCTTTTTAATAGTCGAAAGTGATTGGAGGGCAACTAGCCCCCCCCCCCCCCACGCCCATCATTCCCCCAAACACATCCAATCAAAATTTTGAGATAGCCATTTTGTTCAGAGTAGGCGATTTCCAGATAGAAAATATGTTTTTGAGGAGGACACTCTCCCACAACCCTTAGGGCAAGAGTTTTAAGTTATGCCCTCTACCTTAACTATGCTCTGTACCAAAATTGACTCCTCCGTCCCTTATTTTAGTTGTTGTGTATGTTCACAATAATCATGCGTCATTTTTTTCTCTTTATCTTTGTCACTTTTATTTTCCCTTTTGTTGATACTTACTTATGTTAAATTTCTTTTCTGACGTTTAACTTTAATTTTTATTTCCTTTAATTGTATTCCTTTCTTTAATTGTAAATATTTCTTTTGACAACTAATTTGGCTTGATTTTAAGTTTTTTTTTAAATTTTATGTATTTGATCTTGAACACGATTTCGACAATGTTTTTCTTCTTGACTGTGATTTTCTTTTATCCCCCACCCCTTCTTCTTCTATTTTTCTGTTTCTATTCTAGCCATTTGTTAAATTCTTATCGAAAGTTTTTATGCTTGATTGGTGTTTCTTTTCTTGCTGTATTATTTGTTTCTTCGTTTTGCTTTGCCTATTTCTTTTTGACATATGAAGCGAATTCGGCTCTATTAGAGCTTGTGATAGCCTTTGGAAAATAAAAATTATCTTATCTTATGCCCTGGCGGCATATAAGGTTTGTATAGAAGGTGTTGTCGTAGAAACTTCAAAACAGGCTCATTAGATTGGAAATTCAAAGGGCTAGTGCCCTTTTTAATAGTCGAAAGTGATTGGAGGGCAACTAGCCCCCCCCCCCTCCTCCACACGCATCATTTCCCCAAATATATCCAATCAAAATTTTGAGATAGCCATTTTGTTCAACGTAGTTGATTTCCACATAGAAAATATATTTTTGAGGAGGAGACTCCCCCACAACCCGCAGGGCAAGGGTTTTAAGTTATGCCCTGGTAGCACATAAGGTTTTTATAGAAGGCGTTGTCGTAGAAACTTCAAAAAGGCTCATTCGATTGGAAATTCAAAGGGCTAGTGCCCTTTTTAATAGTCAAAAGTGATTGGAGGGCAACTAACCCCCCCCCCGCCCCCACGCCCATCATTCCCCCAAACACATCCAATCAAAATTTTGAGATAGCCATTTTGTTCAGGGTAGTTGATTTCCAAATAGAAAATATGTTTTTGAGGAGGACACTCTCCCACAACCCTCTAAGCAAGGGTTTTAAGTTATACCCTGGGGGCATATAAGGTTTTTATAGAAGGCGTTGTCGTAGAAACTACAAAAAAGACTCATTCGATTGGAAATTCAAAGAGCTAGTGCTGTTTTTAATAGTCGAAAGTAATTTGAGGGCAACTAACCCCCCTCTCACGCCCACCTTTTCCCCAGTTTTGTTACTTTGATGAATATTTGATTTTTTATTTTTTAAGTTTGATTTTGAAATAAGGAATTTTTAAAAACATTGAAATTTTTTGCAATCAAAAACGAACAAAAATTAATTAAAAAAAAACTTTCCGAAAAATAAGTTTTTCAAAGAAAAGTAAAGGCCATTTTAAACTTAGGCTCAGCAGATACAAATACCTTTTAAAATTCAAACTCAAAACGACCAGAAATTACTATTAAAGAATAAATGAAACCCAAAACGAACAGAAATTAAATAAGCAATCATAGCAAAAACATACAACAAGTAATAATAAATGAATAAATAGAGCAATCAATTTTTTTCAACAATCAATGCAAACAGACATACAATAGATATTAATGTAAATTAATAAATAAATCTTAAAACGTGTGAAACTTAAATTGAATATGCAAATCAAGCTTGAAACGAACAAAAATCACAACAAACAAGAGTTTGGGTATGACCTCCTTCTCTCACCGTAAAAGTCTAAAACCTACTGCGTCATTGGCGCTTTACTGAAAACTATATGCGTCTTGAACAGTCTTGGAAAGTATATACAACATCAAATTGAATATTTAATGTATAATGATATTAATTGTGGAAAGATCCATCAGTTCAAGAATTTATTTCACTGTAATTTTATTTTTATTTTCAATACTGTAAGAACTGGAAAAGAAAATATTTGTAATATAATCCGTTTTCAGTTAAGCGCCAATGACGCAGTAGGCTTTTGGTTTTTATTTACAGTTAGGAAAGGAGGCAGTATCCAAACACTTGTTTGTAGGGAAACTATATTCGTCTTTAACAACTTTAAAAAGAGCTAATAAACTAAACTGAATAGTTGATGTATAATGACATTAATTGCTGAAAGCTCATCAGTTCAAAATGTTACTATAATTTTAATGTTTATTTTCAATATTAAGTACAAAAGAAAATATTTCTAATAAAACTGGTTTTATTACACTGGTTTGCTATGATTGTTTATTTAATTTCTGTTCGTTTTGGTTTTCATTTATTCTTTAATAGTAATTTCTGGTCGTTTTGAGTTTGAATTTTAAAAGGTATTTGTATCTGCTGAGCTTAAGTTTAAAATGGCCTTTACTTTTCTTTGAAAAACTTATTTTTCGGAAAGTTTTTTTTTTTTAATTAATCTTGTAGAGTGGCCAATACAAAACTTATGCATAGGATGGAGATAAAATGTTCACAGTTCTCTTGCGAGTGCTTTATTCTCTTTTTAGTTAAGAACACACAGCCATGTAGTGGTAGAACTAGCACTCCAAAATCAAATCAAAACAATTTATGAGATAGTCAATTTAGAAGCCTAACATTCCAACAAGAATTCAGGAATCAAAAAGGGTAAGACACAGCTTAAAACGGACTTTTATTAAATCTCTAACTTGGGACAGACAAAATCTGCGGTGTTTAGATCACTTTTTCGGAGCTAGGAGAGGGCCATGACCTCTGGCTAAATCCCTAAACGCCCTTTTTTGTTCACACTATTTTCTAATGCCAGTTAATAGGCAGGATGGTGAGTAGCTTGTGAAGCATACAAATGTACATTTTCTGGAAGTGGGGTTTTACACTCTGCTTATTAAAAAAAAATGGAATAATTAGTTAAACTTCAGAAATCAACATATTGGAAGCTAAATTTTTCAAGTAGTTTCAAACGGTTTTTCAAATTTTTCAAACGGTTTTCGTTTATTGTTTGGCCCTTAGATGAATTGCTGGAATTACAGGTCTTACCACTAACTTCTTTACCCTTACTATGGCTGTGGCAGTACTTGTAGCAACATCAGGCATAAGAAAAATACATGAGAATATTTTTGGGATAGCTATATTTTTTTAATAACTTGCTACCAGTCTTAAATACCTTAGTTGCATAGATAATACTCACAGTACGTCCTAAAGCGAAAAGGGTTGTTGTAACCATCGCTACATCTTTTCTTTCCCACAAATCAGACGTTTGAAATACATCCTGTTCGGGAACCCCATAGATTTTACATGCTTCCTGGAACCTACAAGAGCATAAAGAAATCATCAGTCTCCACCATTATTTTTTTTTTTTTCACTATTCATTTGAAAATCAATTTTGAACTTAAATGACTTTGTCCAAGAGACCATTGACAATGTCAGATCAAACTGGCCAATACAGTTTATACAATTTTTTTTTTTTTACATTTTAAGCCTTTATCTGTCTTTAGCCTTTTCTTTTCAACACTTTCATTTAATTGCATATGGGAAACTATAGAGACTATACCTTGATTATTTTTCTTATTCTTTTTTTGGAAAACACGAAATACATGCAAATTTTACCCGAGGCAAAACCAAACAACGTAGACAAAGATACACACATTGACGTACACGCCTAGAGAAAAAGATTCACACATAACAAAACACATGTAGATGCTGTGTAACAAACTGATGTGTAACAAAAAACTACTTATCAAACAGTTCATGGTAACGAATGTAGTGGGGAAACACCCCTAAATACTCAAGAAATCTGAATGAAAATTCCGCTATCAGATTCAACGTATCAGAGAACCTTACTACACAGGTTTGAAAATGCCATTTTTAAAAATGTGGAATTTTATATTTTTTTTTTCTCTCTTTTTCCCAGGGGTGATCGTATCGAACCAATGGTTCTAAAAGATTGGAAGAGGGATCGACCGAACAGAAATCAAAAGTTCTAGTGTCATTTTTAAGTTACTGCGCCCCTTCCTGCGCCCTTTTTTCTCCAAATTCATTCGATCAAAATTTTTTATAAAGCCATGTTGTTTAACATAGTTGAAGCGGTCCAGTAACTACGCCTCTGGAGATGACATAACCCCCTGGGAAAGGGCTGTAAGTTATGAAATTTGTCCATTGTTTGCATATAGTATTTGTTATTAGGATGAAAACTTACATTTTTCAGGGGGAGGGGGTGGGTGCAAGAGGGGTTGTCTTCCACAAGCAGAATTTTTCACGCGGAGGGAAGTTTCGAGGAAGTGAGCTTTCCAGGGGGAATTCCAGGGATTTTTAGCGGAGTTAGAATTGTCTAGGGGATTTTTCTGAAGGGGGGAGGTAGGGGATGGTATAAAAGGGAGACTGTCCCCTCTTCAACCCTTGCTCTTTAAGCTAACGTCTTAAGGTTCTTTAAATATACTTCTCGTTCAAATGAGAAGTTTTTGTTTGAGCCGTCTTTCTTAAAGAATTGTGACAAAAAGTCAAAGTTTAGCTTAAAGAGCAAGGGTTGAGAAAGGGACATATACGGAGTGTATTGGGGCAGACCCCAATAGAAATTTTATGTCGAACTACCCGAATCGCACTGTCTATACTACTACTACTACTACTACTACTACTACTAATTCTACTGAAACAAATACTACTAGTATACTATTACTAATAGTGCTTCAACCGAGCTACTAAGGCTAATGGTATTAAGGTAAAAATTGCAGGGGATGTTAAGGGGATGTTGAACTTTATCAAAATATGCTATGTGAATGCAAATTGTCAAAAAAGAATCACCAATATTTCAGGAACGGCTTACTAAAACAACTACTATTACTAATCCTGCTACGACTGTTGCTACAATGGCTAAAAGTATTAAGGTAAAAACTGCACGGAATCAAACAGTTCGTGGTAACGAACTGTAAGTAAGGAGCGACCCGAATCAATAGTAACCGAAACTCTAAAAAACGAAATTTTGATATCAATAGATACATCAGAAGAATCATATTATTATACTGATTTAAAATATATAAGTTTCATCAATTTTAGTCTTACCCATCAAAAGTTACGCGCCTGAGAAAATTTGCCTTATTTTCGAAAAAAGGGGGAAAAACCCCTAAAAGTCATAGAACTTTAATGAAAATCACACCATCAGATTCAGCGTACCAGAGAACCCTACTATAGAGGTTTCAAGCTCCTATCTGCAAAAATGTGGAATTTTGTATTTTTTGCAAAAAAACACGCATCACGGATGCGTGTTTTTTTTCCCCAGGGGTGATCGTATCGATCCAGTAGTCTAGAATATCGTGAGAGGGCTCATTTGAACGAAAATTAAAAGTTCTAGTGCCCTTTTTAAGTGACCAAAAAATTGGAGGGCAACTTGGCCCCCTCCCACGCTCATTTTTTTCCCGAAGTCACCCAATCAAAATTTTGATAGCCATTTTGTTCAGCATAGTCGAAAATCTAATTAATATGTCTTTGAGGATGACTTAATCCCCCACAGTTCCCGGGGGAAGATCAGCAAGTTGTAAGCTTTGCCCATTGTTAACATATAGCATTGGTTATTGGGAAGTATACTGGCGTCTTCAGGAGGAATTTTTTTCTAGTGGGAAGTCGGGGTCAGAGTAGGGGTTACGGGGGAAGATCTTTCCACGGAGGATATTTCCTTGGGGGAAGGGACATTTCTATGAAGAGGGCGCCAGATTTCTCAGCATTATTTAAAAAACGATCAGAAATTAAATAAAAAAACAAGTTTTTTTCAACTGAAAGTAAGGAGCAACATTAAAACTAAAAACGAACAGAAATTATCACGTATATGAGGGGGTTCGCCCCCTAGTCAATACCTCGCTCTTTACGCTAAAGCTTTTTTAGTACTTTCAAAAGAGCTATCTATTCTAATTAACCGGCCCCTGTGATTCAGGTGTTTGTGATTCGAACAAAACTCGAACTTTAGCGTAAAAAGCGAGGTATTGATTAGGGAGCAAACTCCCTAATATACGTAATAAAAACATACGAATATAGAAATTGGTTACGCAAGTTAATTCGTAAGTTACGTCAGAATAAAATTTCGAGAAAGCCAATTAGCCATAAAAAGGAAAATTAATATGCGAAATTCGTTTTAATTATTCATGTACGGTGAGCCAAAATCAAAGCTGCATTAATTCAAAAACGTTCAGAAATTAACTAAAAAAAAAACAAGCTTTTTAACTGAAAGTAAGGAGCAACATTAAAACTTCAAACGAACAGAAATTATTCCGTATATGAAAGGGGCTGTCCCCTCCTCAACGCCTCGCTCTTTACGCTCAAGTTTGACTCTGTCTTACAACTTTATCTTTTAAAACAATACAAAATTTTAGCGTAAAGAGGGAGGCACTGAGGAGGGGACAGCCCCTTTCATGTACGGAATAATTTCTGTTCGTTTTAAGTTTTAATGTCGCTCCTTGCTTTCAGTTTAAAAAACTTGTTTTTTTTGTTAATCAAACAGTTCGTGGTAACGAACTGTAAGTAAGGAGCGACCCGGCTCAATGGTAACCGAAACTCTAGAAAACGGGTTTTTGATACCAATATATATATCAAAAGAATCAGATTTCAATGCTGATTTCAAATATATAACTTTCATCAAGTTTAGTGCTACCCATCAAAAGTTACGCGCCTGAGAAAATTTGGCTGATTTTCAAAAAAAGGGGGAAAGACCCCCTAAAAGTTATAGAACCTTAATGAAAATCACACCATCATATTCAGCGTATCAGAGAACCCTACTGTAGAGGTTTCAAGCTCCTATCTACAAAAATGTGGAATTTTACATTTTTTGCCAGAAGAAAGATCACGGATGCGTGTTTATTTGTTTGTTTGTTTTTTTTTTTTTTTCCCCAGGGGTGATCGTATCGACCCAGTGGTCCTAGAATATCGTGTGAGGGCTCATTGGAACGGAAATTAAAAGTTCTAGTGCCCTTTTTAAGTGACCAAAAAAAATGGAGGGCAACTAGGCCCCCTCCCACGCTTATTTTTTTCCCAAAGTCACCCGATCAAAATTTTGAGATAGCCATTTTTTTCAGCATGGTCTAAAATATGATAAATATGTCTTTTAGGATGACTTAATCCCCCGAAGTTCCCAGAGGGAGGGCTAAAAGTTATGAACTTTACCCAATGTTAACATATAGTATTGGTTATTGGGAAGTATACAGAAGTTTTCAGGAGGTTTTTTTTCTGGTAGTGGGAGGGAAGGGTGGGCCGGTGGTTATGTTGGAGGATCTGTTCATGAAGGAAGTTTTCATGGGGGAAGGGAAATTGCCATGAAGGGGGCGCCGGACTTGCCAGCATTATTTATTGGTTATTGGGAAGTATACAACCATTTTCAGGAAGGATTTTTTCTGGAGGGGGGGGGTAGACGAGGGGGTTAATCTTGAGAATATTTCCGTGGAGGATGTTTCTTTGGGGTAAGGGAAATTTCTATGAAGGGGGCGCCGGATTTCCAAGCATTATTTAAAAAACGATCAGAAATTAAATAAAAAAAACAAGTTTTTTCAACTGAAATGTAAGAAGGAATATTAGAACTTAAAACGAACAGAAATTATAACGTATGTGAGGGGGTTCTCCCCCAAGTCAATACCTCGCTCTTTACGCTACAGTTTTTTTTAGTGCTTTCAAAAGAGCTATCTATTCTAATTAAACGGCCTTTGTGATTCAGGGGTTTGTGAATCAAAATTTTTTTTAACTTTTAACGTAAAGAGCGTAGTATTGACTAAGGGGAGAACCCCCTCATATACGTAATAGCATATACGTAATAAAAAAAACAATAAAAAAACAAGCGATACGGCTCAATAGTAATCGAAACTTTTAAAAATGGAATTTTGATGTCAATAAATGTATCAAAAGAATGTGTTTATAATGCTGATTCTAAATATATAAATTTTATTAAGTTTAGTATTACTCATCAAAGGCTACGAGCCTGAGAAAATTTACTCGATTTTTTAAAGAGGGGGGAAACATCCCCTGCATTAACTAAAAAACGATCAGAAATTAAATAAAAAAAACAAGTTTTTTAAACTGAAAGTAAGGAGCGACATTAAAACTTAAAACGAACAGAAATTATTCTGTATATGAAAGAGACTGTCCCCTCCGCAACGCCTCGCTCTTTACGCTAAATTTTTTTATTGTTTTAAAAAATAAAGTTGTGAGACAGAGTCAAACTTTAGCGTAAAGAGCGAGGCGTTGCGGAGGGGACAGTCTCTTTCATATACAGAATAATTTCTGTTCGTTTTAAGTTTTCATGTCGCTCCTTACTTTCAGTTTAAAAAACTTGTTTTTTTTATTTAATGTTGAACTAAATCGGAACATACTATATGAATGCAGGTTGTTAAGGTTGTGAATGCAGGTGTTAAACAGCTTTGGGTATTAAGTTGAACTTTCATTGCGTGATGTTCAGCTGATCAAAAAGGCAATATTTGCGTATTATTACTACTTCTTACTACTACTACGATTACTACTACTACTACTACCACTACTAGCTTTAGCCTAAAGAGCGAGGGGTGAGGAAAGGATAACCCTCCTCATATACGGAATGTATTGGGGCAGCCCTCAATGGAAAGCTTATGTTGAACTAACCGAATGGCACCATCTATATACTACTACTGCTACTAATTCTACTGCAGCGCCTACTAGTGGTACTACTATTACTAATGCTGCTGCAACTTCTGCTGCTAAGGGTAATAAGGTAAAATTAGAAGGGAATGTTGAAAGGATGTTGAAGTAAATCGAAACATATTATGTGAATGTAGGTTGTCAAAAGAAAGTATCGGCAACATTTCAGGAACGGCTTAGGATATTAAGTTGAAACTTTCATTGCGTGATAGGGGGGACGTTCAACTGATCAAACAGCAATATGTGCGTATTACTATTGCTACTATTCTTACTCCTGCTATTACTACTACTCCGACTACTACTACTACTACTACTACTACAACTACTACTACTAGGAATATTAATAATAATAATATTAATAATAACACTATGACTACTACTAGTATTATTACTATTAAGGGGAATTTTTAGCTGAATCAAGACAAATGTATGAATGCAGGTTGTCAAAAGGCCGCATCTTGAATATCCCAGGAACGGCTACGGGTATCAAGTTGAAACTTTCAAGGCATGTTGAGGGGGACGTTAAGATAGAAAAAAAAGGCATAATGGGCATATTACTTCTGCTACTGCTATCACTAGTACTATTACTGTTCTTCAGCGACTTTAGAGGGGGATGTTCAAGGCAAAGGGTTCAAAAAGGAGCTTTTAGCGAATGTTGAGGGGGATATCAAAATAAATCAAAACTACAAAGCGCATGCAAGTTATAAAAAGGGCGTATCAGCAATATTTCAGAAACGGCCTAGAGTATCAGGTTAAAACTATCAGGGCATGTTGAGGGGCATGTTGAACTAGCAAAAAGGCACTAGGTGAATACTACTACAGCTACCTCTACTAATACACAAACACTACTACTCCTATCATTACTAGTATTCCCACTCCTTCTACAACTACTGTTCTCAAGGTAAAACTTTTATCAAGGTAATTAGGGTAAAACTCTTAGGGAATGGTGAGGGCGGCATTCAGCTAAATCAAAACACACTATGTGCATGCAGGTTGTTGAAAGGGTGTATCAGCAATATCTCAGGAACAACTTACAGTACTAAGTTGAAACTTAAGGTATTAAGCTAAAACTTTCAGGGCTACTAATATTGCTACTATTACTGCTACTAGTCTACTTCTACTACTACTAATGCTGCTATTAAACTAAATCAGAAGAGTTCAAACGCATCCACGTTTTCAAAACGGCTTAGAAACGATGTCTTAAGACGGGAATAGGCTATTAAGTTAAAACTATTGGAGATAGTTGATTGGGTTGTAAAACTATATGCATACAGGTTGTCAAAAGGGTCTATCAAAAACATTACAGTGCAAGCTGACGGCATTAAGTTTAAAATCTCATGCTAATACTGCAATTACTATAGAACTAAATTAAAAGATTTTAAGCGCATTGACGTCGCAAAAAAGGCATATATGCAATATCTTAGGCACTGAATAGGGTAGTAAGCTGAAACTTTCAGGGAAAATTGAGGGGTGCGTAAAACTAAATGAAAAGGTACTATATGCATGTTGGATGTCGAAAGGGTGAATCAGCAGTATCTCAGGACCACTGAGGGTATTCAGTTGAAACTTCTAGGGACTATTAATACTACTACCACTGCTGCTGTTATTACTACTTTTGAAATAAATCAAAAGAGTGTGTGTGCATCCATGTTTTTAAAAATGACAAAGATACAATCTCTCAGGGACGGAATAGGCTATAAAGCAGACAATTTCTGAAAAAGTTTAAGTTGCGATAAAACTAAACCAAAAAATGCTATTTGCATGCTGGTTGTCAAAATGACAAATCAGCAATATCTCGAGAAGGGCTATGGGTATTAAGTTGAAACTCTCAGGGATGCAACTATTACTACTACTACTACTACTACTACTACTACTACTACTACTACTGCTGTTGCTGCTGCTACTACTGCTGATCCAAATTAAAAGGGTATAAGTGCATCCAGGTTATCAAAATGACATAGATACAATGTCCAAGCAACGGAATAGGGTATTCTTTTTAAGGGTATAAAGGGTATAAGTGCATCCAGGTTATCAAAATGACATAGATACAATGTCCAAGCAACGGAATAGGTCATTATTTTTTCAAGAAAATTTAGGGGGTTTAAAAACTAAATCAAAAGGTGCTATGTGTATCCAGATTGTCAAAAGGGCGTATTTGCAATATCCCAGGAAAATCTAGGGGTGTTACTTTGGAACTTTAATAGCAGGTTATTGGGGATGTCAAGCTAATTCAAAAGACACTATGCCTATCCAAGTTTGTCATAATGGTATGTTTGCAATTTCTTAAGTTCGGCTACAGGTATTAATCTGAAGCTTTTAGGGCATTTTGAGTACACTATTTAACTGAATTTGGATCTTAAAAAGGCGTGTCAGCATTATTTATGGAATGCCTAAGGCAATAAGGTGAAACTTTCATTGGATGATTGGGGTGTATGTTGGATTTATTGAAAACGCACTATATGTATGCAAGTTTTCAAAAAAGAATAAGTCATGTTTTAAGAACTGCTGAGGGTATTAAGTTGAACTCCTGGGGGCTACTTTGACTACTGCTACTACTTCTACTACATTTACTACTACTAGAGCTACTACTTATGCTGCTACTACTACTACTACTACTACTACTGCCACTGCAACTATTTATTACTGCAACTGTCAATATTTACGACTATGACTGCTTGCGTTTGTGACTACTTTTGACTGCAAATACTTGCAACTGTGACTAATTTTGACTCCAACCACTTGTGACTGTAAGTCCACCTACTTTGGACTGCGACTATGACTACTTGGAACTGCTATTGCAACTACATGCGACTGTGGTTGCAACAACTACTTGTGTCTGCAGCTACTTAGGCCTGTGGCTGTAACTACTCGCGACTGTGACTCCAAATAATTGACACAGTGACTGTGACTACTTACGTCTGTGAATATTTGTGACTGCTACTTTGACTACCTGGAACTACGACTGCAACCACTTGGGACTTCCTGAAAAATTCCATGAAGCTTGAACTTAATACACTTAGACCTTTCAGAAATGCCCAGGATCAAACATTCCACCCTTCCTCAATGATAAATTCTGTATTGAAACAATGGTCAATTTGCTTAATTTACAAAATTTCCCCATGGGGCTGCGGTGGGCAAAGCATTGTCGGAGGTATAGTTATTAGAACGTTTGACTATTTTGAAAAAATGGCTAATTAAAAATTTCAATCAGTGTTGATGGAGGATCTAAAAGGGTGAGGTTTTAGCTGCTTACCTTTTGATGGCTTTTCAATACTCCCTTCGTTACGCCCTGAAAGTTTCCATTTAATACTCTTAGTCGTTCCTGAGATATTGCTGGCACACCCTTTTTACAACCAGCGTGTACATATTGCGTTTTGATCTTGATCAACAACCCCCCCCCCAGCATTTCCTGAAAGTAATTACAAGTAGAAGTAATTGCATTCGCAATTAGTCACAATCTCAGTCACAAGCAGCTACAATTGCAGTAGCAAGAAGACGTAGTTGAAGTCAAAAAGAGGCACAGTTGTAAGCACTCGTAATCACAGAAATAGTAGTATTAGTTATGGCCCTGAACATTTCAAGTTAATACCCTTAGCCGTTCCTAAGATATTTTAGATATTTTGATAACCTTGATACACATAGTATCTTTTGATTTACTTCAACATCCCCTTCAATATTCCTGGGAGTTTCACTTTAATGCCCGTAGCCTTTTCGGAACCACCCACGATCAAACATTCCTCTTTTTCAAATTATAAGCCCTTTACGTAAACAACTGGCAAATTGCACAATTTATAACCCTCGCCCCAGGTGCTGTTGGGGGTGTGGCATCTCACATTTTAAAAACATCCATTTTAAAAACAAAAACAAAGTTAATTTTAAATTGGGCCAGTTTTAACAAAGTTACTTCAAATTAAGCGAGTTCAAGTCATATAAAAAACGTCACTGTGTTTCTTATATACTAAAACCATAGATTGTTTTTTGTTTTCAGTAAAGTACTAGTTTCGCATTTATATTCCATGGACGAAGAAGCAACAGTTTTGTACGTTTTAAGTTTTAATTTTGCTCTTTACTTCAATCAGCAAAACTTAGCTTTTTGTGTCAACTTCAGTATAAATCCGGTCTTGAAGTGTTCCTTTACTCAGCGATCCATTTTTTTGGTGATAGATCCAGCAAAAAGATCTACATTTCTGCATGGAATACAGTACATCATTTGGCACGAAAAGGGAGGGGACAGAACATTCAAAACAACGTACCTTTATCTGTAAGAAAAATACCTAGCCTGCCCATTTTATACCATAGTCGGAAACTCTGAGCATAAAATCAAATTGTAAATTTGAGTTTATACGATCCAACTAACTTGAAAATGGAGTTACAAATTCCAAAACCAAGCCCCACCCCTCCTCACTACTCCAAGAAAATAGAAGCTCGGTACCAACAGGAAGGGCTGTCTGTACCTAAATCCCTTCTAATGTATTTATGATCTATCTTATTAAACGAGCAATAATTGTATATATGTTAGGTCTCTATATATAGATTTTGTCTAGTAAACGGCATTATATTTTTTCCGAAAATTAGCATATTACCATTATCCAGTGTGAATAAAACTCCCAGTTCCCTTAGTACTTTTTATAAATCGTTTGCTGACAGAAATTAGATACCCCTGAGCAAAATTATTTGAAATAGATGGCATTGAAGTAAAGAAATTGAGTCGACTGACTTTTTGGAAAGATGATAATTGTAATCAGATCCCATAACGAAAATAAAGAAGTGGTATATTTGTGAAACCATGCTGTGCTGATAAGGGACTGGGCAAATAAAACTTGTATGCAGTGCATACTTAACTAATTACCCACCTTGCTGAATGTTATGTAACAGAACAGAAAAACCGAGTTTTGAACGACAATAAGAAAAGGGGGATCAGTTGAAGCTTTGACATTTAGATAAATAGTATTCAAATCAAAATAATGTTATTTTGGAATGAATTCCTAGTAAAGTAAATTTGTTTCTCCTTTGTATGGTTCAGGGGTACCAAGTCATGAAAAGAGGTTTTTCTTTTAAATGTCTTTCTTTTCACCAAGCAATGCATGGTCCCCTGGTACTATAAATCTGTTCTAGGACCAAGTTTTGAATGTATTTTATGTATTTTTATTTTACATATTTATTATTTGTATATTTTTGAATATATATAAATTTGTAAATATGTAATTTAGAATGTATTTTATAGGTTCTATATATAATCTATTACATTATTCATATAGATTTCCACATTTTTTTTAGATAGGGCTGAACGAGGAAGGACTAGCCAATAGACAGAAGAAGTTTTTTTTTCCAAATGGCTATACAATATGCATTGCATTATTAGGATTAGAAATAACATTTGTCACGCTTAAATTTCCTACTTACTTGCTTATATTTTCCATAAATTTGAACTGTCCTCCATTCTGGTTGAACTTAGGTATAGATCCAGGGCTTAACTTATTCATTAACTTGCAAAGAATTGTTCCATCCCTCAAAATCTCTTCATACGGGACTTCTGTAAATTAACGTTAAGTACAGATGAAGAGCAAATGAACAAGGTTAATGAAGAAGTCATTATTGACTATTATAATTGACTGTTATAAAACATGCAAATAATTACGAAAACACTGATGTGAATAGCAGTCCACAGAAAAAAAACAGTTAAGACAAAAATATTTAATATTATAATGGAAAAGAAAGAATAAAAGGAACAAAATTTCTCCGTAGTTTTTTTCACTCTAATTCTTAGGTCAAGATAAAAATACAAGTACTACCCTGAAATACTACAACAAATCTATAAATTTTGAAATATTCACAAATACTTGCAAAAAAATTGGTATATGGATGTGAATTTTTCTTTCAGATCTAGATTTCTTAGATTTAAAAATCACATCGTTTCATAAAATACATCAAGCGTCATTTCTCCAAATCTCATGTGTTTTTTATGTATATAATTCTAATGTGTATAACTTTTGGAATGGAGAGAAGAGCGTACGTAGTTGTGTTGGCCTCAGGTAGTTTGTTGCCACAGTGAGTTACTTGTACTAGTAGTATTAGTAATGGAATTTTTCCTTAAATTTTAGGGATTTTTCTCTTCCCTCTCAAGAACGAAAAAAAAATATAAGTCATCAAAATTCAAAGTTCTCTAAAAGATAAAATTTCCAGAGCCAATTTAGTGCACAAACAAGTGTAGATACTGATCCTTGGAGGAGCGACTCCGCTCCTTTCATAGAGCAAATAGTCCAAAATTGACAAAATTCACAAATAAAACAATCAATAAAGGTCCCAGCGCGGATTTAAAATACTAACGAAGTAGAGAGGGTTTCCCGGTAAACTCCCTTCCCCAAGACCTGAAAACCAATAGAGTCAAGAGCCAAAAATTAAAATTGAAAAGCAGTCAAAAATAAATTCGAGCAAAAAAGTCACAATCGTTGGTCTAGTCCGTAGAAAGGAGTACGGACAAAGTTTCTTGTAACAGCACATGCTATAGTTATGCAGAGGATTTAGGGATTCAATCCCACTGAGTCCCTTCCTCCGTTCTACCCCACAACTTAATTGGCTGGGCCATCCAAATTCTATAAAGGTGTATTATGTTTATTTAGGGCATTTAAGAGAAAACTATGAAAACAGGTGGAAAGAAAAGTTTGATTTATTAGAAAACGATCATTAATTTGGAAGCCCTATAGTCATTGAATTACGCAAGTTCATCACGTCGTGCAAAGCCTCTTCAACACACATCAATTTCTTGAAGAGAAACGACAATTTTTCGTTATTTATATAGGAATACTAGCCTTTCTTATACTTACCCGGTTTACACTTAACTATCATGTGGACCTTCTCTGTCGAAGGGAATTTTTTAAACCACAAACAATCTATCAAAATCAACCATTAATTCAAATAGAATTCTTATTTTCACGAATTTTCAAGATACTAATTATTTGTTAGTTTTTCGGAAGTTTGGAATGTTTCAATGAAGAAAATCTTGTATAAAATCAAAATAAATATTTTAGACAGTTTTCAAATGGTTAATGGCAGCGAGCTGCAGGCAGGAAGCGATTCGGGCCAATCAAAAAGTATTTTGATAACAATTAATACATCAAGTTAATGCAATACCAGCAATTTCTGCAATATCTTAGGAGCGGCAAAGGACAACAATATTCAATCAAGAGATACTATGTATATCTCAGTTGTCAAAAGGGCGTATTGGAAATGTCCCAGGAACAACTAATGACATTTAGTTGAAACTTTCAGTGAATGTTGAAGGGTACTTACTTGTACTTGTACTTGGATCAGGACACAAGCTATGTAGCTCTCCCTGGCGAAAGGATCTGGCAGACTGTTGAATTCCACAGGTTACGGTCTTGGGTTAATGGGGCGATAATTTCAAGCCATGAAGGGTCCCATCTGCGACCATGTCTCCGGAAACCGCCAATTGTCTTGAGGTCAGATTTGACTGTGTTAAGCCAAGTTTTGACTTGTCCTCCACGTCGTTTCCTTTACTCAGGTGCTGATTTGCAGCGTAGGCTTTGATTTGTGAAAGTCTCGGCTGGTCTTCGGCAAACATGGCCGAACCAGGACAGGCGGCGGCGTTGAATGATAGATGTAATGTCATACTTCTGGTTACATCGTTGGCGCATGATCGTATTTGGGATTCGATCACTGAGTCGTAACCTCAATATGCTCCTCAGGCATCTGTGTTCAAAAGTGTTGAGGGCGTGTGCCTCGGTGACTTTTAAGGACCACATCCCACAGCCGTACAGTAAGACTGATCGGACAAGGGCATCGTAAATAAGAATTTTTGTTTTCCGGCAGATTTCCTTCCTTTTCCATAGTGGCTTCCACAGCTGTGCAAAGACAGCGGAAGCTGATGCAATGCGGCATTGATTTCTTCGCTACATCCACCGTTAATGTTAATGTATGATCCGAGATACTTGAATTTCTTGACAACTTCAATCTGCCTATGGTTAAGGGTTATAGGGGTAGAGTTTATATCAGGGGCATTAGACATAGCTTTAGTCTTGTCAGTATTAATCTTGAGCCCCACTGGGACAGCAACTTCGGAGACTTTTAGAAGCATTTTCTGGGATTTGCCAGCGGATTTTCCAAGAAGAGCAACATCATCGGCATAATCCAGGTCGGTGATACGGAAATCATGTCTAAACTCCTTCGAAGCTTAGTATTGCTTTTTTCATTACCCAATCGACGACAAAATTGAATAGTTCGGGAGAGAGTGCACACCCTTGCCTCACACCGAAGTCGATATCAAATAGCGGAGAAAGTTCTCCGTTCACCTTGATGCAGGCTCGTGTGTGTTGATAGCAAGCCTGAATGAGTCGTATGATCTTAGGTGGGACACAGTCCTCTTCCATTGCCATCCAAATTCCTCCCCGGCTGACTGATCGAAGGCCGTCATGAAGTCAATAAAGACAGCGATGGTGATTTGTTGATGCTTGGCTCTATGTTCCAAAATTTGTCTCAAGGTGAAGAGTCGGTCAATACAGCCCATGCCGGATTGGAAACCAGATTGGTTGGGGCGGGTTCTTTCGTTGTGGACTTTGCAGAATTGGTTAAGCAGAATCATTGCAAAGATCTTTGCCGCAATGCTCATAAGTGAGATACCTCTGTAACTTTTGCATTCAGTGCGGTCGCCTTTCTTGAAGACAGGTAGTATAACTGAGTCTTGCCATTCCTGGGGAAACCGTTGCTGAGACCAGATTGAGCAAAAGAGCTTCTGTAGTTTCTCAGCGAGAACAGGAGCAGCTTTGTAGACTTCTGCCGGGATAGAATCTGTGCCTGGCGCCTTAAGATTCCTCAGCTTCTTGATTGCCTCTTTGATCTTTTGTATTGAGGGAGGGTGAAAATTTACGTTGCTGTATGGGGCTTGTTGACTCGGTGGTACTGAGTTAAGGATAGCGTTGCTTGGCTGGAGTGCAGTGGGGTTATTATTGGGGGGCGTTTGAGTGGAAGAGATGTTCTGACTGGGGTTCAGCAGCTTCTGGAAGTGATATTGCCATCTTGCGATTATGTCATCTTTTCTTGATAGAAGCGTTCTATCTTCGTCTCTCACTCCAGTTGAGATCTTTTTACTTTTCCCAGTTGCTTCTTTTAGTAGTTGGTAAAGCTTTCTGGTATCTGAATGACTAGCAGCCTTCTGCATATCTGCTGCCACGTGGTCCCAATAGCGTTGTCTGTCACGGCGGGCGGATCTATGGTATTCTGTTCTGAGTGTTTTGAACACTACGGACTTGGTATTTCCGGTCTGTTGTTTCTTGTTTAATAGCTTGAGGGTGTCTTCTGAGATCCACCTCTTCCGCTTCTGACTCAACCTTCCGAGGACTTTTTTAGAGGCGTCTGTTATGGTGTCTCTGATCTTCCTACACTCGTCTTCTATATTTATGGTGGTTGGTTCGTTATCGTCGTCCGCGGACAAGATGTCAAAACGTTTATATAATTCCAAGCGGAACTCTAATGCGACTGCTTTATTATGAAGACGTGCTACATCGTATCTCGGAGGAGGTTGCGTTCGTTTCCTGGAGGCGAGTTTTATGGTTAGGGAAGATTTTAGCAGCATAAAATTGGAGCCATTCTTCGCTCCTGTGTCGGCTCCACGGTAGGCTCTACAGTTCTGTATAGAGCTTCGCCATCGGGAGGATATTAGCAAGTAATCCACCTGGGATTGGGCTCTTGCATCTCGAGAGCTCCAGGTGATCCTCTGGGATGGTTTGTGTTGGAACAACTTATTTGCCAATACAAGATTATGCTGCTGGGCAAATTCTACGAGCCTCCTTCCACGCTCGCACCTGTCGCCCCATCCAAATCTTCCAACAGCTCATTCATGGTCTGTCTCGCGGCTTCCAGCATGGGCGTTAAAATCACCTCCTAGGATGAGTAGATCACGGTTTGGGACTGTTCTCAATGACTGGGTCAGAGCATCGTAGAACTCGTCAATTATGCTTTCGTCCGTGGCTCTGGTTGGTGCATAGGCTGAGATGACAGTGATTTTGAACAGGTGACCCTTAAGACGGGCCTTAGCCAAACGAGGTGAGATGGGCTGCCATTCAACTTCAGATTTTGCTGCCTTAGTACTGAGGAGGAGACCAACCCGCACATTACCAGAGCCATCACTAGGTCCGGAGCTGAAAAAGTGGAATTCAGATTTTCTACCTGGCGGTGAGACGAGCTCGTCTTCCAAATTTCCATTTAGTCGGTTTCGGATACACACAGAATGTCTATACAATATCTTTCACATTCGCCTGCAATGAAGGTCCGGGTCGCAGAGCATTTTAATGAACATACGTTCCAGCACCCCACACTGAGGGATTGTCGATGTGTCAGCAGGTGGTCGGCTAGTTCACTTTTCGTTGGGATCGCCGTAGCCTCCGACGCATCGCTTGCTGGGAATGCCGTAGCCAAAGTTGGTTTTTAAGTCTTTCTGCCATTTCCATCGTTTCATGGGAATATATTTAGCCGACGGGTCCCCAATCCGACGGCACCCCTTCTGCGTGTTAGCCGGCGTCCGCCAAGGGTAGGTTGGCAGGACCGTTGCCACCCTTCTGCCACGGTGAGGCCACACAGCTGGATTTCTCCCTGAAGAGCTAGGTACGGAGAAGGTGCCTGTGGTGCACCCCAGAGACCCACAACCCTCTCTAGGGGCAGAACTGTAACCTTTTTCTACCAAACCTAGTCTACAGAGGAGCTTAGAAGGGTTTGTTGAAATAAATCAAAAGACACTAATTATAATTATTAAATTGGAATCAGATATTTTAACGCCAGAGACATGAAAAACTGAAGAAGTATTGATTATATTAATCAATGACAAAATTTTGGCAATCAAAAACGAACAGAAATTAACTTAAAGAACGATGTTGGCACAATGTTTTATTATATGTATATTATATATATATATATATATATATATATATATATATATATATATATATATATATATATATATATATATATATATATATATATATATATATACATATATATATATATATATATATATATATATATATATATATATATATATATATATATATATATATATATATATATATATTATATATATATATATATATATATATATATATATATATATATATATATATATATATATATATATATATATATATATATATATATATATATATATATATATTTGGGGGTGGGGGGTCTTTTGGGAACTTCGTATCGAAAAAGTAGCCATAGAAACTTGGAAAAGAGCTCTTTCGATTGGAAATTGAGAGGGCTAGTGCTCTTTTTAATAGTTAAAAAGGATTGTAGGGCAACTAACCCCCTCCCGCGCCCACCATTTCCCCAAACATATCCAATAAAAATTTTAAGATTGTCATTTTATTCAACATAGTTGAAATGTTCAAAAATTATGTCTTTAAGGAAGACACCCCCCCCCCCACACACACACACACAGCCTTCAGGGCAAGGGTTGTAAGTTATGCCCTGGGGGCATATAAGATTTTTATAAAAATCGTTGTCGTACAAACTTCAGAGGGGGCCCATAGGATTAGTTATCAGAAGTTCTAGTACCCTTTTTAAGAGTCAGAGTGATCAGAGGGTAACTATCCCCTTCCCCAAACGTTGTATTTCCCCGAAATGTCTGTGAAAGAAATTTTGAGATAGCGATTTGTTCAAAAAATAGTCCGAAGATCATAGGCAGCGCAATAGTGCTATCAAGTAAAGAGCGATGTGGGCAAAGTGTATTATTTTGTGAGCTGTAGGTGCTATGGGCTGTGGGCAATTGTGCGCAAAGCGATGTGGACATAATGTATTTTTTTCAGATCAGGAAAATTCGTATAGAAGGACTTGTCGTGGAAACTTTGAAAAGGGCTCATTCGACTGGAAATTGAGAGGAATAGTGCCTCTTTTATTAGCTTGAAAGTGCTCGGGGGGGGCAAAGGCCCCCCCACGCTCATCATTTCCCCAAACACTTCCACTCAAAATTTTGAGATACCTATTTTGTTCAACGTTGTTTAAAGGTCCGGAAATTATGTCTTTGAGGATAATACCCCCCTCAGCCCCCAGGGCAAGGGTTGTAACTAATACCCTGGGGGCATATAAGTTTTTTTAAGACAAAATACCGTATATTTGGTTTTAAAACAAATACCAGGTATTTGGTTTTAATTCGTAAAATTTTTTGACTTTAATTGTTTTTTATTCATCTTTTAATTTTTTGTTTATTTTTTTTCATTTTTTTTTCACATTCACATTGACTTTGAGCATTTTATTTGTTCGTTTGTTCTTAGGCACTTGCATTGATTATATTTCTTCGTTTCGCGCAGAACAAGAGAGGCGATTTTCCCCTCGAAATATTCGTTTTTTTGTGTTTTTTTCATTTGGCCTTTAAAAACCCCATTATTGCTCGTTTTTCTTTCTTTATGCCCAAAATGTATCTAATAGAAATTTTTGAATAGCCATTTTATTCAAAATAGTCCATATATCATATAGCAAGGCTTTTTGGGTTGAAACAAACCCCCAGAACCTGGGGGTAAGGGTTGTAAGTCATGCCCCGGGGACTTAAGACCTTTTATGGAAGGGATGGTTGTATAAAATTTAGTGAAGGCTCATTTTGTTGAAAATTTGAAGTTCACCAAACGAATCTGATTAAAATTGTGAGATAGCAATTTTGCTCAAAATAGTCCAAAGAACATACAACAATGCCTCTAGGGTTAACACAACCCCAAGATCCCTGGGATAGGGTTGTAAGTCATGCCCTGGGGGCATATAGGGTTTTTACGCAATGGATGGTCATATAAACTTCAGATGGGGCTCATTTAATTTGAAATTGGAAGTTATAATGCCTTTTTTTAAGAGTCAAAAGGGATTTGAGAGCAACCAGCCCCCCCCCCCACACGCTCATCATTTGCCCAAAGGCATCCAATAAGAAATTTGAAGATAGCAATTTTGTTCATTGTTGTTGAAAAGTCCGGAAATTATATCTTTGAGGAAGACACCCCGCCCCCACAGCTCTCAGGGCAAGGGTCGTAAGTTCTGCCCCAGGGGCATACACGGTTTTTATAGAAAGGGTGGTCGTATATACTTCGGAGGGGAGTCATTGGATTTGTAATCAGAATTTCTAGTACCCTTTTTAAGATTCAAAGTGATCAGAGGGCAGCTATCCTACCCCCCCCCCCCTCAAAACGTCGTATTTTCCCGAAATACATCAAATAAAAATTTTTTAGACAGCCATTTCAAATAAAATTTTTTTGGACCATTTTATTCAAAATGGTCCAAAGATCATATAACAAGGCTTTTGGGGTTGATACAAACCACCAGAGGCTGGGAGCGAGGGTTGTAGGTTATGCCACGGGGCATTTAAGTTTTTTATGGAAGGGATGGTTGTTTAACTTTAGAAGAGGTTCATTTGGTTGAAAATTGGAAGTTATAGTTCCTTTTTAAACGTCAAAAGTGAAGGAGGGCATTCCCCCCTGACAACCCCTGTTTTCACCAAACGTATCTGATTAAAATTATGAGATAGCAATTTGTTTAAAATAGTCCAAAGAACATATATAAATATATCTCTAAGGTTGACACTGCCCCAAGCGCCCTGGGGACAGGGATCAAGTTATGCCATGAGGGCATATAAGGTTTTTATGGATTGGGAAGTCGTATATGCTTCAGATGGGGCTGATTAGATTTGAAATTGAAAGTTATAGTGCCCTTTTTAAGAATCGACGTGATTTCAGAGCAACAAGTCCCCCTCACCCCCACCCCTCCACGCTCATCACTTCCCTTAACACCCCCAATCAAAATTTGGAGATAAAAATTTTGACGAAGGGTCTGGAAATTATGTCTGTGAGGAAGACACCCCCCCCCTCTAAAGCTCTCAGGGGAAGGGTTGTAGATTATGCCCTGGGGCATTTAAGGTTCTTATAGAAAGGGTGGTCTTATATGCTTTGGAGGGGACTCATTGTATAGGTAATCAGAAGTTCTAGTGCACTTTTTAAGAGTCGAAGTGATAAGAGTGCAGCTACCCCCCCCCCCCCCCCCTAAACACACAAACAAACACGTCATGTTTTCCCAAGATGTATCCAAGAGATAATTTAAGACCGTCTTTTTCTTCAAAATAATCTAAAAATCGTATAACAAGGGTTTTGAGGTTGATACAAACCACCAGAGCCTGAGGACAAAGGTTGTAAGTCATGGCCCTGAGGCATTTAAGGTTCTTAAGGAAGGGATGGTTGTGTAAACTTTAGATCAGGCTCGTTGGGTTGACATTGAAAGTTCCGGGGTATCATCTTCAACTGACCAAAAGGCAATACGTACATGCTACTACCGTTAATAATACTGCTGCTACCACTCCTACTACTACTGCTAATACAGCACTAACCCTACAACTACTTCAACCACCACCGAAACTACTTTGATAATAGTACTATTGAGGCTAAGTCTATCAAGCTAAAATTTGAGAGAATATTGATGGCAAATTTGAATTAATAAAATACATTATGTGCATTTAGAGTGTCAAAATAGCGTATCTTAAGAATTGATTTGTGTGGGCTATTTTTTGGAACTCTCAGAAAATACTTAAAGGGGAAGACCAATTGACCAAAAGGCAATATGTGCACATTACTACTAATGCTGCTGCTACTACTACTGCAACATTTACTAGTTCTACTACTACTATTACTATTGCTCCAACTGCAACATCTATCGGAACTACTTGTAAGGTTAAGAGCATTAAGATGAAAATTTCAAGAAATATACGAATATGCAGGTTATCAAAACAGGTTATCATTCATTGTTTTTAAAAGAACACATGATATACAAAATAGCTTACTGAAGGCACTGCTGTTTCCACCTTTTTGCATTTAGCAAACAGGCAAGGGTTGTAATTTATCCTAAACTCCAATATTCATTGAAAAATTCCTGCGTATTCTGATAGCCCCATTCGGCTACTCTAAGCTTCATCATGAATCTGTTATTTGCGTGAGATTCATACAAAATTCAAATGAAAATGAAGCAATTTTGGCAAACCTAATTTGTAATAAATAAAAAATATTGATTTGGGAACTGCCTTCGGACATGCTAACTCATATTTTACTATCAAACATTTGACAAGTTGAAAGGATTCAAACCTATAACATTTATAAATTGTGAGCTGAACAGCTGAAGTTTCCAAGTTTGAAGTTTGACCTCAATTTTAGCGTGAAATTTTGTAGAATGAAAATATCACTTGCTCCCGAAAAAGAAAATAAAAATGTATCCAACTTGAATGCAAACGACGTGAAGAGTGTCATGACAGTCAAATTTTATTCTATATTTTCCATCCAATGGTCCATCTTAAGTTAAAAAAACATACCAAAAGCCGCAATGATGTCAAATATCAACTGTTTTTGGTTATCAAAGTATGAATCCTCAACCTTGCTTTTTGGTTGAAATGATTACAAATCAGATGTTATTTCCTAGTGCCAAGAAAGCCAAAAAAAGAACTAAAGGCTCGGAAAACGTAGCTGATTTCGGGAACCAATTTCAGCATCAGTGGACAGACGATACGGTAAGAAAAATTTGTTGAAAGAAAAATTTATTGCGCGAGATTTTCAAAAACAAAACATCATGGACACAAATAGTCAACTGAAGTTTATTAATAGTTGCATGATTGATCTCAGTTTAGTTCTCAGCTCAGTAGCGGGGTCTTTCACCACACATCTTTGGATGACTATGTATTTGTATCCCTATTTCTTTTGTGATGATCATGATGAAAATCGGCACTGATTTTGAAAATCGGCACCGAAAACTAGAAAATTTTTGGTACTATCCCATTTTGCGGGCCTCTCTAAAAAGTCAAGTTTGGTTGATGCTAATGAAATAATATAAAATAGGATGACTATATAATAGTTTAGAAACAAATTTGGACTACAAATTTGCACATTATGTGCAAAGGTGGGGGGATGGGTGGGGGGGGGGCAAACCATTGCATATATTAAATGCGTAACCTAACCAAGGTACCTTTTCCCCCATCTAAACTCCAAAAAAACACAGTTTAATATCGTATACGTAATTAAAACCATGCTAGACAAAGTATTTCTCTCAGCGGTGTCTGAATCATCTTGTAAAAACGGGTTTTTCAAAGCGTCTCTGCCGTTTGACTGTAGCATCTCTTGTTGGACTTCTTTATAGAGGCGCGCAAAATGGGATTGTACCAAATTTTTCAAGCTCGAATCGACGCCGATTTCTCTTAAAATCGGCGCTGATATGGAAATCAGTTCCCGAAATCAGCTACGTGTGTCCAGCCCTTAAGATAAGATAGTTTACGGAGATCGTTGATAAGGAAATTTTTTATGACTTTCCATCAGTCGGAAAAAACCATGGTGACGAGTTGACTTACCAAAGGAAAAGGAAGTTATATGATTAAAAAACAAATACACGAAAATCAAGGCTTTGATACTTAGACAAGCGTAAAATCCGTTTTTGTGATTCAAGAAGTAAGGTTTTAGAAGTTTGATGAGGGACAACGGACCTTTGGTAAAAAAGTGGAATTGGCTCTGTTTCAGAAGAATCTTTAGGTACCATGCAAAAGCATATACAAATTCAGCGGCATCAATTTTAAAATTAATGTGGACACGTTTTAGAAGGGAGGGGGTGCAATTTTTTCTGAATCACAATACCAACAAGGGTATTTTCAAAACATAAGGGGGAGGGCCAAAAAATTAAGGTATATACCCCCCCTCCCAAATGACACTGTAAAAATGAATTTTGGAAAGATGTTTTTTTCTTTACTTTATGCTTTCACTAAAAACTTACCGAAAGAAATCGTTTCTCCAGTAACTTCCTTGATCCATTCGAGAGCTTCATTTTCTTTTTCTGGTTCTCTCTTGCCTGCAGACTAGAAAAAATAGGTACTTCTACAATTTTTTTTTATTTACAAAATAAAGCGTTTCAAAAACTGAAGAGCTTACTGTCGTAAACAACAATTTTCAAAAGCAATTGATTTTAATAACGTCTGGCTTCCTGGATAAGGGACACATTCTGTAATTCCAGGACAGGAGTCTACATCTACTATACTCTTGGATACATTCGGTGTTTAGATCCCTATTAAGAGACATATAAACCATGTTAAAAATCATTTTGCACTCACATAAATTAAAGATGTTTTTTTTTACAGTTAAAGGATCCAGTGAATCTCGTTACCATTTCCGAATAAAATAGCTAACTAAAAATAGATTTTTAGCTGTTTAGCATAGTTACAGATTAAATTAAAAACTAGAAACACCACATATATTGTAGAGCTTACCCAGTTGGATTTAAAAATAAGAATTCTTGCAACACTAGCCTCACAAGCAGCAAAAGGATTGAGACTAAAAACGAGATATATATAGCAATAGAGTTGCAAGCTAGGCATTATCAGGGGCGTCAGTGTGGCAATTTCAATACATCTAACTTCAGTTTTAGACACATTCCAATTCAGCCTGCTTACTTTGCACAAAACACTGTTTAAAGACCCTTGTCGAGTGAATGCCACGCTGAACTTGCAATCATATGTCCTTCGGGATGGGGGGTTTGAATCCTGGTGTCTCCAATCTTGGATTGTCAATGACTCCAAGATTGGTTTGGAACATCAGTGATGTTACTCTGCAAGCTCAACAACCGAGAGTCCGGGGAACGTACGGTTAAACAAATTCAAATGAAATATCTCGATTTTGGATTCCCTGTGAGGCTGAAAACGCCTGGTCATGCTGCAAGCACAAGTAAGTTGGTGACGTTTAAGGGAAGTATGAGCACCAAAACTAAAAATAATTCATAGAAATTACGTTTTAGACTCCGGACAAATTTAATTTTGTTTTTAGGAACTGGAAAAAAGGTTTTATCCGTCAAAAACTTTTTAAACCTGCTTTCAGAAAAATTACATAAAAATGGACCTTGGGATTTTTCTTAGATTGCCGCTCATTATAGCGCTTTTTACAATGAATTATTGAATATTGAGAGTTTTCCTTATTAAAACAGAATATTTTCAATACTAGATCTATAGAAATACATCCTGTAAAGGTTTCAGCTCATAGAATCCACCTAATATGCTTATTCATGGCTGGTATAACAAATTTTCTTCTTTTGAGTGTCCATTTCTTATGAATTTAAAACATTTGTCAAGAAAATACTGTCTTTTTTTATTGAAAAAGCTACCTTATTGTTAGCAGGCGTACGGTCTAAAAACGCTGGAGGAAAGCACTACATATGTCTAGCCTAGACTTGAATAGAAATAAATGTCGGATGATTTAAATTTGCACGGTTTGAGAAGAGGAGTATATAGAGAGGCTTCTGAAATAGTTATTTTTTTTTTTTCAAATTTCATTAGCAAGGACTTCCAAATTGCGCGTGAAAAAAAAATGAAATTTCCGACTGTCTAAAGCCCAACTCGTGCGTGACATTGGATTAATCATAAAATAAATAAAAAATGGTAGAAATACTTTTTTTAAAGAAAAATTATCTATATTTTCTTTCTTAGAAATTCAAATGTGGTCTAGATTTGTTTCCATTTTGAAATTTTAAACTTCAGAGTCAAGAATATAAACCATCGATTTTTACTTATTTTTTTCCCCAGTATTATCACTTAGGTTTACTTACAAAAACAAACGTTTGAGAAATTGGATGAAAAACAGTTTCAGTAATATCTCTATTAATCGTGGAAACCGGAAAAACACCACAAACACCTTGGATTTTTTTTTTTCTGAAGAGGAGGTGATATGATCGTAGCAGCTATGACACATTCGAAATTGAGGTAGAAACCCCCATCCTTTACAATGCACTGTCAAATGCAGACAACTCTAATGGTTCCGCCACATACTATGATACCCTGACAAGAGGATATCGAAGCAGTGACGATAAACTGCAAAACGAATCAGTGGCCAAAGAGAATGCACTACCTACTGTAAGTTGGACATGGAGTCACTTAGCGATTGCAGAGAATATGGTTATACTGTAGCAGTTTTGAGAATGTTTGTTGATCGTCGAACTAGCAGTCGGTGAAAAAAACCTCCCCGAGCCAAACATATCACCGGACCTCAAACGAAACAATGAATGCTTGTAACATGAAGTGTGTGCAAGCATTACTTCTATTTTGCCTTCAAAATAATGTATGAGATAGTTAACTATTGGGCTCTCGAAAAAAATAAGTTTCAATATGACAAATAAAAAAAAAAATATAGTTTCATAAATACCTGCTAAATACATACCAACTAGACAATACCTATTCTGGCCCTCTAAGTAAACCACTCATAGCATTAATAACTATTGTGTCTACAAATCTAATGTGTTGTGTTTGCTCCAAGGTTTGAGGTAACTTCATTTCTTTCAGGTTACTTCAAGATTCAACTTCAAAGCCAGCTTTTAGTGGCCAGGTCAAGCCAGGTTGATATGCTCATTCTTTCAAAATTATTTGTGACAAATATCACAAAAAAATATAAAAAAAAAACATGAAGTAGGGAAAGATTAAAAGGACTGGCAAGATTTGTCAATAGATAAAATTCCAAGACACATGTTGCACTAAACCTTGAGATTATTTCAAAAGCTTTAAATCATAGAGGAAATACTATTATACTCCCTCAATAAGTTGCTGTTATTCGAATTGTCTCTGTTCTAACAAAACGAATTCACTCGCAGAAGAATTAAAACAGTGTGTAGGGAATTTTCTTATTTAAAACAAATAAAAAGCGGTATTTTTCGAATATCGAGGGGTTTTTTTCTCATGGAAAATCGTTTTTTCTGCAGCATTAAAACCACATAAAGTTTTTATTCTATCTTTTTTTATAAGGCTCACAGAGAGTTCCTAGGGAGATACTAAGCATTCCATAATAATAGGCACTTAATTTGGCATGGAATACATTCACCATCACCCGGAAGTTTCCGCCTTCTAGAGCAAATGATTTGTTTATAATAAATTTGCGTAGGCGGTGCACAGACTTGGAGGTAACCTTTATGCCAAGAAAAAGGATCCTAATTACTAATCTGTTTCCACCTGGCAAATTTTTGGTTTCTGAAATAAAATATTCTTGAACTGTATTTACGTCATTTAAAATAGAATTTAATTTTATATTTGAATTCGAAATCATCACTCGGCAATTTGTCTGGGGAAAAAAAAAAGTTTTATATCAGAATTGCCATCTTTTCTTCTCAAGACACTGCAAAGATGCTAACGAATAAAGAAGATTTTAATTCACGCGAAGGATAATCTATCTCACTTTAACTGTTGTAACTTAAAAGGCACTATTTTAAACGGTGCTTGGCGTTCCCCTCCCCACCCTGAAATTTAACAAGTTTTTTCAGTAACAAAATTGGAAAAAATTAATGGAATCAAACATTTCATCACATTTTCTGAGCAAAATACGAAAATGGTCAGAAATCCTTATTCTGAATAGCTAGCAATAGTTCAAACAAAAGAAGAACAAAATACTAAAGAAAAGAAAATCGTTAATTGGGTATGTATAAGGTCAACGAAATCTACTGGAAGAAACAAGACGAGTCAAACAGTTGGAGGTAACGAACTTTAAGTAAAAAGCGACCCGGCTTAATAGTAACCGAAACTCTAAAAAAACGGAATTTTGATACCAATAAATATATAAAAAGAATCGGCTTATTATGCTCATTTCAAATATATAAGTTTCATCAATTAAAAACTTTGAAACCCAAATTGTGTTAAAACTTCTCCATCGTCCCACGCTTTTCTATTTCTCAACCACTTCCCTTTAACATTTTTTGATTATTAGCAAGTTCAATTGAAAAGCTAAAAAACGAAAAAAAAACGAAAAAAATCCTTTCCCACCTACATTTTCGTCAATTTGGGCCACTGATTTGAGCTAGACCTAAAAAAAAATGTCAGAGCAGAAACTTAATTTGTTGTATTTACTAGGTTATCAAAATGAGTAATCAGGTCTCCTCAGTTAACACGTTTTGTGCATTTTTTTTTTCTCTCCAAATCAGAAGTGCATTAAAAATATGAAACATATAATTCATCTTGACCTTTGAACGGTTAAAATCAGAATTAAAAAAAAAGATTGAATTTTGTTAGTATCGCCAGAGAAAAAATTTATTGTCCTATTCTTCTGTGCTAAAAAGTTTTTTTTTTTTAATTCTGTTACCATTACCATTAACGTCTTACCATTAACAGCTACAAGCCAGACAAAATTTCCCTTGTTTTTCGAAAAAAGAAAGAATCATCCCTTAAAGGTCATATAATCTTAATGAAAATCGCAGAATCAGATTCAGCGTATCGGGAAACCATACGATAGAGGTTTCAACCTCCTATCTGCAAAAAGTGGAATTTTGTATTTTTTGCCAGAAGAAAGATCACGGATGCGTGTTTCTTTGTGGTTGTTTTTTTTGTTGTTTTTTCCTCAGGGGTGATCATATCGATCCTGTGGTACTAATATATCGTGAGAGGGCTCATTTGAACGGGGACCTAGAAAATTAAAAGTTCTAGTGCCCTTTCTAAGTGACTAAGTGACCAAAAAGATTGGAGGACAACTAGGCCCCCTCCCCTCCCCCTTTCCCCAAAATCCTCTGATCAAAATTTTGAGATAGCCATTTTGTTCATCATAGTTGCAAAGCCCAATAACTATGCCTTTGGATATAATATAACCCCCCCCCCTCACAGCCCCAGGGGAAAGGTCTTTAAGTCATAAAATTTGCCCATTGTTTACGCATAGTATTAGTTATTGGGAAGCAAGCATACATTTTAGTGTGGAGGGGGGACAAATTCTCTGCTGGTAGTTTTTCCACAGGGGAATTTTCCATGGGGAGGGAAATTTCCAGGGGGTGAACTTGTCAGGAGATATTATACACTGGCGGAATTTGCAAGAATCCTTTTGCAAAATTCTTTTTATAAGTCTTTCTTTCTCTTTTCCGTCTCAATTTTACGCGTGGAGTTGTTAAGAGTAATTGTCCTGGGTAAATTTTCACCAGGATTAAATTTCCTAGAGGATATATCCGTGGGGAGGGTATTTCTCCATGGAGGGGACCAGATTTCCTGGGATTATTTAAAAAACGATCAGAAATTAAATTTTAAAAAAACGAGTTTTTTCAACTGAAAGTAAGGAGCAAAACTAAAATTTAAAACAAACAGAAATTATTACGTATATGAAGGGGATTGCCTCCTCCTCAAGACCTCGCTCTTTACGCTAAAGTTTGAATTTTGTCCTAATTCTATAAGAACGACTCCTGAAACACAAGGGTCGTTTATTTAGAACAATAAGAAGCATTTTTAAAAGTACTAAAAACTTTAGCGTAAAGACCGAGGTGTTGAGGAGGAGGCAACCTTTTTCAGATACGTGATAATTCCTGTCGTTTTAATTTTTAATGTTGCTTCTTACTTTCGGTTGAAAGAACCTGCTTTTTTATTTGTATTTCGTGAGGAAGACCGCTTCCTTTTTTCAGCGCTATAGGAGAAAGTCTCAAGAAAATATGTTCACATTTTTTGAGCGAAAATGTGAAACTGGACAGGACTCCTTATTCCAAATAAGCAAGCAATAGTTTAAGTTAACAAAGTTTGATAAAATAAGGAAAATAAATTTGAGAATGGGGTTTTTATAAGGCTAACAAAATACTGGAAGAAACAAGATCAATATTTTTTTAGGACAACCACTTCCCTGCTTAGGGAGGGGGGGCCGGAGGCCTAAAAAGGTGTATTTTAATGCCAAAACACCCTAAATTTTTATTGAGCCGTCAGGAAAATACAGAATTAGTACTAAAGAAGGGGGTGAAGGTAAATGTTGACACATAATCTCTTTTGATATCCGGGAAGTTTTCTGGTCTACGCCATTATTATGAAAGTAAAGAGTAACATTACACTTCAAAATGTATTATTCTGTATAGTAAAGGGATGTCCCCTCCTCGTCCCAAATCTCCCCCTTGTGGTCGTAGAAGCTTCGGAGGATACCCATTTGATCGGAAATTGACAGTTCTAGTTCTGTTTTTTTTCAAAGTTGAGTGAGATTAAAGACCAGCCAGCCCTGTCCAGCCAATTTGGAATATTGTCTTTTATTACCCCTTAGGACATCTGATTGATATTTTGAGGTAGGTATCTTGTACTTTCTCTGTGTCTACTCTATTTTGTGCATGGCCGAATTTCTCTTTAGAGGGAATTCGGCGGGAGAAATTTCCTCAATACATCCGTCTTCAAGCTATAGTTTTTTAGTTCTTTTAAAAAAGCTTCTTATTGTTCTAATTAAACAGCCCTTGTGTTTCAGGAGTAGTTCTTAGAGAATTGTGACAAAAAGTCAAACTTCAGTGCAAAGAGCGGGGTATTGAGGAGGGAGCAGCACCCCTCTTATATGTAATAATTTCTGTTCGTTTAAGTTTTAATGTCACTCCTTACTTTCAGTTGAAATATAGTTTTTTTTTTAATTTAAGTTCTGATCGTTTTTTAAATAATGCCGGGAAGTCTGGCTCCCCCTTCATATAAATGTCCTCCCTCCACGGAAATTCCCTGGACCTAAAATACCCCCACCCGCGCCAGGAAAATTCACAACAGACAATACCTTTCTTGCGAACGATTTCGCCAAAAAATTGTTTTCGGCACCCTTTCATTTGGAAAAGGCCTTAATTTATTACTGTTTTTTATATCGTGCCAGGAATTCCCCTCCGTGGGAAAGTTTTCCCGGAAATCCCCTCCCCCAGTGGAAATTTAGTCTCGCAGAACGTTCTCCCATGGAGAATTTCTCCTGTGGAAAATTCCCCCTTGGAGAATTTCTCCTGTGGAAAGTCCCTTCCCCAGAGATAGATCCTCTAGACACTTCCAACCGGGCGAAAATTCCCCCCTCCCCGGATAAATAATATATCTCTCGACATTTTAAACAAAACATCTCCACATTTAAAATTGAGCTGATAAAGAAGAAGTATTCATTTGCTGTTGTTATTTTTTTGTAATGTTGGTTACGATGGTGTTTTTGTTTCGATATTATGAGAAATAAAAATATTCAGCTCAAACTAAGTATTGTTTTCAGTTAAATTCAATAATATTCTGGTATTCAGAAATAATTGGGGGGGGGCGTCAGCCCTACTCACCTTAGTTCCTGCTCGTTTTGAGTTTCACTCAGTTATTTATTGTAATTTCTGTTCGTTTTGGGTGTCATTTACTCATTGATGGTGATTTGTGGTAGTTTTACCCTTAGAAAATGATTTGTCTTTTATTTTTTTTCTAATTTTTGGTTTGATGTAGCTCTTTACTTTTCTTTGAAAAAATGATTGTGTGAAAAAAGCTTTTCAAAATTCATTTTCACTAAAGCGCTAGTTTTAAGAATTCTGCAAAAAAAAAAAAAAAATACAAAATGTGACGAGCCAGTTTATTCAAGCTAATTTCTTAGACATCTTCCGTAATATGTGAATCAGTAATTTTTGTCCATTTGAACTTTCAACCTAGCTCTTTACTTCCATAAGAAAAACTTTTTTAAATTAATTTTTGCTTTCTCCCTATTTTCCAAATATAAGCAACAAACCTTCAAAAAGATTTGCTTATTGTTAGGGATGAAACTAAAGAATTCAATATGATTTTTGTTAAAGTATAGGTTTTACTTCCAATTTTCCTAGAATTTTCTAAAAAAAAATATATACAACTTGAGTCCAAGGGGTATGTTGTTGCCGGTAACTTTGAGAATTCGCACATAAGAAAATCAATTAGTTTCATGAAAATAAATAAATAAAATACTTATTAGGCTATTATTTATTAAAAACGATTATTGAACGTTTTTTTTATTTTAAATTACTAAGGGGTGTGTGAGGAGAGATATAAGAAGGAGAATTGTGAACCCCCTTTTGAAAGGTTTCCAACCGTGGAGACATAATGATACACTTCCTGTTAATTGCTCTTCTCAGTTCTTTCACACCAGAAGTTGGCATTTGGCACTTAACAATGAACTAACGACAACATTTATCAGATACACGTTGGAAGAATCGTAAAGGCTGTAGCTTTAAAATGATTACTTAAACATCTCTTTGGGATATTAAGCTAATCTACTAGTCCTGACAGAAAAAAAAATAGAAACAAGTAATGAGATACAAAAAAGTGATAACAACCATACAAAAAAGGGATTTTCTCGTTTTTTAGTACGAGGGGTGGTGGCTTTAAAGCCTGGGAAAACCGCAGTTTTGTAGCTGAAAATGGCAGTTTGTTGCGGTTTAATCTCTTTCATGACTTAAAAAAAAAAAAAAAATGCTAGAACCTTTAGTTTCCATTCAAGTTAGCCCAAACTTGTGATACTTGTCCTGTGGTGGCGCAGTGAGTTTGACCTTAGTTTGGTAATACGGGACCCAGAGATCGAACCTTTGCTGTAGCAACAAACTACAGGGCCGACGCAGGGACCTTAGTAGTCAAGAAGCGTCGCTAATCCGATTACTTCCTTACTCATGATTAACTAAAGAAAACAAGTTTTTTTAACTGAAAGTAAGGAGCGACATTAAAACTTAAAACGAACAAAAATTATTCCGTATATGAAAGGGGCTGTCCCCTCCTCAACGCCTCGCTCGTTACGATAAAGTTTTTTATTGTTTTAAAAAATAAAGTTGTGAGACAGAGTCAAACTTCAGCGTAAAGAGCGAGGCGTTGAGGAGGGGACAGCCCCTTTCATATACGGAATAATTTCTGTTCGTTTTAAGTTTTAATGTCGCTCCTTACTTTCAGTTAAAAAAACATATTTTTTTTAGTTAATTTCTGAACGTTTTTGAATTAATACAGCTTTGATTTTGGCTCACCGTACATGAATATTTAAAACGAAATTCGCATATTAATTTTCCTTATTTTGGCTAATTGGCTTTCTCGAAATTTTGTCCTGACGTAACTTACGAATTAACTTACGTAACGAATTTATACATTCGTATGTTTTTATTACGTATATTAGGGAGTTCGCTCCCTAGTCAATACCTCGCTCTTTACGCTAAAGTTCGAATTTTGTTCGAATCACAAACCCCCGTATCACAAAGGCGGGTTAATTAGAATAGATAGCTCTTTTGAAAGTACTAAAAAATTGTACTGAAAGTACTGAAAGTACTAATGTGTAATTTTTCTTGTTGTTTAAGAGGAAGACTGAAAGTCTCCATTTAGGGGCTTTCGACAATTGGGATTTCAATGGTGGGCTTTTTAATTTTACATGACGTCATCTGTAGGGATTTCAGGCTTCTTTACTCTAAATCCTTGAACATTTTCTGATGATTACAAATTATTGTTTTACCTGTAAAGCCCATTTTTAATTATTATAATGTCTTCTTCTTTTTACGCTAGTATGTGCTGTGGTTCACAATTTACTAGTTTTCAGCTACATCTGCAGTCATAATGTGCCAACAAGAAAACTCTTGAATACATACAGTTCTTTGCCGGTTAGCTATATATCAGAAATTAAGCGAATTTCTATCTTGGCGTAACTTCATAAGTCCTCGCTTTCATCCTTGGCCAACCTAATTAAGGACATCTTCCTCATGACATGACGTCCCGTGTATCCAGAGCCAATATCGTTTGACCAGCATTAGAAAGCTTTACAGTTTCTTTGGGGAAAGAACATATTTGTTTTTGAAAGGTGATAAACGCAAATATAGGATAGTCAGCCGAATCATGGTGGTATGTTTCTCTTCAAGTTATGATTTTCTATATCAAAACAGTCCCTAAGGGAGGGGGAGGGGTACAGAGGAAGTGCATTAGTTACTGTTATTTTTTGACAATTTTATTATTATTAATTGAAATGTTTTACTTTTGGATAATGTACAAATCGAAGTTATGTAAAAATTGAAATCTTACCAAATAATGGCAAACAGGGCCAAGACCAAATTTTAGTCAAACTAGCGGACAACATCAAAATTAGGCTTGACCATCACAATTTACAAAATTATTTTTTGCAAATTAGTAATTTTTTCAAATAAGAAATAATAACAAAGTGATCAAAAGTGCCAAAATCGTGGAGAGGGAAATTTCTGGGACCGAACTTTCCAGGGGAAATTTTAAACTGGGGGGATTTGACAGAATTCCTATGCAAAATTATTTTTATTTGTCTTGCTTTCTCTTTGCCAACTCAATTTTGCATGCGGAGATGTTCCGGGAAAAATTTTCAGTGGCTTTGAATTTCCGGGAATAAATTTCCACAGAAGGGGGGATTTTCGGAGTGATCAAAAAAACGATTAGTAATTAAAATCTTTTTTAAGGGAAAGTATACTAAGAACAATTTTTCAGGCTGAATCTCCCACAAGAGATTTTACGGAAGAGGGGGGAATTTTTAGCGAGGATAGAATTGTCTGGAGGGAATTATACGGGCGGGGTGTATTTTACTTGGGAGGAACTTTCCACGGAGGAGTTTCCCGTGAGACGAGAGAATGGTGTAAGTCTAGGAGCAATAGAGTACACAAGGAAACATGTTAAGGAAACAATTCTACTTCATAATCTGCATATTAATCCTAGTTAAATATTTTGCAGGGGGAGAATCTTTACCTTCACTTCTTTCACTGTTGTACAACTTTTTTTTAACAAAATTTTGAAAAATAAACATGAATTCGACAGCATTTTCCGTTTTCAAATAATCTAAATTCGTAGTTTTCAGTAGTATTCAGTAGTAATTTCGTAGTAGACACCATCACTACCACCTACCAAAAACATATCAATAGACAAATACTGATAATTTAGGCTAAGAAAGGTTAGGTTAGATTAGGTAGATGGCACATGGGTGTCTGTCTATGAAGGATTTTCAAAACTTAGAAAATAGACACAAATATTTTAAAATGTGACAGAAAAACTGGAAATATAAGCAAAGAAATGAAGATAAAGGTTCTCCCCCTGCAAAATATGTTAAATAGGATTGTTCTGCATATTATGAAGAAAGAATTGTTTTCTTAACATGTTTCCTTATGTACTGGACTGCTCCTAGACATACACCGATATAATTTTTCATGGACGATCAGCCAGATTTACCAGCTTCATTTAAAAAACGATCAGAAGTTAAATGAAAAAACAGGATTTTTTCAACTGAAACTAAGGAGCAACATTAAAACTCGAAACGAACAAAAATTATTCTCTATATGAAGCAGGGACGTACGCAGGGGGGGGGGAGCATCCGGGCCCACCCCCCCCCCCCAAAAAAAAAAATCTCACGATTTTTTTCATTTTCCCATAATTTTCTGATTTTCCTCAATGAATAATGGGTTTGAAGGATTTGGCCCCCCCCCCCCCCCGAAACAAATTCCTGCGTACGTGCCTGATATGAAGGGCCCCCTCTTAATACATTACTCTGTACGCTGAAGTTTGACTGTTTGTCCTAATTTTTAAAAACGACTCCTGAAATACAAAGGTCGTTTAATTAGAATAGGAAGCTTTTTTAAAAGTGCTAAAAACTTAGCGTGAACAGCAAGGTATTGAAGAGGGGGCAATCCCTTCATATATGGAATGATTTCTGTTAGTTTTGAGTTTTAATGTTGCTCTTTACTTTCAGTTGAAGAAACTTGTTTTTTTTTATTTAATTTCAAAGAAATCTTTCAAAGGATCATTTTGGTGATTAAACAAAAAACAAAATTTTTAACTGAAAGTAAGAAGCAACATTAAAGCCTAAAACCAACAGAAATTATTCCCTATATGAGGGGGGATACCCCCTTGTCAATCCCTTCCTTGTTATGCTAAAGTCTTAAAGTTGTTTAAAATACTTCTCATTCAAATTCAACACCCTTTGTATTTGAGCAGTCTTTCTTAAAGAATTGAGCCAAAAAGTCAAACTTTAACGTAAAAGCTAGGTGGGAGGAAGGGGAGGACCCCCTCATATAGACAATAACCACTGTCCATTTTAAGTTTTGATATTGTTCCTTACTTGTTTCTTTCATATTTAATTTCTGACCGTTTCTTTAAATCATGCCAAGAAATCCTCTTCCACTCCACGCGTGTAAAATTTTCTCTGGCAAATTACCCCTAGAAACTTTCCTCCAAACGAAAAATTTTCCCCGTGGATAATCCCCCCTCCCAAAGAAAAATAGGATTTTTTTCCAATAACTAACGCTATATGTAAATAAAGGACAAATTGTAAAACTTACAGCCCCTTTCCCCAGGGGCTGTGGGGCTCATGTTATCCCCGAAGGTATAGCTGAAATACTTTTTAACTACTGTATACTGAATCAAATGACTGTCTCAAAATCTGATCGGTTGTCTTTGGGGAAAAAGGGGGCGTTTGAGGGGGAGGGTAGTTGTCCTTCTATCTTTTTGACAACTTAGAAAGGGCACTAAAAATTTTTATTTTCATTCCATTGAGCTATCTCCCGATCTTCTATTATGATTGGTTTGATACGGTCAACCCTAGGGAAAAAAATAAATAGATAAACAGGCATCCGTGATCTTTCTTCGGCCAAAAAAAATACAAAATTGCATATTTTGTAGATGGGAGCTTGAAATATCTGCACAAAGGTTCTCTGGTATCCTGAATCTGAATGTGTGATTTTCGTTAAGATTCCTCGACTTTTTGGGGGTGTCACTCCTTTTTTTTAAATTAAGCAAATTTTCTTGCTTTTGATGGTTAACATTCAACATAAAGATTTTTATATATTTGGAATCGGGATTAAAAGCTAATTCTGTTGATATATAAACTGTATCAAAATTCCGTTTTTTACTATTTTGGTTACTTAAAGCCGAGTTGTTCCTTATTTTTCACGTTACCACAGGTATTGCCACGGCGGGTTTGATCGAATCCCCTTAACATAATCTGTAGATTGTGGAATGATCCTGGTAGTAACCTCTTATTTCTTGGGTAGGGATGGCTTGAAATTTTTGCTTAAGGACATTCTCTTCACCCTATTCTTATTGATCCATACATTAAGAGGATTGCTTAATTAAGCAATGTTTGAAGTTCTAAAAGATAAAACAAGGAATTAAGGCTGGGAATTTTCAGGGAAGAAACAAACAACAAGAGACGGAGGTTTTACAATGGATTCAAGAAGTCATTGGAGAAAAATTACCAGCAGGACCCTACGAAGATGTGCTAAAAGACGGTGTTGTTTTATGTAAACTCATTAACAAGTTGGCACCCGGCTCTGTTACGAAAATACAAACATCTGGAGGTAGTTTTAAATTAATGGAAAACATCCAAAGGCAAGTCTTGCATATTTCATCTTTTTTTAGGTGACAAAATATCTATAGTACTAAGAATGTAGTCAATCCTAGCAAAACTGAGCATAGAGAAAGAATTTCATTTGTTGTCAAGTTTGAAGAACACGGGCTACAGTTAGCTTGTCAAATTTAGGAGCAGTTTAAAAAAAAAAGTCTATTCATGGCACCACCATTTATCGAGGGGTTAACAACTGGGCATTTTGAGGGACGCCTGGAGGCATGAGGCACGCCGGAGGCATGCCGGAGGCATTAAAAATGGACAGGGAAGGAAACTTATCAAATATTCCAAAGGGCGCAATATGTAAATATATACAGCTTGCCTGTTATTCAGTATCTGTCGAATATTTCAGCACCTTCAAAAGCGATCTTTTAAAACTTGGAAAAAATCATTTACGGGTTTATTTGGCAAGGAAAAGAACCCCCAAGACTGAAAACAACTGATACGTACCTAAAGAAGTAGAAAGGAGGACTGCAAGTTTTTGATATCCATGCAAAAACTAGGTAACCCTACGATGGCACTGATGGTGTCAGTTTTTCCTATTACACATGCAGCGTTGCCACCAGCTCAAAAATAAAATTCCGATTTTTCTTCAAAAAAAAATTCCCCAAATTTCAAAAAAAAATCCCGGAACACGGTTTTTAAGTTATACAACATGCGCGGTGATGACGTAAAAAGCAAGAAGCGAAATTCAAAGTACCGTGAAACGTGGTTTCTAGTTGTAACTAACAACTAATTGTCAATATTCCTAGTATTATTTCGACGTGAAAACGTTCTGGTGGATTAGTAGGATCTACGACAAATATTTTAGGCCAAAACAATTCGTCAAAGTTCCGAAAAAAACGTGTCTACGCATCCACGTTTCATCGTTATTTGAATTTCCCGCCCAAGAATTGACGTCACGCTTCGCAGCCCTATTCAATATGGCTTGGCCAGCGGTGAAAGTTGGCTTTTATCACGTCTTCACACGTCCCTTTCCCTTTTATCATACCTGCTTTTCTGTTTAGTGGCTGTGCCAAGACGCACCCTTGGATCTCGGATTCTTAATTGTACTAAAAAAAAGGAATCTGCTACTTTGACACGAAAGAATCCGGAAGAAATACAGATCCCTTTTTCCCGAATGTACTTAGAATCCAACTTTCTTGGTATTAAACCCAGGCCTTTGGGTATTTGAAGAGAAAACTGTAAAGCAATAGTCAGAAAAACTGTTACTATCGAGTTATTAGTAAAAAGCGCTAAGTAAAGCAACCAACTAAAAAAATAACTAGTTTCTCAGATATTTATTGGTACGTTTCAGTAATCATCTCGATAATCACAGCTCAAATGACAACCCTAAGAAACTGGACAAATGAGCTTCAGTAAATCAAACTAAGCTCGGTTAGCACAAGTATAAACACTAAGTCTTCTACTACTAAGTCTTCTACTGAGCATAACAAGTTTTCCGATGGTATTCATCGCTTCCGCTGCCCTAGATCTCGGAATGCATTCGAGACTCATAAAATTATATCAAGAACTCAAGCGAATGGGGGACGAGGGGCACACGCACTTGAGCTGGAAGGACCAGCCCCGCCGTGGGTGGCCTCCTCGTCCGTAGGAGACATGGTTCAAGATTCTGTTCAGTTCTGTGCCCTCATGCACGTCGGTATTAAGGTTATTTTTGGTTTTCTTGTTGATGGGTTGGTTGTATTTTGTTTTTTTTTTGTTGATTAAGGTTGGTCGTAAAAAGGGCTGAAAAAAAAGAAAAAAAAGAAGGAAAAAAGTGTCACCGCAAGAATGGGTTTCTTGTGGACGGAGGACGCCCAGTCTACGGGAGAGCAAATAGTTTTTTTTTGTGTCAAAAAATTTTAAAGTTGTAAGAGTAAGCCTTTTGGAAGACCACCTTTAAAATTCGAATTCGTATTAGTGAAAATTGAAGGATATGAATTTTAAGAAATTGAAGTAAAAATGCCACCGGAAAAGTGTCTCCTAGAGGGGGAAGGACACCCTGGAACGGGGGGAGCGATAGATATTAGGCAAGAAAAAAGTTAAATGGTAGTGTGAGTAGAATGCTAATATTGAATTCTACGGGCCCTATGTACCAAACAGGTTTTTCTAGTAGTCCTATTCTACAGGGCATTACACCTTTTCAAAGAGGAACGAGTATAACTTGATTGGTGATTGGGATTTGAATAAATATTATATTTTCATCCTATCTTGTTTTATTTTATTAGCATTAACGAAACTTCACTTATCGCGTGTTTACTGGATTCTTAACAAGTAACTTTTGTTTTCTTTAAATGCTACCAATAGAGCCTGTCAAACAACAAGTGTAAAAAAGAAAAAAACAATTGTAGTGTATATTTTCTTCTGTGGGTCGCAAACGATTTGACTGTGAAGTTATATGGCCTAAGGTATCGGTTGTGCAACATCACGACTGTTTTTAGACCTGAAGATTAATGATTGACTGGCGTTTACCGACATGTACAATTATACAGGCAAAAATAGTCCTAGTTTCTAAGGACTTCAAGGGATTTTTTCGTGCTGGGGCATTATCTCAATAAACATAGCTTAGGTCCCAAAGCACTGCAAACACTTGAAATAAATATTATATCCACTAGCATTAACATTTGACGACTTACTATGCTTCAAATTGCAATTAATAGGCAGCAAATTTAACTTGGAGTTTAGCAACATTTATTTGTGAAACCAAATCCGATAAATATCAGATCGAATTTTCCTGTTTTTATCATAAATTATTCGATATTTAAAAAAAAGAAATACATATTTAAAAAGGAGAGCGAAAATAAGGTTTTCAACCTTTTCGCAGAAGCAATTTATTGTGTTCAAGCGTTTAAACAAAACAAAAAAAAGGAAAAACTAAAATGTGTACCTGCAAATTTTGGCCGTATCCTACCATGATCTAATGGTTGCAGCAAAAGCTACAACCAAGAAAAAATCGAACCACAGACCATAGTAACCAAAAGTTTAAATTTGTCTTTTTTTAATACCTGTCTAGTGAAAAACGTGTCCTTTATAGCTGATTCAGGGATGCTAACTTTTATTTTTATTAATCTGAATAGTCAAATAATAGTTTAAGAATAAATTCACAAGAATTTTGAAAAAGAGCCTGAACAAGAAAAATTGTTTTTTTGATGGGTTGCACTGATGTGTCTTCTTTTTTTTTCCTTTTTTTTTCTTCGCAGCTTGCAGGGCACTAGAATATCATAGATTTTTTCAAGGGATCATTTAAAAAGCCACATGGCACCCAACAAGTAAAATCTGTGTGCCATTTCCGATATGGAAAGGCTGGTACTGGAACAGCATAGATAGCTGTTTAAGGAATTTTGTAAAAGTTAATTTTTATAGCTAAACATTTTTTTTATATATAAAATCGACTAGATAACGACAGCATAAAGTGCTATATGGCACCCAAAAGGTGAACTTGGGGTGTCATTTCTAGAATGGAAAAGCTGGGTAGAATGAAAAGGATACTATCATAATCTCAACGGTTGAAAACCCTAATCCACCGGTTTTCAATCCTCCTTTTTCTATTTCCTGGCCTGCTTAATATTATCCCTAAATCGCCTACTGACTAACAGAACTAGAAGGCCATTACAGCATGATAGAGAGCTGTTTAAGGGCTCATTTAAAAGCTAATTTTTATCTCTAATCAGTTTTTAAAAAGTCAACTTGATAGCGCCATGATGAAATTTTCAAAATCTTGACGGCAAAAGCTAGGGGGCATGGGCAGCCCCTACCCTTCAATTGCCACCCAAAGAACTAGAACCCATCCAACATGTAAGGAAATGTTTAAAAGTTAAATTCAAAATTACTACATCATTTTAGCGTGGTTTTTGTAGATTTAGATTTGAAAAGAGCATTAAAAAGCCGCATCGTGCACTGATAATATTTTGAGGTCTAGTCTATCTCTTTTTCTTAAATTTCTAGTATTTAATAGAAGCGTGATTTGCCGTTTATGTCAAAAGCATACCGATATCAACAACGGGCTTTAGACTGGTAAACAAATTGGCTCGTGATACTTCCCTATATTTTTAGAATTCTAAAATACTAGTGCTCTACAGAAAACAAAGTTCTTGATTATTTTTTTTTTTTAGAAAGAGTTAAAATCGTATCGTAAAAATTATTATTTTTTTCTGGGCGGCAAAAGACTATTGAGAGCTTTAAAATTATTCTTTTATTTTTTCTAGCCCATTCAATGATTTTTCATTTTCTAGTCCTGTTTTGTTGCGTTGGTTTTGTGTTTCAATAAATCACTAGTTTTTCAGAATTCTGGAGAATTTTCCACCTATATACAATTTTTCTCTCTCCCTCAATTCCGCTCTCTTTCTTTTTTCTTTTGATGAATAAAGAAAATATTAGTTTGATTTTCTCTACGTTATTACTTTAACTGGCCCAAAAAATAATACGGTAATAATACGGTATGACATTTGACAATTTTTCCACCCTCAATGTCAAACAGATGGAATAAAAATGATTTCCAATAAAACCGTTCCATCCCTAATCTACAGCTCGAGTTTATATTCTATTAAAATCACTTTGTGCTCAAATTATCTTGACGCGCCACATTGTCTTCCAGATTTCAAGCCGCCGTGAAGAAATATGGAGTTCCAGAAGAAGAAATATTCCAGACAGCTGATTTATTTGAGAGACGAAACATTCCTCAAGTTACCCTGTCTCTTTACGCCCTTGGCAGAATTGTAAGCTTTTCATTTCTAGCATTACTAATCAAAATAACGATATGCGCTATCGATTACATCTTATCAGGAGTTTTTACTGAGAAAACAGATTTAATACTTTTTGAACGTTTGCACAAACCCTCAAACTGGCGCTTCAATTTTACAAATTCAAATTATTGGTATCTTAAACAATTGATGGAAGGGTTGAATTGAAATGAATGAGGTTGAGTCACACTGCGCTCAGGTAAACTGGAGTTGAATTAAACAGTGGTTGAGTGGTTTGTAACTCAACTTGAGTCACATGAGGTTCAACTGATTGAGGCAGCGTTAAATAAGGATTGAGGGAAGTCATCAAAGAACAGGTGCCATCACATTGATATAATAGCATATAACATTTGGTACCTTTCCTCGTAGCCCCATAAGTCAGCCAGGGCTCATCAAACAGTTCGTGGTAACGAACTGTAAGTAAGGAGCAACCCGGCTCAATGGTAACCGAAACTCTAAAAAACGGAATTTTGATACCAATAGATACATCAAAAGAATCAAATTTTAATTCTGATTTCAAATATATAAGCTTCATCAAGTTTAGTCTTATCCATCAAAAGTTACGCGCCTGAGAAAATTTGGCTGATTTTCGAAAAAAAGGGAAAAGGCCCCCTAAAAGTTATAGAACCTTAATGAAAATCACACCATCCTATTCAGCGTATAACAGAACCCTACTGTAGAGGTTTCAAGCACCTATCTACAAAAATGTTGAATTTTTAATTTTTTGCCAGAAGAAAGATCACGGATGCGTGTTTATTTGTTTTTTTGTTTGTTTTTTTTTCCAGGGGTGATCGTATCGACCCAGTGGTCCTAGAATATCGTGGGAGGGCTCATTGGAACTGAAATTAAAATTTCTAGTGCCCTTTTTAAGTGACTAAAAAATGGAGGGCAACTAGGCCCCCTCCCACGCTCATTTTTTTCCAAAGTCATCCGATCAAAATTTTGAGACAGCCATTTTGTTCAGCATGGTCGAAAATATGATAACTATGTCTTTTAGGATGACTTAATCCCCCAAAGTCCCCGGGGGGATGGCTGAAAGTTATGAACTTTACCCACTGTTAACATATAGTATTGGTTATTGGGAAGTATACAGACGTTTTCAGGGGGGATTTTTCTGGTAGGTGGGGGGGGGTCGGGGGTTATATGGGAGTATCTTTCCATGAAGGAAGTTTTCATGGGGGAAGGGAAATTGCTATGAAGGGGGCGCCGGATTTCCCATCATTATTAAAGAAAAAGATCAGAAATTAAATAAAAAAAAGTTTTTCAACTGAAAGTAAGGAGCAATATCAAAACTTAAAACGAACAGAAAATATTACGTATATGATTGGGTTCACCCCCTCTTCAATACCTCGCTCTTAAAGCCAAATTTTTTTAGTACTTTCATAAGAGCTATTTATTCTAATTAACGGCCTTTGTGATTCAGGGGTCATATTTAAAGAATTGGAACAAAATTCGAACTTAAGCTTAAAAAGCAAGGTATTGACTAGGGGACGCACCCCCTAATATACGTATTAAAAAACTATGAATATAGAAGTTCGTTACGTAAGTTAATTCGTAAGTTACGTATATTTATTACTAATAAAAACGTTCGTAAATAAAATTAAACGAGTTTCGAGAAAGCCATTTATCCAAATAAAAGTAAAATGAATATACAAATTTTGTTTTAATTATTCATGTACGGTGAGCCAATATCAAAACTTGCATTAATTCAAAAACGTTCAAAAATTAAATAAAAAAAAAACAAGTTTTTTTAACTGAAAGTAAGGAACGACGTTAAAACTTAAAACGAACAGAAATTATTCCGTATATGAAAGGGGCTGTCCCCTCCTCAACGCCTCGCTCTTTACGCTAAAGTTTGACTTTCTCACAACTCTATTTTTTTTTAAATAATAAAAAACTGCAAATAAATTTACTGTAAAAAAATGTGCATTGTCAGTTTAATATACACATGCTGATATTTGTTCCTTAAAATCTTAATTAATTTTCTATTTCTTAAAGTTATAAAAGTGAAAACATTTAAAAGATTTTTTTTTCAGTAAAGTACAAATTATATTCTGGCTTTTAGAAAGCATAGGGTTTAGAACCCTACTCAGATTAATATCTGCTCGTTTTGAGTTTGACTTATTTTAATTTCTGTTTGTTTTGGGTTTCTTTTATTTATTGATATTGATTTGTGGTAGTGGCGTCGTTTGGGGCTGGCAAGGGGGGCAGCTATCCTCCCCCCCCAAAATAAATTGGAAAAAAGCTATTATACAGCCCATGGCCCTTGACTCTCTGGATGTGGAACTTTTTTGTCCCCTCAATAAAAATGCTGGAGCTACACCCTTGATTCGTGGTAGTTTTAATTTTTGGTTTAATGGAGTTCTTTACTTTTTTTTGAAAAACTTATTTTGTGCAAAAAGTTTTTTTGATTAATTTCTGTTCGTTTTATATTGACATAGTCTTCTTCAGGGAGAACGACTGAGCCTCTTCTGAAGTTAAACAACCATCCCTTCCATAAAAACCTTAAATAACCCCTCGGCATAACTTACAATCCTTGCCCCTAATCTCTGGGGTTTGTTTCAACCCCAAAAGCCTTGTTATATATATTTAGACTATTTTGAATAGAATGGCTATCTAAAAATTTCTATTAGACGCATTTCGGGACAATACGACGTGTGTGTAGGGTGGAGGGGGTAGCTGCCCTCGGATCACATTGACTCTTAAAAAGAGCACTAGAGCATCTGATTACCAATCCAATGAGCCCCCTCCAAAGTTTATATGACGACACTTTCTATAAAAACCCTATATGTCCCCAGGGCATAACTTACAACCCTTGCCCTTAGGGCTGGGGGGATTCGTTATCCTCAAACGCATAATTTCCAGACTTTTCTGATCGGCTGAAAAAAAAATGGCTATATCAGAATTAGCCCTCTGATCACTTTCGACTAATAAAAAAGGCACTATAGTCTCTCAATTTTCAATCGAATGAGCCTTTTTTTGAAGCAGCTATGACAAAACTTTCTATAAAAACCTTATATGCCCCAAGGACATAACTTACGACCCTTGTCCTGAGGGCTGTGTGGGGAGGGTTTTCATCCTCAAAGACAAAATTTCCAGACCTTTCAACTACGTTGAACAAATGGCCATATCAAAATGTTGATGGGAATTGTTTGGGGAAATGATGGGCCAAGGGGAGGCGATTCTTCCTCCGATTACTTTCGACTATTAAAAAGAGCAATAGCCCTCTCAATTTCCAATCGAGAGAGCCCTTTATGAAGTTTTTACGACAACACTTTCTGTCATTTTTTTTTGTCCTCGTTTTCTTCCTTTCTTCGCGATTTTTTGTTTTAACACTTTCTATAAAAACATTATATGCCCCCACGGCATAACTTACAACCTTAGCCCTGAGGGCTGTGAGGGGGTTGTCATACTCAAAAACATAATTTCCAGACCCTTCAACTACGTTCAACAAAATAGATTTATCAAAATGTTGATCGGAAGTGTTTGGGGAAATGATGGGCGTGGGAGGGGCATTCGCCCTCCGATCACTTTTGACTAATAATAGGGGCACTAACCCTCTCAATTCACAATTGAATAAGTCCTTTTTGAAGTTTCTATGACAACGCTGGCAAAGACCTAATTTCCAGAACTTTCAACTACGTTGAACAAAATGTCTATCTTAAAATTTTGATTGGATGTGTTTGGGGAAATGGTGGGTGTGAGAGGGGCGTTAGTTGCCTTCCAATCGCTTTCGACTATTAAAAAGGTTCGAACACTGGAATGTTTTATTTTAGTTATGCTGACTGTAACGTGTTTTATTTAAATTATATTAAAAAATAAACATGCCCAAAATAACCATGAGAGGAGGGTTAGTTGCCCTCCAATCACTTTCGACAATTAAAAAGGGCACTAGCCCTTTGAATTTCCAATCGAATGAGCCCTTTTTCAAGTTTCTACGACAAAGATTTCAATAGAAACCTTATATGCCCCAGGGCATAACCTACAACCTTAAGCCTGAGGGCTCTGGGGGGAGTGTAATCCTCAAACACCTAATTTGCAGATTTTTCAACTACATTGAACAAAATAACTATCTGAAAATTTTGATTGGATTTGTTTGGGAAAATGGTAGGCGTGAGAGGGGGGTTAGTTACCCTCCAATCATTTTCGACTATTAAAAAGGGCACTAACCCGCTCAATTTCCAATTGAATGAGCCCCTTTTGAAGTTTCTACGACAACGTTATCTATAAAAACCTTATATGCCCCCAGGGCATAACTTACAGCCTTTGCCCTGGGGCTGTGGGGGATTTGTCATCCTCAAATACATTATTTCCAGAATTTTCAACTACGTTGAACGAAATGAATATCTCAAAAACTTGATTGAATGTGTTTGGGGAAATGGTGGGCATGAGAAAGGGTTAGCTGCTCTCCATTCAGTTTCAACTATAAAAAGGACACCAGCCCTTTCAATTTCCAATCAAATGAGCCCTTTTTGAAGTTCTACGACAAAAATTTCAATATAAACCTTATTGTTGTTCAAAAATAGTTGAACAAAATGAATATCTCTAAATTTTGATTGGATGTGTTTGGGGAAATGGTGGGCGTGAGAGGGGGGTTAGTTGCTCTTACAATTTCCAATCGAATGAGCCCTTTTTGAAGTTTCTACGACAAAAAAGGGCACTAGCCCTTTCAATTTCCAATCAAAGGAGCCCTTTTTGAAGTTTCTACGACAAAACTTTCAATAAAAACCTTATATGCCCCCAGGGCAGAACTTACAACCCTTGCCCTGAGGGCCGTGGGGGGGGGGGTGTCATTCTCAAAAATCTAATTTCCAGAACTTTCAACTACGTTGAAAAAAATGATTATCTCAAAATTTTGATTGTATGTGTTTGGGGAAATGGTGGGCGTGAGAGGGGGGTTAGTTGCCCTCCAATTACTTTTGACTATTAAAAAGGGCACTTGCCCTTTCGATTTCCAACCGAATGAGCCCTTTTTGAAGCTTCTATGACAACGCTTTCTATAAAAACCTTATATGCCCCCAGAACATAACTTACAACCCTTGCCCTGAGGGCTTGGGGGGGGGGGGGTTGTCATCCTCAAAGACCTAATTTCCGGAACTTTCAACTACGTTGAACAAAATGGCTATCTAAAAATTTTTATTGGATGTGTTTCGGGAAAAGGTGAGCGTGAGAGGGGGTTTAGTTGCCCTCCAATCACTTTCGACTATTAAAAAGGGCGCTAGCCCTTTGAATTTCCAATCAAATGAGCTCTTTTTGAAATTTCTACGACAAAGCTTTCTATAAAAAACTTTATTTGCCCCCAGGGCATAACTTACAACTACTTGCCCAGAGGGCTGTGGGGGAGCGTCCTCCTCAAAAACATAATTTCTATTTGGAAATCAACTACGTTGAACAAAATGGCTATCTCAAAATTTTGATTGGAAGTGTTTGGGGAAATTGTGGGCGTAGAAGGGGTGTTAGTTGCCTTCCAATCACTTTCGACTATTAAAAAGGGCACTAGCCATTCCAATTTCCAATCGAATGAGCCCCTTTTGGAACTTTCTACGACAACTCCTTTGATACGAAGTGCCCTGGTCTAGAAAAAAATAAATAATACATCGTGCCTACATCGTTCTTTACTTAGGCAGCGCTATTGCGCTGCCTTTGATACTGAAAATAGATTTTGACATTTTTATTTACAAAAACGGTATTTTATTTGATCAAGGCAACCCTCATGTTATCATCTAAACTACTACTTCGACATTGCAACTTTCGGAAAACTGAGCAAGAAATCAATGTTAAATATAACTTCTTATTTACGTTTCTATTGCTTTTTTTTAGACCCAAAAGCATCCAGAATATACTGGCCCGACATTAGGACCAAAAATGGCAGAGAAAGTTGAAAGAACTTTTACAGAAGAACAACTGCGAGCGTCCGAAGGGCACTTATCCTTACAAGTGAGCATAATTGACAGCCTTTTGATTCATCATTAGGACTAGAAAAGTTCTCAAGATAGGCCTATTTTCCCATTATTTAGAGTAGAAGAGCAGTAAACCCTAGACTTTCTTATTTTTAATTTCTAGAGAGATGGCAGAGGACAAATAATAATATGTAAGTAATTATAAATATTACAAAATAATCCAAAATTTATGTGATCACAGTCAAAACACTGGATACTATTTGTAGGATTTATATTTCTATTATACGCAAGTCAAAATGTAAGAATCAATGTGGTATCTAAACTTAATTTATATTGTTTTTTTTTGCATGTAAACATTGTTATTTGTTTTTCTCGTAAACGAATATGCAAACCCTACACTTTTAACACTAAATTATCTTTACTAATTTACTAGAAATAAGAAATGATTGCAATGTTATTTTTTAACGTTCAATAGGAAATATTGCACAATATAAATTCATATAAAGGGAGTCTTTAATCTTGGGGCGTAATCATCTGATCAACATTATTTTGATTTAGTTGACCATGTACATGTTATCAGATAAAACTCAAAGTTACAGGATTAGAAAAAACACACTTAAGAAAAGTGTTTCCCTTTAATTAGATTTGAAGCTATATTTTCGCAATTCTGTAAAGCACGCAAGCCATGGCTTAACTAACAGCACTGTTTAAAGTAGTTCGAAATACGAGGCGTGTTTTTTAAGTAAGGTCCGGTTGAACATAAGTACACAACGAAAGATTATTTCAAGAAGTAAATTTATTTTCAGAAAATACATACTTTACTCTATTTACTAGCATAGTTGCCAAGTTTTTTCAAACACTTATCATACCTGTCAACTAATGTTAAAGTAACCTTGTATAAGAACTTCACGCCCCCTCTGCCGCATAAATTCTAATTGAGGTGTCTGCACGGCTTGAAATTTAAAGTAGATCAGCGTACACAAAAAACTTTTTTAAGCTAAGAACGGATATAACCACATTTTTCTTCCAAAACTTAAAATCCTCCTAAGATCCCGTTGGTTCAGTCTAGTGCACAGAGGTCCACCAGACCCAGATGGTTATGACTTTAATTTTCAAGGTGATTCGATAGATGAAATTGAAGGCCCCGTTTTTTAGGGAGGGGGATGCTGAGCTATTTAGTATTTTAGTCTGGAATGATTCAAAATATTCCACGTCAAGCAACTGTACTGGACAAAAGCATTGCAAGGCCTAGTTGATCAGGAAAGGAAGTTCCTGGCTAATTTTCAGGCGAAACAATTTTTTCAAGTTTTTTTTTCTTCGCATCTGGGTCCGTCGACTTAATAGCTTAAAGATATAAGAGAACATAAAAATGCTTATGACTATGCAGGGTGGGTAATAAACGCAGAGCATATATATTAATTGCAAGACCAATCGTAGCCTTTGGACATAAAATGGCAAGTAAGCAACTGACCCAATCAGAAACGACATTGATTCACATCTCCTTTTGTGAGAGTTTAGTGACAAACCAATCAATTGACTCCTCCAATTGACTCCTCCAACTGACTCTTCCAAGGGCGTATCCAGGCTTTTTGTTTGAGGGTGGTGGGGTGTAAAAAACTTTACAAAACTCTTCAAAGATTTTCTATAGGCATTTTGTTACTTTTTTACGAGTCGGACACAAATTTTGGGAAGAGGGGTGGTGGTAAGCCCAGTAGCCCTCCCCCTTGGACACGTCCTCGGAGTAATATCTTAATGTATCCGCAAATAAATTCTTAAAAGTAGGATGGCAATCCTAAACCGATAAAAGCTATAAACCTTTGAAGTTTAATAACTTAGAGCTAAACTTTTTTTTTTTTTTTAGGCTGGATACAACAAAGGAGCATCTCAGTCTGGTCTTGGTGGTTTTGGCAACACACGGCATATGTAAATGCTCCAAGTGCTTCTTGTTTGCTTCATCTCGTTTTCTTTCCACTCACATATTTTTCTAATTTTTCGTTGTCTGTTTGACAATTAATTCAATAAAGTTTAATCGATTTATGACCTGCTACAAATGTTGAAGAAATTACAGATTAAAAACAGTCAGACAATAATTAAATTTAGCGGAGGCCATCTCTTCTTTCTCCTCAAAATGAAACTTTCTCTGCCACGAATAATTAAGCTCACTTCCTTTGAAAATGGACTTCTGCCAAGGGGGTGGGACTAGGAAGTTCATTATAGTTGCTAGAAGACAATATGTGTCAGATATTTTGGCACAAGAAGAGAGAATCGCACCTATCACTCATCTTAAGCAAATGTTATAGGAATTTATCCAATTATTATTCATTTCAAATAACATACAATCTGAGTTATATACATTTGGGCTACATTCGAAATAACAGTATACAGTTAATAACAGTTTCCTTCCGTTTCTGTTGCTCAGATTAGATTGCTGAAAAATACTTAGTTCACTGAAAAAGCCAGTCCATGTCAATTGTACAATATTGAACTTATGACGCGTTTTGTTTCACCACCCAGTTGGTAAGTTAGAAGAGTTTCCATCTCACCACCAGTTGATGTGCATCTCGGAGAGCCACTTGTACCGCCAATCGTGGTGAACTTGCACCCCACATAGCACATACCACTTGGTGCACAGGGCTTCGGCGCTGGATATTTCCTCACGTTATTCATATTTTTGTCAGGATGCAGACTAAATCCCCGCAGCATTTTCCATTTACACTTTACCAAATGACTTTCAGTCATTCCTGCTGTTCCAAGTTCCAAGGTTCCGTGTTTTCTACTTTCAACTACACCTGCAATATATCTTCACTAGCTTTCCCAGAAAAAAAAGACACATGAAAAGAATCAGATATTCAACCAAACAGTTCGTGGTAACGAACTGTAAGTAAGGAGCGACCCGGCTCAATAGTAACCGCAACTCTAAAAAACAGAATTTTGATACCAATAGATACATCAAAAGAATTATATTTTTATTCTGATTTTAAATATATAAGTTTCATCAAGTTTACCTTACCCATCAAAAATTAGGAGCCTGAGAAAATTTACCTTATTTTCGAAAAAAGGGGAAAGGTCCCCTAAAAGTCATAGAATCCTAATGAAAATCACACCATCAGATTCAGCATATCAGAGAACCCTACTGTAAAGGTTTCAAGATCCTATCTGCCAAAATGTGGAATTTTGTGTTTTTTGCCAGAAGAAAGATCCCGGATGCGTGTTCACTCCCCCGCCCCTTTTTTTCTCAAAATCATCCGATCAGAGTTTTGAGATAGCCATTTAGAAAAAAAGTAAAATTAATATGCAAAATCTGTTTTAATTATTCATGTACGGTGAGACAAATTCAAAATCTGCATTAATTCAAAAACGTCCAGAAATTAAATTAAAAAAAGTTTTTTTTTTAACTGAAAGTAAAGAACGACATCAAAACTTAAAACGAACAGAAATTATTCCGAAAATGAAAGGGGCTGTCCCCTCCTCAGCGCCTGGCTCTCTATGCTAAGGTTTGAATTTCTCACAACTCTAATTTAAAAATAATAAAAAAAAACTTTAGCATAGTGAGCGAGGCACTGAGGAGGGGACAGCTTCTTTCATATACGGAAATAATTTCTGTTCGTTTTAGGTTTTAATGTCGCTCCTTACTTTCAGCTTAAAAAAAACTTGTTTTTTTTAATAACGCAGAGGGACTATACAAGAAAACCGCTTTATCATGGATGCAGCAATAGTCGTAACCTAGTAAAGAGCGAACCGCATAGTAACCAGAATTTAAAAACATATTTGAAAAAATGAACTGTCTAGAAATAAAATTGATTCATCTAAGCACGATTTAAGAATGACAACTGCTTTATAAGTTCCTCTTAGTAGTAAAAGGTTATTGTGTGAACAAATTTTCGGGAATTTTAAAAAAAAAAAAAAAAAACGCTTGAAACCCTACGAAAATGGCGATAGATTGAAATGAACAGGGCACCGCTAAGGGAGCCGTCGTCGAAAGCTCTTTACTGGATGTTTTGAATCCCCATCTTGAAAAACAAGGAAAAACGTTTTATTGTATGGGTGGCAAGTGATATTCCTTCTTTTTTCCGCTAGGGCTAACAGGCTACTACAGGATCATAGGGATATATTTAATGGTCCATTTAACAGCTCTTGATCCTATCTACGCGCTTCTCGTAAATTCGTCTTGATGACGCAATCCCAAAGTGCCAAATGGCACGAATTCTTCTTTTCGGGACCATTTTTGAAGTTGAAAGGCTTGGAAGCGTAACAAGGGCCCAATTATAATCTCCATTGCTGAGAATCTTTAACCGGTGATTTACCATCGCTCGTGTTCCGTTCTCGTCCCAACCCCCTTATCAAGTGGAAAATAAAAACGTGGTTTGAAAAAAAAACAGCCTAATGGAAAAAAAATCAGGTCAATTTGATTCAGGAATAACAACTCTTATTTATGTTTATGTCGACAGTAAAAGTTAATTAGAAAAACAAGTTACCAGTAATTTCTAAAAAAAGCATGAAAGATTGATCAGACTTTCTCTTTCCTTTTCTATTTCTGCAGCACTGGTGAGGCACTGGAACGTCGAGGAAGTATGTTTAAGAACTCATTTGAAAGCTAATGCTCACATCTAACTGCGTCTTGACAATGCCATCGTACACTGGGATATGGCATCTAAATGGGACTTTGTGTGTCGTTTCTAAAGCGGATGGGCTTGGAAGCATCAACAGTGTATGCTCAGATCTCCTTGGTCGAAAATCAAAAACTCGTTTCTTAAAATTTTCCCTCCTAGTCCCCTTAGTAAGTGGAAATTAAAAAAAAAAAACAGCCTAAAGAACAAATACTTTCACTCAAATTTAAAGCTGGTTCAAGAATAGCAATAAACTCTAATTATGTCTAGCTTAACAGTAAAAGTTAATTACAAAAACATATTTTTAAGAATTTTGAAAAAGAGCTTAAAACACTAATGTGTTTTTTTTCAGCTCTAGCGACGCATTGGACAGGGCCCTCTTGTGGAAGATAATCTTCTATGTAACATAAAAGATTATTTTCACGTGCTTAGGTGGAGAGGTGAGGGGGGGGGGGGGGGTGATCCTGAGTGCTGCAAGGAACTTCCCTGAACTTCAACGTAAAATATGGGATTCAAGGAAGAAGTAGCAACTCTACTTCCCATTTAAAAGGGCCCTGGTTCAAACAGCTCGTACTAACAAATTGTAAGTGAAGAGAGACCGTTGTCAATAGAAGCCGAAACTCCAAAATAAGAAATTTACACTTCGAGCAACATCAAAAGCTTTTCTATCATTCATGCTGATTCTAAATATTCAAAGGATATTGATTTTAAAGTTTTTTTTATTAAGTTGATTTTGGAATCATTAGCATATGCAAATTTTCCATGATTCTAGAAATAGGAATTAACCTCCCATAAAAAGGGACGCGGTCTTGATGAGATTTATGCAATGCAATTCAACATGAATGAAAGCACCATGTCCCATGCACTAAATTAGTTCTTTTTCTCGAAGCATTGCTATTCGAGAGTTACATTTTTATTTAAATAGTCAGGTTTGAGGGACCGGGAGCCCTTCTCGCATTTAGAGTAACCCTGAACATGATAGTAAAAAAACAAAAAGAAATTAGAAAAAAATTCCAAATGAAAATAAAGTACCGCATTAAAACCTAAAACAAACAGAAATTATAATGTAGAAGAGGAGTGGCTACCCCCTCCGTAATCCCTTATTCCAAATTGTTGACGATGACTGCTCAGACACAAGAACAGATGGACTGGAACAGAAAATACATTTAAAACACTATAAGACTTAAGCATAATGAGTACGGGTAGAGAATGGCCCAACTCCCATCGTACACAACACAGTTTGTATTTGTATAAATTTTAATGTTTTTCTTCATTTTCATTTACAAAAACTAGTTTTTTTATCTCACTAATGAAATATACAGCTCATTTGACCCTATATTACTAAAAACCTATATTACTTTCATCCTGTAATCAAACAGTTCGTGGTTAAGGAGCGACACGGCTCAATAGTAACTGAAACTCTAAAAAACGGAATTTTGGTATAAATTGATATATCAAAAGAATCGGCTTATGCTGATTCCAAGTACATATCATTAAGTTTAGTGTTACGCATCAAAAACAACGAGCCTGAGAAAATTTGCCTGATTTTCAAAAAAGAGGGAAAACACCCCCTAAAAGTCAAGGAATATTAATGAAAATCATACCACCATGTTCAGCGTACCCGAGAACCCTATTGTAGAAGTCTCAAGCCTCCGTCTACAAAAATGTAGAATTTTGTTTTTTTTTTGCCAGAAGAAAGATCACGGATGCGTGTTTATTTTTTTTTTTTTCAGGGTGATAGCATCGAACCAATAGTCCTAGAATATCGGGAATGGACTCACTCGAACGGAAATTAATAGCTCTAGTGCCCTTTTAAAGCGGTCAAAAAGATTGAAGGGTATCTAGCCCCCCTCCCATCCCTTTTTTCCTCAAAGTCGTCCGATCAAGATTTTGAGATAGCCATTTTGTTTAACATGGCTTAAATGCCAGGTAAATATACCTTTGGGGAAAACATGACTCACCACAGCCCCTGGGGAAAGGTTTCTAAGTCATGAAATTTTCCATTTGTTTACGTATAGTATTTTTTATTGGTAAGTAATAATAAGTATACAGACATTTCTTTTTTTTTTGGGGGGGGGGTGAATTTTCTGCGGCGGAGATTTCCGGGGGCTATTTTCAGTGTGTTTGGTTTTCCGGGAAAATTTTCGCGGAAGAGGAGATTTCCAGAGTGATCAGAAAACGATTAGCAATTAAAGTCTTTTTCAAATGAAAATATGCTAAGGACATTTTTTTGGCTGAATCCTCCACAAGAAATTTTACGGAGAAGGGGGATTTTCAGAAAGAATGGAATTGTCTGGTGGAACTTTTATAGGGAAGGGGGTGTATTTTAAGTGGGAGGAAATTTATACGGAGTGGTTTCCCGTGAGGAGGGGATTTTTCATGGAGGGTAAGCCAGATTTACCAATATTATTTGGAAAATGATCAGAAATTAAATATAAAAAAAATTAACGAAAAGGAAAAACAATTATTCCGTATGTGAAAGGGTTGCCCCCTTCTCAATACCTTCCTCTTTGCGCTAAAGTTTGACTGATTGTCCCAATTTCCTAAGAACGGCTCCTAAAAAACAAGGGCCGTCTAATTAGAATAGGAAGCTTTTATAGAAGTCCTAAAAGCTTTAGCATAAAGAGCAAGATATTGAGAAGAAGGGCAAACCCTTCACATACGGAATAATTTCTGTTCTACTTGAGTTTTAAAGTTGCTCCTTACTTTAAGTTAAAAAAAACTTGTTTTTTATTAATTCTGGGGGAATGGCCATAAAGTGAAGCACATCCTTGTCAGTTTCTCCACACATGGACATGATTAAGGACCAAACGTCGTAATTATCCTTCCTTAATATTTTCGTCTTTCTCAAAGTGCTAGAAAATGTCCCTTCAGACATATGCCACTTAATTCAATATATCCTCCAAAAAGTAGGAATGTACATGAATAACATTCAACTCGATACGTATTTATCTGATAATGATTTCATTCATCCAAAGCATCTCTCCTGAAAAGTTTTAAAATTTTGGTCCTAGATGCTTTTTGGGGCCTTAGGTACCTCCTTTCTCCATAAACAGTCCCCTCCCAAATAGCTTGTGCGTAACGGCGCAAAACTCTTTAACCGTTAGTTTTATTGGATAAACGGTCTATAAGTACGGCACGTTATTTTTGGACTGCATGCACAGATTAATGATGCTTATATAGATTTTTCACTTCAATATTTTTACAAACCTCAAAAGTCATCCGATCAGATTACCCATTATTTGCCTTACTAAAGGTTGATGATATCCAATGACATTACAAGGGCGGGCTAGTTTTGTTAGATAGCCAACGTAATTGAGGAACGCGTCGGTCCATGCATTTTGCTAGGAGTGAGATATCTGGTGAAACCTAATAGATAACATATGCTGCATGTATGTTTAGGGGCGGCCTTGTAGTCTACTTGATGTCAGCAAGGTTTCTGTAACTGGTAGGCTAAATAGATGATTTTTTGCTCGATAACATATCGACAATCGGCATTCCTCGGGTCAAAATTACTGTTTTTGTATTTCTGTGAATAGTAGCTTTAGGTTTCTCATAGAATTTGAATTTCAGTGTATGGTTCTCATGAAGATTGCACTATTGAAATTAAATGATGCCACCCTTCAACATACAATACGAACCCGCCTAAAACTATCTCCCCAAAAACTAATCGGGTTAGGGGAATAGCCAAAAGCAAGCTTAGAAAATATAATACATTTGTAGCGAGCTTTGAAAATATAACATATATAAAAAATACAAAAATTTTTGTATTTACCAGTTTTTTTGCTCTATACGCAATTAAACTTCTTTTCATACTGCAGTCTATTCAAAGATATTTGATTATTACAGCAAGTCCGATTTACAAGAACAATTTCTACTAAGCTTCAAACTTTTGGCTTTATTGTTTAAGGTTTTTGAATTGTTGTAATCCCACGTTAAAATATATACAAATATTTTTGTAATTACCAGTATTTTTGCTTTTTACGCAATTAAATGTCTTTTCATATTGATTCTATTCAGATATTTGATTATAACAGCAAGTCCGATTTCTAACAACGATTTCTACTAAGCTTCAAACTTTTGGCTTTATTGTTTAAGGTTTTCGAATTTTGTAATCCCTTGTTAAAATATATACAAATATTTTTGCAATTACCAGTATTTTTGCTTTTTACGCAATTAAATGTCTTTTCATATTGATTCTATTCAGATATTTGATTATAACAGCAAGTCCGATTTCTAACAACGATTTCTACTAAGCTTCAAACTTTTGGTTTTGTTTTTTAAGGTTTTTGAATTGTTGTAATCCCACGTTAAAATATATACAAATATTTTTGTAACTACCCGTTTTTGCTCTTTCCGCGATTTAATGTACTTTTTCATACATGACAATCTTCAATTCGTCCACATAAGTTTTACAAGTATAACAAAGTCATTGCAATATTGATGTATATAAAAATGACGTCACTCATATAAATAGTTTTTTTTTTTCAAAATTAAGACTCTTTACGAATTTTCTCAAATGTTTGACCTAACTAAATCCTTTTTCTTAAGGGCAGAATACACCAGGATGCCAATTTTTCCAAAAAAATATGGAGCCGTTTTCCAGAAAAAATACATACATACATAAATAAATAAATATACAATTATTGCTCGTTTATATATATATATATATATATATATATATATATATATATATATATATATATATATATATATATATATATATATATATATATATATATATATATATATATATATATATATATATATATATATATATATATATATATATATATATATATATATATATATATATATATATATATATATATATATATATATATATATATATTCCCCCGATAACTAGGGCCAAGGGCCCAACACCTTTTCCATAATATAAATGACCACCACCGTCCGACACTAGTTAGCATTTCCAAAAAGAAAACACAAAGTTTTCCATCTCTGGCCATTATCCACTTCCGCTTTTTAGCAGCTCGGCCGCAAGTTCTGGTGCCATGCAACATTTCTTCAATGGAGAACAATTAGGATAATGGACTGTATAGCCATTGCAACCAGGTTTGGTATTTTGACTAAGGGAATCCACTAGACTAGATATAGAACAAGTGTTGATACTAATGAGAATAGTAATGGGGTAAGGGGTTACAGGATAGGGGTTTAGGGGGATTTGGTAGTGACTGATAATGGGATCGAATATCTCCAAGGAACTATACTTTGGGAAGGCTTTTTCTCGGCAGGGTAGTCACAGCTGGCCTAAAAACTGTTATTTTAGGGAACTGACAATCTTCTCTGAGCTTCCAAGGGGGCTCCTCCCCAAGAATGCCCTAAAAAATTGATAAGATAGATCCCAATCTCCTCTTTCCTAATCCAGCCCTATCTTCGATATCACCCAAACCTTCCGAGATCCATTGTAGTCTTTCCGATTCCATCTCCAGATTATCTCCATTTTTTGCCAAGAGGACAATGACCTCCTCCTTCCTTTTAAGCTCTTTTCTCCTCCCAAAATTGTTGAGCTAACAAATGAAAATTGCCAGAGATATTACTGCCCGCTACTATTGCAGACTGAATTTTCAAATTATGTCATATTTTTGCGTTTATTTTTTCTCTTCTACATTTCTTCATTTTCTCTGTCAGGAAAAATAAATCATCATCAAATGCGAATTCGACTCTAGTGTTTGCCACAGACTGAATTCTTATATTGTAATTTCGTTCCGCATCTTTTTAATCTCTTTCAGTTTTCTTTACTTTCGCCTATATATAGCTCCACTGAATAGGAGTTACATTCTCATGTTAGGTTTTTGGCATTGTATTCTAATTTCTCGAACTTTTTGAGGGAACGCACGAGCTCTAAATTTGTCAGCTTTGTCTGGCACCCTAAATGCCTCATCCTGGTAACTACTAATCGGCACCTCATCTTTGGAGTATAAGGATAGGAGTTTATCGCTCTCTGGGAGATGACATGACAATCATGAAATTCAGACACATTCCTCCGGAATTTTATGTGTTTAATTTTTAGATAGAGTGGCCTCGTTTTCCCATTTTGCCTAAGGGTTGATCTACCCTCCTTGTCACCTAAGTTGTATGTTTTTCCTCCCTAAGACTGGTTGGCCTTGTCGTTTCCGTCTATTTAACTCTCCTACGAAATACCACGTCCATCCCCATTGTCATAGAAGTCGCACATGCGTTAGCCTCAGATATATGATACGTTTCAATCTCTCAAAATTGATCCCTAGCAAAATTATCTCGATGATCCAATGACCTATAGCTTGCCTGCAAAGGAACATCACACGGCGAAATACCCCAAGAAGCGTGTATGGTTTTCATAAGGCCCTGGTGATATTTTTCATCAGCCTCCCCACAAACTGATTTTTTTTTTTTTTTTTTTTTTTTTTTTTTTTTTTTTTTTTTTTGAAAACTTTTCGACGCTATATTTCGCTATATTCTAGAGCTAGGCGGTCTCTGTGGGGTCAGATGCCGGACATTTATATGCTCTAGTGGCATTATCTCCGTTCAAAAATGTGATCAACAGCTCACCTGAATACAAAAATTAGCACGATATTTGTCGTTAGTGTAGCCTAATTAGCTATTCTATAGTGGCGAACTCAATAATTGCTACACAATGAAAAATGACGATACGCAATATACTATTACGAACTATCAGCGATACGCAACACGACATTTAAATAACATCGTGAATTTCTGGGAATATCGAATATCAATTAAAATTGCCTCAAGCAAATCTTTGAAGGACGAAATCACTGGGATTATGAAGGACAACAAGAAAGCAAACTAAATAAGCAATGAATAAAGCAATGCTGACTAAAACTGAATAAAGAAATGCTGTAGAAGTCGACGACTATAGTTGTCATTGCTTGTAATGTTTTAGTGTGCTAATAGCCTCAGCACCAATCAGATTGACTGATGCGAAGGTATGGCAGTAAATTTTAGCTTTTTTGTATCAAAAAGACCCATTATTTTTCAAAAAAAGTGATGATTCCCGATTGCCAATAAAGTTTAGAGAAAGACATAAATCCTGTATTTAAGAAATTGTTCGCAACCATTGGAAAGAGGCACGAAACACTTCTACATATTGTTTTGAGAAAGTCGACCTCTCTCCCCAAAGAGCAGTAAACTTCCATGACATAGACTGCTGAAATAGCTAATAAAGGCAGAAAGACTTATAAAAATTACTTTCTTTCGAATAGTTTCAAACATAATCCATAAATGCTAAACTGAGGAATTTTGAAATTCCACAAAGATGATCCGAGGACTCAGAAGGAAATCCTGTGCTTGGCGCTTTAATATTTAGGAAGCATTTAGATATCTGAATCAAATAGCGCATTTTTTTTTCTAAACATCACACCTCGATTAAATATCTTAGTCTTCCTTGAAAGTTATCACTGTTATTAATTTGGTGGCTTTTATTGCTAGTAGAACTTCTATATATACGTATATATACATTGTCTGTTTTATATCAAATATCTTCTCTGTTGCTAGTATACTCCTCAACTTCAAATTCATTTTCTGCCACGATATTCTCCAACAAAGCATATACTTAATTGCTGAACTCCCGTGCATCATCACGGAACGTACTAGGGGGCCACATCTTTTGACAGAGCATGAGCCAAGATTCGATATGGTGTTCTGAATTAAAAAAGAACAAGTTTCTCGACCAATCACTTAACGGCAGTACGCCGCAAAGTGCTCGGGAACTAGAAACTGGTGTTGACTAGAGCTAAAATATGCACCGAGAAAGTCTTTTCATGTTCAAATGAATTATGACTTTCGTGGAAAGAAACATCTAAGGTAGCTGGTACTAGTGATTTTTTTCTGCGCTAATGCAAGTTTCCACTCTTACCATAGTTCCCCATATTCTTGTCCGGAAGTTTAGTTTCTTTACGCCCATGAACAATATCCAGAGCCCTCTTCATTATGCCTTTTTCTGTGTCCGAAAAAAGACACCGCCCAAAAGATAAGTCTTCCTCAAAAGTACCCGCTATGCAGGAGATCGTCTCTTGCCGTCTCTTTCAGCATAAAAAAAAACTAAGCAAATGTTTGCTTAAGGTGGCCGTAACAAAACATTCGTTTGGTTTATTCCGGAGAAACATAAAAAGTTTATCGAGTCCGTGCTCATTTTCTAAAGTTATAATTAGCTGATCAAGTTGGAACAGAGCTCGTGCTTCCACTCTTTTCCTTAAACTTTCCAACAGTTCCGACGGCTAATTGAGCTTCGCTAATACGCAGAAGGGTCCTATTCGTAAAAGCCGAAAAAATGAGTTTAGTTCTTAGTCTCACTTCGCCCAACACTTCGACCCCTTCCACTAAAATTTTTAATGACTCTGAAAACAGTATAAAACTCTCAACTTTAAAGATTAATAAATAACTTTTAATTCAACGCTTAATATTTGAGAAGAAAATAAGCCCACTTTCTGGTCTTACGTGGACAATCATTTAGGATGTGTTCACTGAATTTCGTAAAAAATTCATTCTATCATTCATAAAACATTCATATCGCCTGAATCCACATAGAAAATGAAATAGCATATAAAAAAGGATCTGCATCCAACGAGGCGCGAACCTTCGATCATCTGTAAACAAGGTAAGTGTCCTGTCAGCAGACTATTTTAACCAGTTTCGGGGAATGTGACATTCAGCAATTTGACTCCTGATCGACACAGAGGTTAAGCCTATTTCATTTTAATTTAACTTCCCCGTTTCTGTTGGATTGGAAGCATTTTTACCATACATTTTTTTTCTTTGCGAGAATCTAAAGCCAAGAAGTTCCCGGTTACCAACAACTTTGGCACGCAGATGGTGAACATACAATCAAGAAAAAATTTTTAGATAAATCATCGATTTAGAAATATTGAGAATTTATACATTCAGCTTTTCAGTTTCCCAAGCAATAATATCGCGTGGTTTATTGCATGTATTCCTCAAGCTATAAGCAGTTTATAAAAATGAACGCGTTCAACTGAGTTTAATTCATGTCATGTTTTATGGAATTTAGCTATGACAGTTTATTGTCGTGAATCAGTTATTGGAAAAGAGGGTCAGTGGATCTTTTTGTAAGTAGATAAAGGGTCCCTGGAATTTGAAAAAAGTGTTTTCAGAGCCCAATATCTCCTAATTTTCAGGAAACATGTGAGGAGGGGGGGAGGTGTTATGATATCCTCCGCATACTTATATATATATATATATATACTATATATAAACATATACATACATATATATATATATATATATATATATATATATATATATATATATATATATATATATATATATATATATATATATATATATATATATATATATATATATATATGTATACATATATATATATATATATATATATATATATATATATATATATATATATATATATATATATATATATATATATATATATATGTATATATATATATGTATATATATATATATATATATATATATATATATATATATATATATATATATATATGTATATATATATGTATATATATATATATATGTATATATATATATATATATATATCTATATATATATATATATATATATATATATATATATATATATATATATATATATATATATATATATATATATATATATATATATATATATATATAATATATATATATATATATATATATATATATATATATATATATATATATATATATATATATATTATATATATATATATATATATATAGACCCCGGCGCCATGCCGATGAGGGAAGACCGGCGGCGGCAGGGCCAAAAACAGCGCGCCACGCCGCGCCGCCGGTAAGATGTTGGCGGCGTGCCACCGACGCGATCAATGTTGACCGCAAACATTAATGTTTTCATCAGTCTTTCTCAAATCACAGCTTAAATTTACAACAGATTCGAGCCTATTCATGAGTTCAAAAATTCACGAGTCGCTGGCTGGAAACTGGTCTTCTTCGTTATTCATCAAGAGAAGCAGAAATTTGGTAGAAACGAAATGGCCGTGGCGTTTCAGAAACCTTGCATAATACGAGTAGTTGAAGTATCTACTAACTATGTATTCTTAACATAAATAATTATCAAAATTAGTAGTTTTTTTCATCGAGCATTACTACATACAGAACTTCAAATACCTTATCACAAAATTCGTCAGTTATTTGGGTAAAAACTTTGAATATAACTTTGAACTTAGAAGCTTAATTTTTTCATAATGCCCTTTGCCTATATCTGTTTTATCACCTTTAGAACAGTTGAAATGGGCGACTTTGATATTGATTGTTTTTTTTTGCTCTTTTGGATTCCTAAGAAGCCTTCTTGTATTAAACACTGGTTTTTAATAACAATTTAAAAAAAAATACATTTTAAAGTTTTCTTTTGGCTTCTTTATAGAATATATATCATGTTGGCTAAGGCTGAACTGCTGCTTTTTTATTTGTTTTGGCTGCTCTTTTGGATATTATTCATTTTTTCTTTTGGGGATTCATTCCAAATTATAAACTGATAAATACCTAACATCAGTCAAATTATAAACTGCATCTAAAAGGAGCAGATTTATCAAATTGAAAAATACATGATGAACACTTCACATGAGAACATTTCAATTACAATGAAAAACAAAAAAACCTTAATAGTTTATTCGGTATGAAGAAAAATGAAGTGCCAGCTATTTCTTAGGTAAAAAACGAAAAGCTCATCCGTTTTAAGTGTAATTAAATGAAATAATATGCAGACTGAAGTAGCTCCAGGAAGATGTTGAGATTTTCATCCTAGTTCGTCACTTTTAATCCAAGCAAAATGTTAGGATACTTAGTATCAGTTATTGAGTTTAAGCTTTGATTTCCAAGTGCTCACAAAAATTACCAAATTTAAGAAATTCGCAACAATAAGTCACCTGTGGTCAAAATACTCAAAGACTCCTTTTTGATCCCCATCCAGGCTCAAAGCTTCTGCTAAGGTCATTTCCATGGAAATCTCCAAAGAGTTTCTTTTTAAAATAGCTTTCAAGCGTAGTTAGGGGTATTTAGTCTTTTTTGCTTTTCTTCAAAGCTTTGAAAAAAGTGTTATAATATTCCAAATGTTACATTTCTTATATTTGTACATATTTTTGGTAAATCATTTTTGGGTGATCGAATTTTTTAGACCCCTGTAGATACGCAAGAACGTTGCAACATCTAGTACCCTGAGGTCATAAGACCGTCAAAGACTCCTCCTTGAACCTCCCAAATTGAAAGATTTTATAATGACCTGGCCTTTTAATGTAACTTGGGCGCTGGACCAAGGGCGCCATTGTCACTCGAGCGCAGTGTTAGGTGGGGATGTCGATATCGCTTTCGTTACACCAATTCGTTTTAGTGTGAATCTGCCTGGTACTTATGAATGAATGTTTTCAAAGTAAACCCGTTTCATCAATAAGAAAAAAACGGGTTAGACGCATATGTCCCTTTCCCTTTGGACGACAAAACCATAAAAGTGCTGTATCAAGTATAACTCACGAAAATCTTGTTAATTTTTGTCAACTTTTCAACTTTTTGGCATCCCTGCTTTCAATAAAAAAAAAATCAAGGTACTATCACTTAAATATAATAACTCCCTATGCCCTCCCCCTCTCTGGATACCATCTTGATAGGATACCGTCTCTGCGTTAAATAAAAAAAAATAATTAACTTATTGGCACCCCTGCTTTAAAAAAAATAGAGATATTATCATTTAAATATGATAGCTCACTACCCCCCCCCCTCCTCTGGATACCACCTTGATAGGATGCCGTCTCTGCTTTAAATTAAAAAAAAAATTAACTATTTGGGATCGCTGCTTTCAATAAAAAATTCAAGATATTATCATTTAAATGTATTACCTCCCTACCCCCTCCCTCTGGATACCACCTTAATAGGATACCGTTTCAGCTTTCATTAGAAAAATAATTTACTTAATAATTAACTAGGTCATAACATGGTTCGAACAAACACGCAAAATAACGTTAAACAGCTTAGTATTCCTTGACAAAAAAATTTAGGGTATGAGTAAAGGGGTACAAAGACAACAACAAAAATGTCGAAATTATTCAGATATACCTCAAATTATTGGAAAACTGAGTCATAGATTCGCCGTGGCATTCAATGAGATCCAAAGAATCTAATTAAAAGGGAGCACACACAAAAGCCAAATTAGACCAGTAGCCTATGAGAAATCGCAAAATACCCAAGGCAATGAACAAGTCCTAATAGGGGCCCTGGGTCTATCAAAATATTTCAATGGTTTCCCAGGGAATTTGAAATCATTTTCTTCTATCTCCACTTTAAATGAAAAAAATAATTATCTTTTTCGCATCCCTGCTTTCAATAAAAAAGAGGTATTATCATTTAAAATTGATAGGCCCCTATCCCCCCTCCTCTAGGCAAGAATTTACAATTTATTTATGAATCATATTTTTGGAGTAACTTCCGGTTCAATCTTTAATTCCCCAACATTGTACATAGCTTAGTCTATAGCTAACTTTTGTCTCAATAGAAGGTTTTTTTAGGGGGGAGGGTGGGGTAAAAATGTTTCAGAAAGAAGATTGTATTTTCTGTCAGGCGTTCAACATTTGAGTATTAAACATTAAGAAAATCATATCTAAAAACAGCAAAAAAAAAATCTGCAAACTTACAATTCAGCTGTAGAAACAATCTGTCGGCTGTCAATCTCAAAATCCAACTGAAGGCTGAAGCTGTATAGTAGTGAATGCGTTCTATAATTCTATTCAACTTGAAAATAAAATTCTTGACTACGAATAATGTAAGAATTAGTGATTAGGAAACTGCATTCGAAATGATTTAAACTCATTTCATAAAGACGATACTTTTTTTGTCAACATATGAAGAACTGTGTATATTGCAATATTTGCAATTGCATATTGCATCTGTCTGGTTTTTATGCAAAGTAACAAAAGAGACGAAAAATTAATGAACAAGAGAGTAGTGAAGAATTATGGTATGCAAAGTAATATTTGGGCAGGGAAAGTCACTGATGATAAATCGCTAGGGTGGCACCGTGATTGCGTGATTTTCAGGGATTTGGGGCAACAATTGAGTATTAAACATTAAGAAAATCATATCTAAAAACAGCAAAAAAAAAAAATCTGCAAACTTACAATTCAGCTGTAGAAACAATCTGTCGGCTGTCAATCTCACAATCCAACTGAAGGCTGAAGCTGTATAGTAGTGAATGCGTTCTATAATTCTATTCAACTTGAAAATAAAATTCTTGACTACGAATAATGTAAGAATTAGTGATTAGGAAACTGCATTCGAAAGGATTTAAACTCATTTCATAAAGACGATACTTTTTTTTGTCAACATATGAAGAACTGTGTATATTGCAATATTTGCAACTGCATATTGCATCTGTCTGGTTTTTATGCACAGTAACAAAAGAGACGAAAATTAATGAACAAGAGAGTAGTGAAGAATTATGGTATGCAAAGTAATATTTGGGCAGGGAAAGTCACTGATGATAAATCGCTAGGGTGGCACCGTGATTGCGTGATTTTCAGGGATTCGGGGAACCAAATTTTTTTTCGGGGTGACACATGGATTTTTTGGGGAAATACCCGAAAATTCGGGGATAGTGCAAGCTCTGCTTGATTTCTAATTAGGAAAATCGAATTACTAAACGACATGAGAAGGAAAAGCTCCGACTTTGCGGTTGACGCAATAAAGAATTGCCGCAAAATTAATTTGAAGTCGACCAAACGCCGCCGCCTCTGCCGGCGGCGGCGCATCTGCGACGCACCGGCGGCGTTACGACACTTAGGCGGCGTTCGACCGGGCCTCTCGTTGGCGGCGTTCGGTCCAACGCCGCCAACCGACTGTTGCGAACCGACTGTTGATGACAAATAAATATAAAAAATAACACGAACCAGGATTATCAACTTAGTGTTTTATCCGGGCCTTATCCAGGTTTTAGAAGAAACAGAGAATGGGATGCAATTAAACTAAAGGCAAATTTAAAAATGAGTCAAATAGAGTTTCAAACAGTCGGTGGTAACAAACTGTAAGTAAGGAGTGGCTCGTGCTAGTAGTAACCAAAACCTTAAAAAAGAGTTTGGATGACAATACATGCATCAGAAGAATTGGTTTTTTATGGCGATTCTAAGTATGCAAAATCGCTTAAGTTCAAAGTTACGCATTCAAATTAAGAGCCAGAGAAAAATGGGCAGTTTTTAGAAGGGGGGAGAACACCCCCTAAGGGTCAGTGATCTTGATTAGAATTACAACGTAAATTTCACCATATCATAGAACTCTATTGAAGATGTTTCTTCAATAGGTTAGAAATCAATCTCTAATCTGTCTTCATTCCTGGCAGCGTTTTTCACTAAGCATTTTATATGGTTGCCGTGGAGTCGCTGTCCCTCTCCTTATACATATATATATATATATATATATATATATATATATATATATATATATATATATATATATATATATATATATATATATATATATATATATATATATATACATATATATATATATATATATATATATATATATATATATATATATATATATATATATATATATATATATATATATATACATATATATATATATATATATATATATATATATATATATATATATATATATATATATATATATATATATATATATATATATATATATATATATATATATATATATACATATATATATATATATATATATATATATATATATATATATATATATATATATATATATATATATATATATATATATATATAAGTTTTTTTAGAGATTTTAAAGAAGCTTATTATTTTAGGTAAATGGCCCTTGTGTTTCAGGAGTCAGTAACAAAAAGTCAAATAATTAGAACAAAAAGTCAAACTTTAGCGCAAAGAACGAGGTATTGAGGAGGGGCAACCCCCTCAAATACATAATAATTTCTGCTCCTTTTAAGTTTTAATGTTGTCCCTTACTTTCAGTTGGAAAAACGTGTTTTTTAATTTTTCCATTGAAAAATCGAAGGTTTAGTCTTGTAGTTGACCATGCACTCCTAAAGAAATCATGCTAATAAAAAAAAAGTAGCACCATTAGATTCATTATTTTATACTCTTTCAAAATTTTACGGTCGCTCTTCTGACAATACACCCCACCCACTAATGGTCTTATAGACAGCCCTAATCATAAATTTACAAAATAATAATTGTTCTGAAATAAACAGACTCATAATATTTCCCGAAATTTTTGGAATTCTGAAAAACAAGCGCCTTAATGAAAACTGATTTTATTTAGAATTTTGAGATTTAATATTTTATACAAAAATTTACTGATTTCATGGCCAGTGAAAGATATTTTAGAGATTAGTCTTCTATTTTCTGTAGGGTGAAAAAAAGTCTTTCTGTAGCAGAAAGACTTTTCTGCTCCTAATAGTGTTTCGTCTCCTCGATTTCATGTTTTAAGTAAAGCGAAAGATTTTCCGAATTCTAAAAATATTGAGAAGTATCTTGAGTCAGTTTTTTTTTTCGCCACGTCTGTGGAATCCCGTTTCGTCTGAGTTCAGTTGTGGCTTTTGTTTTTTTAATGAAATCTCTTTACTTCTGTCACTTCTTTTTTTCTTTCTATTTCTCTTTTTCCTTTTTATTTTGTCAGTAAATGTTTTTAAACTTTATGTGCTTAATTGATTAATGGTTTGATATATGAATACTTTAATTCGTGATTCTTCTCCTTTACGGGCCATGGAGCCTTTGTTGGATCTCTGTGTGTTTTATTGAGTTCTTTTTTTTTAATATATATCTATCTATCTATTCTATAAACCATTCTTGCACAAATATGATGCATAAACTGCGAAGCAATAATTCTTGTTTCTTTGAAGTTTCATCTTCGCTTTTTACTTCCATCAGAAAAACTTTGTTTTTTTAAATTACTCTGAATAATAGAATATTGCTAAATATTATAAAGTAACAATTTCAATGTTTTATGATTTTGTTTTATTTTTTCATATATTCTTAGGACTATATCTGGCACCATCAGGAGGGGTGGGGTGTTGGCTATTGTCATTAAAGTAACTATGATATTTGGAAAGAACATAAAATAGGAACTCTTATGGTAATACTTTTATTTTATTAGAACGTTTCCCTTAAAAGTGGTCAACCACTAATGGCACCTAATCTAAATTAATTAATTTGCCCCCCCCCCACCTCAACCTACATTTAGAAGTACATTTCCCCCTTCTGAAATTTACGCGACTTGACATCCCTGAACATGGGACTGTGTATAGGTAGGCCTATTAGATGAGGGGGTCTTATGATAGAGTTAAACTGGAAGTGATTCCAAAATCAAATTAATATGGAAGTGACTGGAGGTAAAAATCGAATTTATATAAATCTTCTGAATACAATGAAGCAAGCTAATTTTTTTTATTGTTATTATTTCAGAAGACTGGATACACTGCACTCTTAATAAGTGTTTAGTTCAGAGAAGGACCCATCCTAGACTGGTACCAGAGAACCTATCATACCCTAGTTCAACAATTATAGCAATTTCTAAAAATAAAACCATGGGAAGCGGGCCTAATATTAAATGCCTTCTGATAGGCTAGGCCCCCTAAAAATTGCATATACACTCTGAATTTTTATTTGAATATGTCATTTTTACCGTCTTATTGGAGTAAATATTTCAAAACCTCTCCATAAATATCGTATACGGCCCTCAGCTTTTTGAAACGTTAAGAATCTACTGCAAATTAGCCTATATATTTATCTATTTGAACTACTAACGAACTCCTAAGTTTTTTTTTTAATTTCTCAAGTTTCAAATGGAAGGTGTACAATATCTCATTACTTGCCAACGGGGTTTCCCTGCCATTCCTAGTTCTTTAGTGTTTCCACCCAAAAAGAAGAAGATCTACTGCTTTGAAGAATCGGCGAGCCTTGCATATTCTCAAACGAAACATCTCCCAATCCGTATATGGCTGATGTAAATAAGCACAATGTAAATTACTCTGGCATTTTTTCTTAGGGCTATTCCTATCAAAAGATAGGCGCTGAACTAGATAATCTGCCTCAGATTATTGTCTAAGCGATGATTCATTCGCTTATGGGTGTTATCATTTGACAGGCATGCTTATTTGTACCATATTTTGAATTATATGCGATTACTCCCTGTAGCTTAAAATGAAAACTTGATTCTTACGTGTACTTCCTATAGAATTCTTAAAAGTTAAAACAGGATGTGACTTTAAGTGGCATACGCAGATTTCAGCCCATACCAAACTCAACAGATAAAATTGAACCTAACCAGGCTCCGCAGCAGGGTTGCCACCCCAGTCAGTTCCAAAAGTGCTGAAATTGCCCCAAATTTACATGCTACACAGCGATTCTCGGTGGTACAGTAAAAAAAAAAAATACTTGTGCGTGTCGCGGCCTGCGCTGCGACACGCGCATGGTCCGTTTAAGTATACTTAGATTAGTTAAGGATAAAAATTTCCGTCTGGTTATTTCAAACATAGCGCTAATCTTTCAAAACGAATACGACAAAAAGGCGGTCAAGGTTCTATCAACTTTGTGCCAATCTTTCAAAAAAAAACGGGAAAAAGGCGCTGCGCACATTTTGTTAATTTCTCTGCCTTTTTTTCAGAATCTTCATTATTGTGTCCATGGCAAAAAGGGAAAATTGTAGCACGAAAGTGCTATAAATTGTAGCACGAAAGAATTACTATTTAATCACTAATATAGCACGTGCTATAGTGCTATTCACGATAAAATAGTGCTCAAATAGCCCTTTCGTGCTACAGGTGACAAGTAGTGTTCCCACAGGCACTTTAAACGCACAGCTAGCCGGTATTTTAAACGCACAGATAGCTGCTATTTAAACGCACAGATAGGGGGTGTATAAGTCGAGCTATTAGTATCTCAAGACGTCGCACCTGTGCAATACCAGCGCAGCCCATAGGATTCCACCGGTCAATAGCGCTGGAATAATACCGGCCAGCTGGCAATATTCCCACGTCACACCCCTGGTTTCAGGTGTAATATATATGACGCAATCTTATTCTATAATTGGCAGTGAGAGTGTCAGAATTAAAATGAATAAAGTGGACAGAAAGAAAATTGTAGTAAATCTTGTTACTTTGCAAAAATGGTCAATTCTAGAGGATAATTTTCAAAGATTGTCGGTGCAGACGGGAATCTTCAATAAGAGAATGATTGATGAAATAATAAGAAATGAGTCTCCATCTTTGGACTATTGTCTAAGACTTACGTGTCGTGGCCCCCAGGTATTTACTCAATTTATAGATATGTTAATTGAGACAAAACAATATTATATTGCACATCTGTTTGAAGACCACCAAGAGTTTTAGTTACACCCTCCATTTCTCTAGTGACCCAATAAGTTAAAACTGATATCAAAGAACATTCATTTTCTCCGGTCAGTTTTTTTTGGCGGTTAGACAGTAAACATCGAAAAAATCTTTTACACATGTCCATTATGCTTGTATACATTCGGCTGCTGGTCATCCTGTGAGAACTGTACTTTTGTTGATGATTATAAGGAAAAGTGTAGATTATGCAATGCACGTAAATTGCATAGGGGATATACCTTGCAAATTAAAGACTGGGATTCCTGTCTTGAAGAGATTTTTGACTCTCATACTAGAGGTTTCCTATGCTCCATTTGTTGCTGTGATAAATGTGATCAATTGCAAAATACAAATACTTACCCCGGCATGATTGCGAAAAACCCTAAGCGTGAGTTCGGTTTATTTTTAAGAGACTGGTATCATCGTAGTTTTAAATTGTTTTGGGAAGAAGAACCTGGTCTACATTTCAATTGCTGGAATAATAAAAGAGTCGGGTTCTTACGTCGTCGCTGGGAAGACACTGGTCACTATGATTATAAGCCTACAGACTTTTATTTGGCTGTTACAGAAAGTGATTCTTCACATGATAATTTTGTATGTGACATTGCTTCAAATAAGCAAATTGAAACACAAGAATTTTTAATATGAATTAGAATAGTATTATTGACTTTACAAAGAGATTTAATAAAAATGAAGTTACAATATATTGTAGAAGATGTGACCCCGACTTTGCATGCCAAGATGAATACAAGTTAAATCCTGAAGAACTGCCACCACTTATCGTTTCTGATGACTACCTATAGGTAAAATAAAAAATCTAAAAGCACACAGTAGTTTTTGTACAATTAAATTTTGTTAATTAACAAATTTACATACATTTTTCAAGCTTTTTACTCTTGAGGCATCGAAATCTATATTATAGAGGTAGGAAAGAGTATTTTCAACTAGAATGTCGTTCAATCGAGGACTGTCACAATAAATATTGAAGAATTCACTGTTAGTATATTCAGGACATCGAAAAACAAAGTATAATAGTGCATGAAAACCACAGCTTTAGGTTGATAAATTTTTAACCCGCTTCCGGTTTTGAATAATAGATTTTCCACTTTGCTCAAGAAAATTTTTAATTTGAGGTGCGGTAGAACGTATACGGTAGGCCAAGAGGATCAAAAAATTCCAATATTCTTTCTTGTTTGAGATGCATAAATAATTCCCCGTTTTTATACTTGATGGGCTACTGTTAACAATGATAATGGTATTGTTAACGCGTTAAATATGTTCAAGTAAATCGGAAGGTATGCAATAGGATTTGCATTGGATATATAAGGATCCAAATTGAATACATTGATTATTTGATTCTTTTGCATGGTTCCAAGTCTAATAGAACACTGCCATCAGGGGTAATTTCTCAATAGGTTTCAAATTGATTTAGCAAGATTAGCGCAATATTTTCCGTCAACGGCTCAGCAAAGGTACACTCCAAACGTACAGTACTCGCTCGGACAATAGTCATATTTTGAGTACCGGACAAATTCAATACAGTGATACCATGAGTTTTCGCTAACATTTCTTCGGTTCTACCATTTTCATATAATTTTGAAACTCAACCTAGGGTTTTCATTGCCAATTAACATAAGGTCCGGCAGGATTTATCAAGGGGTAAATTGTAGAGTAGAATTCCATTTACTTTACATAGAAGAGATGGAAGTAAAAACAGTTCAAATTTATGTGGAAAATCTACCCATGATCCAACGGCACTAGCACTTTTTACAAAAGCCAAAGCAAGTTTTGAAGGAATTCTACCATTGATATATGATGAATCAGTGTAGGTACGCGTACCCATAGCAATATGTAGCTGATTCGTGATTGTATGAGGAACAAACAATTTGATATTATTTCCAGAGGCTCTTAATTTTTCAATTGCCAGGGCAACAGAACTCCTCACTTGTTGGTTTCGTAAATGAAGTATTGCCGAGGTGAGAGAGACTGTTACACTGGGTGCAGTTCCAAGAACTTTTCGCAAAATAAAATTGGATGGTGCGAGTTGTAGCTTTATATCAATCTCAACATTGGGAGCCAACCATTGAGATATATTAAATATCTCATTATTAGTTTACCGACCAAGTGTAAATCTTTAGTTTTCACATCTCCAAGTATATTGGTAGTTTCAGGGTCCGTTTTATTTTCATATCCAATAGCCATACCTCCCAATAACTTACAGGACACTGGAGTCATCAACATGAATTGTTTGTAGCTTGCATAATTTTAAAGATTGTTGCTCGTCCTCACCAAAGTTCCATTTATGTAAACACTTATTTGTCTAAATAAATTATTTAGTACACAATTTTCATAGGATAACCTTTCGGCTGCACTTGGTTTTTCATTATTAGATTTTTGAACTTTGACACGTAAATCTATAAATGTTGAAGTCAAATCTATAAAATAATCTTCACTGGAATAAATTTGAAAATGGACGTTTTCAGAGAGCGGCTGTTATGGATAAAATTGTTCATAGTAACCATGTTTTAAACTGACATCTAAGTTTTCTGTATTGAAAAGATTTAGAGGTGAGGCGACTGTGGGATGAGATTCCTTATGGGGCAGATATGCCATTTCTAGGAAAATAAATCTTTTTTTGATCTAAAAGTTTTTACTTTCTTGTTTGATGGTTTACGCTTCCGGGCTGACTTGAGACTGATGAGGTATTTCATGTCCTTTTTAAACCTTTCCCGCCTTGTCATGATTTCAATTTCGCCGAGGGATCTGGCACTGGACCTGAGATTTTGCGAAACACTTTCATGAAAATCCTTCCCAGAGCCCCAATCATGTAGTCTAGAGGACGCAAAAATCCGCGGCAACCGATGCAATATGTGTTTTAGCCAGGGGTAGTGCAGAACGAAACAGCTTAGCAAACCAACTGCCGACACCGTAACCGGACATTAATGCAAATTCTCCTCTGTTCTGGTGAATAGTTGAAAGTGAAGCCACCCTTTGTTCGACATGCCATATTTTTGTTGATAACTCTACACCAATCACTCATATTGCTGTATTAACCATAAGGTATAATTGCATAGGGGTAATCATCAGAGCCAAAACTTGACACTGCACCCTCGTCAGAAAAGCCAAAGCGTCTTAATTTAATCTCATATGTGTGACCCTTTCTTAGGATATCATATGCATTTCTAAGAATACAATCAACAAGAGTAACTTTATACCTTCCCTCAAATTTAATGACAGGGGGGAGTTTTTTTCCAAAAATCACTTGCTTTATTCAAATCGTCATAGAGGGGGTCAGAAACATTGGATATGAATGTCACATAAAAATCGCTAAGCATTATGAACGTCTTCAACGAAAATCCAGGAATAAAGATCAGAGTTGTATTCTAACCAGCAAACAAGCAACTGTCTCTTACCCTTGCGAGTACGAGTCTTTAATACCTTTTCAATTGGATAAATCCCACTATTTCCAACTTTTTGCAATTCATAGCAGTAAAAACTGCCAAGAATCTCGTCATCTTTCATATCACGAGGACGATGCGTTACAGGTTTAGTGTCAAAGACCATTGAAACTTTAAAAAGTTCAGTGGACCACAAGTAATTCCCCTTTTCAAAAACATTTCTGGTTCGACTGATTCGAACAGTATCGTCAACATTGAATTTTTTCTTTCCAGCCTTTACATTAAAATACTGTTTAAGGTAAATGTCAAAGGAAAAGTCACTACGATGAACTTCAAGAGGACTAACATTGGACAAGGATCAATGAGGACGTTGATTATCAATCATCATGATTTTATCTAAATCATGAGTAAAAGAAGCAGTATTTTTCAATGTACGATATCTTGAAATTAAAAGTTGAATAGCTCTTATCAAACTTTTAGCCAATGCCGCCTTTATTGGACTATGAGTATGTTACAGTACTGTATTATATTTCAGTAAAACCATTTTACATGTGGATTAACAAGTTCATTTCCCCGATCTGTTTGAATCTCTTGTAACAATCCTTTTCAAGAATACTTTCAAGAGCTTTAACAACTTCATCACCTCTCTTTTAGTGCAATGGAACTGCATATGCATAGCGACTAAAAGCACTTATTACAAGTAAAATATACTTATACGGTCTATTATGACGTCTTTGAATCTCGTATAGAGTCAAGAAATCTGTATGTAATATATGCAGAGGGTAAAAGGCTTTAGTTTTTTGATAGTCACGACTTCTGGTCCTATGATTTTGATGAAGAGTTTAGCTGGGTTCCTTCTGTAAATACTCGTTTGTCATCTTCTTTTCAACTCTAACGACTTTAGGAAGTGTAGTGGGAGAACTTAAACTTTCCACTTCTCAAATATTTTTGTAAAAACCTTTCAAAACTTGATCCCTTTTTTAACGTAATCGTGGTGTAGAGCGTCCTATACTCTTTTGCGTACTAAATGAGATGGAAAGACGCATTCGCTTAATACCCTTACCAGACCCACTTGGCGCTATCTAATGACATATCTTGTCATATTTTTCAAACTCCCTTAATCATTTTAAAACATGTTTATTCCCATTAAGACTTTTTGGAAAAATTGATGCTTTTAAAAATTTATATAAATGACTATAAAAGGGTTCAAGTCTTTTACGATTCGTGATCAAATCTGATAACAAATCAATTAAACTGTAGGTTTTGCCCCGGATTATAAATTCGTTCTTTTTCTCTTCAATTTGTACATTTTCAGCGAGGTAAATCAAGAGTATTTTACTTTGCTCTTGATAGGATGGGGGTAACATGTCTACAACACTTGTTAATAAATCTCCGTCTTCTTTTTTGGCTTTTTCAAACTTTCAAAACTTTCAGTACTTTTCAGAAGGTTGACCAACGACATTTACTTTAAATGATCTTTCACAGTAAGGTTTATGTTTGTTGACACGTCGAAGGGCATTTTGAAGCAACATTAATTTTCATCTTCAGCAATTGTTTCATTTTTAATAAATTTATCAAAGTTATCTCTAAAGGGCTCTTTCGGTGAAAGAGCAAGTTTAATTGGCATCAATTTATAGGTTTTAGCCATTTCTAGAGAGTAGTGTTTATAAGTCCGTCGATTATCGGCAGTAACAATAATAATAAACTACCAACTGCTTTAAAAAGTTGTTTTCTTTTGCTATTTCCTTTCTTTTTGATGGTCAGGGCACGTACAAGCGAACGATGTTGCTTTTTCTGCTGTCTAAACTTCTGACAGTTAAACATTGCCTTCAGTTAAATTTAAATAAAGTTCAGATAGGAGATTAATGAATTCGTTGTTAATACCATGTTTTAGTATAGCTTTCCTAAGCCGTGGCTTTGAATTAGCTAGAACAGAAAATAAGTGTCTGTTTTCATTTAGCTTCTTTACCGTCATGATGGCAACTAATCACCTTTTTTACTATTCACGGATAGATATACAGTAATTGTATTATAAAATTATCAGTGACTACACCCAACTGATCGGGCTTGTTTTGATTAAGATCCAATAAAATATATTCATAAGGTTTATTAGTAGCTTGATTGTACGCGAAAAGTAATAATTTTGCTTCCCCAGGGTATATTTGTGTGTTTAGAGTTATAAAAGAACTTGAATCGCAAACAACCCTATAGATAATATAGTAAGTATATTTCTAAGCAACGGTTCCCATACATTTAATCTGATGAAAAAGATTATGAACAACAATACTTACGGAAATTTGTTCAGTATGTGACCGGACCGTGAATAATTGTGGCATCTCCTAGACCATTCTTCAATAGATTCAGCTAAATCTTCAATAATCAACCATGAGTACGGTGCAATACTATTAAACACGGTAAGTCCTCGTGTGAATTTTAAGCTTGGTGCAATACTCTTTATTTTGTCATAGGAATCTTGCCATACACTATAGCAATAATAGATATTTTTCGGATTCTCTAAAAACTTTTTATCATGATTTTGAATTATTTCCGTTAATAGTGATGTTTTGCCAGACATTGGTGGTCCGCAAATAAAGGATCTGAATGGTGTTTTAAATTGATACATACTCCTCCAATATCAGAATACAAAGTTAACCCCAATCTGTCGAATAAATACTCAAAGAAATAGAATATATATGTTTTCCTTAGTTCATAAACAAATACAAATATATTTACAATGGCAGTGGAGCCTACTTAAAACACATGAATATACTTATAATGGCAATGGAACATTTTAAAAAGAACTTAGAAAATAGGCCCCCACCCACTCGGAGGGCTGATCCCTCCTCCAGAAGACGTGGCAGCCAGTGGCCGAAAGGTGCCCTGGTGGGGCGAGGGCCAGCGGCAGGACTGGGTGGTAACAAAAAACACTTTAAACTTACCGCTTTGCGCAGCACAAAAATAAATAAATATCAAAATATGTAAATATAAATAATTAAATTAATATATATATATATATATATATTATATATATATATATATATATATATATATATATATATATATATATATATATATATATATTATATATATATATATTATATATATATATATATATATGATATATATATATATACATATATATTATATATATAATATATATAATATATTATATATATATATATATCTATATATATATTATATAATATATATATATATATATATATATATATATTATATATATATATATATATATATATATATATATATATATATATATATATATATATATATATATATATATAAAGAAGTAAAAAAAATACACACTGCTGAGCTGAACACAGAAAAACAACAACCCTGCCTCTACTGGCGGAAAAAAATGCCCCCCCCCCAACTATAAGGGTTTCTAAAAACCTAGTTTTTTCTGTAATCTACAGAATCAATTTGATCTGCAGTAAGATAGTGACCTTGTGGTAGTACCCTCACACCGTCAGCGTGGACATAGACTTTGTCCGATATGGTGGACATTGCATTTTTTCTGCTGAAACTGCATAGTTTTTTTTATTTTAAAGAGCGAATAGCCATGACACTCTCTCTTGGAACTAGATTTTTCTCTACATAGTTCCTATAGACCCTCATGTTGATTTCCCTTTACATAGTGTGAAGGCACCCCCTTGCAGACTTGTCTGATAACCTCATTTCAAGTTTGCACACAGTAAACCTTTGACCTAAACACAGCTTTGGATACAAATCGTAGTTTGAATTGTGCATGTAAACCGGTAGAAAGTATTGCTGCCTAAAATTTACACTACATGATTAATGCGCAACTTCCCGAAAGTTATTCCCCAGATTGAGTAGGATCACCCAAATGGTCTCCGTCATGGACTTTTGCATCCCCACTACCCTCAACAATTTTTTTTACAAACCCAGCATATATCCCTATTTTTAATAGCCAACTCGTCTTCTGGTGATAGAGTCAATGGATAATGTGTGTTGCGCATCCGTGAAATTGCCTTGTTGGCTGCTTTAAAAAGTGCAACCAAAAGCTGTGCCTACACAATCCTTCCCAGCTGATGTCTTAATTACATCTACAAATTACGGTATTAATAGTCCTTTTGTGCATGGGCAAAAGAGACTGCAATGACTTTGAGTTCTATAACACGATTCAAATTTGATGGATTGATGGATCGTACACATCCGTGAATGCAACTTCATGGTCTAATACCACCTTGTCGCTCTGTAGAAGCGTGTTCTGAAAATTCTTGAACCACAAGATGGTATTCTCACTTGAAAGAGTCTCCATGGATTGGTATCATGAAGCTTGCAGTGCCTCAAATGATTTTTAATTTTAATTCACTACGGAATCTAGACATACACATTGGACAGTAATAATAAGTCCCAACAAGCTTTTTACCATCACTTAAAACCCTGCTAATATGTGGAATGGGAAAGAAATGTCCAAATGAATCAGGATCTTTGGCATGCTCGTAAAGAAGCCATACCCATTGTTTCACTGACTCAATGGATGGAGCCCTTACGGAAAATAAAACACCCCTTTTTATCTGCTAGTTCCCCCTCCTCATATTCTGTGTCTTACAGCAAAAATGTAACCCCAATCTTTAAATGCTCATTTGAACTCTTAAAAATGTCAATCCCCTTGAGTGTTACAGGATAATGTCCTTTTAAACAATTAAAATCAACTTTAGGAATCTCTGCCCCCTCCTCTCCCCAATTAACTACTAAACCTTTCAAAGGCGTCTTAGTGGCATACTTTGCCTCTTGTTTATGCCCCACGACAAGAACTGCATATTTGAGACTCCAAGCCAGTATCAAAACGAAAATATTTTATAGCTCTACATCCCTTTAAATCCACATTATATTTTTTAGACTCCCTCCTCCCCCTCTTAAAACAAATTATTTTTTTAAATCTTTTAATGTTAACTTCTTATTTTTCAATAGATAAAACTACCAACCCACTCCCATTTTCATTATACCCCTCCATCCTATTAAAAATTCCCCCACCCAATCCGAAAAAACATCCTCAAAATTATGCAAGTACGGATGAAAAGCCCGCGTCCTTGTTTGCAGGTTATACGGGCTGAAATCCCCATACTTGCATTTAAAAAACTATTTTAATCGTGATGGATGCTTTAATGCTGTCACTACCCCCGCCTTCTGAATATGGTTTTCGCGAAGTGCCCTAATCTTGCTGAAATACGAGTGCAATATGTCAATTGGATCCGTATGGATACTACCACTTTTAAAACTATTAAATGGGTCTCTAAACACAGCCCTAAATACATAAATATGGCGCAAAGCGGTATTTCCTAAATAAAAATCAGACAATACAGGGGGTGAGCTGGCACCACTTTGTTGCCCATATCACTGTGAGGGGCGGGAACTGTCTGGACCTCACCTAATGGTAGCTGGGCCACCCGTTCATAGTCCATATCTTGGCCGAGACCCCGCATAAAACTGTCTAAATCAAACACTGGGGGAGCTACATTAACCAGACTCACCCCCACACTTGAACCCCTCTCATGTTCACTTTCCTGTTGTGGCAACAATACATTATCATGAGATGGTGGCGACGGTGTGTGAACCTATCAAAATAATAAGAGCATATTGGCTCTCTGGAACACTTCACCCTATGAAAATAGAATAGTTAAGAGTGACTATATACGGAGCCGAGGCATGCTACTTTCTATAAATGTATGACCTTCCATAGGGACTCCCGAACTAGCAGTTAAAAATTTAAAAGGTTACATTTAAGCTATTTTTATGTTTTTTAAGTCCTAGAAAACTCACCGAGGGGGAATTGCATCTGAGCAGGCTTCAAGTATATCCTAAACTCATACATTATTTTATAAGCATCGTCCTCCGGTACTACTTCTCCCCTAAAGAACTTGGCTAGCAGGCTCTCAATGTCAAAATCGACCTGAAAAAAGAATATTCTTACTCCTTTTAGCAGTGAAATTAATATTATAGTATCTCTGAAAAAAATTTCAAGACTAGGTCCTACAAATAACCTTCTTAGAGGGCAAGATCATAGCCCTGCAATACTTTTAATGTCTTTGGAGGGGGGTTTTCCGACAGTAAACTAAAAAATATGCGAAAAAATTGCTTTATTAGGCACCTTTTATTAGGTTGAAAAGAATGTCCTATGTAGCTATTTCTCTCGCAAAACTATTAATCTAACAGGGGGCCACTATTTTATTGAAAAAAGCCTTCAAAACTAACGGGGAAGGTAGATGGACTTAATAAGTCTATACAGTCACATAATCGAAAAATTTTCAACAGTAAGTCATTCAAATAACCTTCTTAGAGGGTAAGATTACTAGTTGTATCTATTTCTTTCAAGTATAATGTCATATAACCTGAAAAGTCTGTCGGAAATATTGATAAAACTATTAATCCAGAACTAACGAATAAGCGCTTGAAAAGGATAGATATTCCAATAGCTGGTGAAGTAGATCTCGCTTAAAAAATTTAGTTTTTAGCGTTAAATCATAACGAAAAGCCCTCAAAGGCTTGAAAAGGTTAAATGAACGACCTAGGGCTAGGCTTTCCAATAATAGGAATTAGTTAGAAAAAACAAGCCTTATATTTAAATCAGTATCAACTTGACTGAGGGCTGCATCATGGCATTGGCCAAATGAACAAGCGACGTCAGATGGGGTTGCGGCTTTATGGACGGGAGATTGCCCAGGCAGCACGGCAGCTTGATTGGCGGGGGCTTGCGCAGGCAGCAGAGCTCTCGAAGGCCCCGCAGCATGACTAGGGTTCGAAGGGGCAGCATCATATCTGTGTAGGGTGGAGATGGTCGCATTTTCGCTTTGCTCGTGGAGCGCAGATAAGCCTGCATTCCTCCTGCCTTGTTTTGGGGTCGTAGAAGGGCCGGCATACTTAATAACCAAAGGCCTCACAGGGGCTGCCTCAGTGTGTTTTGCCCTCTTTGCAGGTGATGGTGATCTTTGCTGGGATATCTTATAAAAGAAAATATAATTTAGTATAAAAACATTATTTATTAGAAATAACCGCTCTTGAGTCTAACTCGCTTACTTCTAGCGATCACAGTTTTTTTAATATTTAATCACGCCCGCGGTTGTCAAAAACCCTCTCCAGCTTTATGCACCTGTATCTTGAGCTTTTAAAAATATGATATTCATAATCTAGGAGCGGAAAAAAGGCTTGGTACGGGCCTTGGAAATACCCACTCAAGAGGGGTGTTTTGTCATTGTCAGACACCCTCTCCAGCTTTTAAGATAGGCAGTCCAATAGTGCTGCCTAAATAAAGAAAGACGTTGGCGCAATATATTATTTATTTATTTGTTTCTTTTAGACCAGGGCACTTCATGTCGAAGGAGATGTCGTAGAAACTTCAAAAAGGGCTCATTCGATTGGAAATTAGAAGGGCTTGTGTCCTTTTTAATAGCCAAATGTAATTGGAAGGCAAAAACACCCCTTTCAAGCCTACCATTTCCCCAAACCCGACCAATCAAAATTTTTAGGTAGCCATTTTGTTCAAAATAGTTGAGAGATTTGGAAAAATATTACTTTGCAGAGGACACTCCCCCCCCCCTCCAGCCCTCAGGGCAAGGGTTGTGAGTTCCGCACTGGGGGCATACAAGGTTTTTATAGAAAAAATTGTCGTTAAAACTTCAAAAAGGGCTTATTCGATTGGAAATTCAAAGGGCTAGTGCCCTTTTTAACAGCCGAAAGTGATTGGAGGGCAACTAACCCCCTCTCAAGCCCACCATTTCCCCCAAACCCATCCAATCAAAATTTTGATAAAACCGTTTTGTTGAACGTAGTTAAAGATCTGGAAATTATGTCTTTGAAGAGAACACTCCCCCAACAGCCCTTAGGACAAGGGTTGTAAGTTAAGCACTGGGGGCATATAAGGTTTTTCTAGAAAGCGTTATCGTAGAAACTTCAAAAAGGGCTCATTTGATTGGAAATTAAAAGGGCTAGTGCCCTTTTAGATAGTTGAAAGTAATCGGAGGACGAATTACCCCCCCTCTCACGTCCACCATTTCCCAAAACACATCCAATCACTATTTTGAGATAACCTTTTTGTTCGACGTAGTTGGAAGTTCTGGAAATTAGGTCTTTGTGGATGATAACCCCTCCAGAGCCCTCAGGGCAATGGTTGTAAGTTATGTCCTGGTGGTATATAAAGTTTTGTAGAAAGTGTTGTCGTAGAAACTTCAAAAAGGACTCATTTGATTGGAAACCGAAAGGGCTAGTGCTCTTTTTAATAGTCAAAAGTGATTGGAGGTGTGGTAAAGCTTTCTAATTTAGTTATTTATTAATTGAGTAAAAATTTATTTACCATAAGTTATAGTGCCGTACTATTGCACGAATTGCTCGCGAAAACCCGGATGAATGACTTTAAACAAAATTTTTAACGAGAAATGTCATAAGGGTTTTTTGGGAGAATGGACGATGGTAGAAGGGTGTCTTAGAGTGGTTATAGTGCCGTACTATGGCTCGAATTGCTCTTGAAAACACGGATGAATGACTTGAACTAAATTTTCTAACGAGAAATGTCTGAAAAGTGTTTTTGGGGAGATGTGGCGATGACAGAGGTGTGTCTTAGAGTAGTTATAGTGCCGTACTGTGGAACGAATTGCTCGCGAAAACCCGGATGAATGAGTTGAAATAGAAATTTTAACGAGAAATATCTAAAAAGTGTTTTTGGGGAGAATGGACGATGGTAGAAGGGTGTCTTGGAGTAGTTATAGTGCCGTACTATGGTTCGAATTGCTCGTGAAAACCCGGATGACTTGAAATAACTTTTTTAGCGATAAATGTCTGAAAAGTGTTTTTGGGGAGAGGAGGCGATGAGAGAGGTGTGTCTTAGAGTAGTTATAGTGCTGTACTATGGCACAAATTGCTGGTGAAAAACCTAAATGAATGACTTGAAACTGAATTTTTAACGAGAAATGACTGAAAAGTGTTTTGGGGGGAGGGATGACAATGGTGTGTCACAGAGAGAGTAATAGTGTAACATTGTGAGATGAAATACTTAGAGTATCAAACACTAGCAGAGAAAGGGGGGGGGGATTTCTCTGTTTTCAAACTGGGGGGGGGGGGTGTCAAATAGAGAGCTGATGCAAGTGTGAAAACAGTGTCGTAGCACCATTCGCTCTGGACCATAAGTATACTTTTTATCGGTTTGGACATCTGCCCTTCTCCCATGATGGTCTTCCAAGCTACACCATTAGGTATCTTTGCTTAAGATATATATCGCCGTTAATACGCAATACACATGTGTATGTGGCATGCTGGAGTTCCATGGGGTCCTTTGAGACTTGTTTATGAGATACGCTTGCATCATTCATATTAAACCTCATCACGGGAAATCCAGGGGGTCTTCCAGAAAAAACAATGTATCAATGATTAGAATTTTGCCAGGGCGCGAAGGATGGCTGGATTTCGTTCCTGGAATGAGAAAAAACTAACCAAATTCCCCCCACAGCGTATGGGGTGGATGGTAACAAGAATTTCTCGAAATAAAATTTCCCCTCCTTTCCGTGTTTTGATATTTAGTGAAAAATATACCCTGGGCTAGGAGAAATCGTTCAGGGGGACTGGACACTTCCCCGGAGGTGAGCAGCGAGCAGGTCGGTACCTTAGTGGATGGAGGCTGGATAACAATAAATGTACGCTTGAATCTCCTCCCCCACAGACGGTTTCCTCTCCCCTGAAGTTCTCTCCCTTCCTCTTTCTTTAAATTTGGAATGTTTTCTTTATCCTTTTAAAGCCACAATAACACCTAAAAAACTTTATCTATTATCAATACATCATCTGAAAATGAAGACTACTAGGTGCGAGCCGGAAGCTATCTATAGGATATTGTGAAATATCCATGAATTTATGTTATTGAAAAGTGGGTGTTTCCTTAAAAGCTCTTACTATGTCTTAAATTGCATCTAATATCACTCCTCCCTCCCCTACCCCCCCCCCCCCCGGAGTTGCGGGCTAGAAGCCCCCGTTTTTTTTATAATAGATGGTTCTTTTTTAAGTATATGATAATATAATATTTTCATCTTTTATTTTTTGTCGTGTTTTTTTCATGTTTTATAGCTCGTCAATTTGTTTTCAGTTACATTATCTGTGTGTTTAAGATATTAGTCTCTAGCACGAGTAAGACACGCATTTCCCCTTTATTAATATCTTGAAAGCAAATACCCCCCCCCCCCCCCTTGGAGTGTATCAAATTTGGCAGTAAACACACATTTCCCTTTATTAATATCTTGAAAGCAAAGACCCCCGGAGTGTATCAAATTTTGGCTGTAAACACGCTGTTCTAATGTTTGCCAGAAATGGGGAATCTCAGGTGCAATAGTTTTTTTTTTAGAATGTGGTTCAAGATACAAAATATTGACAATGTCTTCTTAGTTCTCTAGGTTAGAGCGTGTTCCATTGGAAGGAAATGACCTTCTGAGTCCTGGTGAGGTCAAGAAGTATAGAAAAAAATGAATGGTGTTTTGAGCGAAAAATGAAACGCCGAAAAAGAAAGGCTTTTCGGCGAAAAAATCTCAAAATGGTATTATCTGGCAGTGATGGATGCGCAATCATTATGTAAAGTGTGTACCGTCATTAAGCTAATGAAAAAAGCTTTGGGATTTTGGGCAAACAAAAGAAAGGCCGAAAAAGAAAATGTTTTGAGGGTTTTCGGCGAAAAATGTTTAAATGGTATTATCTGGCAGTGATGGATACGCAATCATTACGTAAAAGTGTGTACCGCCATTAAGCTAATGAAAAAAGAATACTTTGGGAGTTTCGGACGAAAAAAAGGAAACGCCGAAAAAGAAAATGTCTCGAGGGCCTTAGGTGAAAAATGTTATAATGGTATTATCTGGCAGTGAGGGATGCGCAATCATTACGTAAAGTGTGTACCGCTCTTAAGCTAATGAAAAAAGAATGCTTTGGGGGTTTCGGGTGTTGTTACGTTACGTGCGGGGATTCCCCCATGGGTTCGTGTGGAAGGGTTACGCAAAATTACGTCAAGCATATTAGACCCGTCCGTTTGAAATGGGGTACAACGTATGCCGTCATTGGAGTCCAGAGGGGTTTGTCATGGAGTCTTGCCATATGTGTTCCCTTTAATAGAACAGGTGACTGCACTTTGCAGGTGCGATGGGTTGGAGGCTCCAATTATCTGACCCCTTAAAGGCGAGGGTGTGGCGCGTGGTGTAACATGCGCTTGAAACGGGGGTGTGCAAATAGACGTCAGAGGGCATGCGCTAAAAACATGGGTGAGGGGTTAGAAGCTTATTATCAAAACTTGTGTATTATACGGACCACATTCCAAGTAATTATATAATATAAAACTGAAATCCTTTAAATCTCGCCAGCTGTACAGGTGTGCCGCGTGACGTCAGAGGGCATGTGCTTGAAATCTAGGGGAAAAGGGAGGTTATGTCATAGAAAACACCTGACCTAACCTTTGAACTCTTGCCAAGGGTGGGAATTTGACAGGTGTGACGTCCGAGGACTCCGTTTAAAATGCAATGTTAATTTCCCTTTGGCTGCCGTGACGTGAGAGGGCTCCGTTTGAATCCAATGGAAATGGGATAGGGCTCTGTTTGAAAGCTGGGGTGGGCTCTGTTTGAATCATATGGAAATGGGATAGGGCTGCGTTTAAAAGCAGAGTAGGGGTACTACTACCGAACTTATGTAAGTGATAACCACATACAAGCAGTATATGGAGCTATTGGACCCACACACACACACATATATATATATATATATATATATATATATATATATATATATATATATATATATATATATATATATTATATATATATATATATATATATATATATATATATATATATATATATATATATATATATATATATATATATATATATATATATATATATATATATATATATATATATATATATATATATATAATATATATATATATATATATATATATATTATATATATATATATATATATATATAGATATGCACTGCTAGTGGGAGAACATTAGGGGGTTGCGTTAGATGCTAGGCGGTGGATGGGACTGGCTGTACACAACCTTCATGCGATGGCACCTATTTTCTCAAATTTCAGTGTACAACTAGCAGAACATCCAGGAGATTCAGAATCAAACGTACCCTTTTTTTTAAAGCCTTGTATTGTTATCTATGGAAAACTTGTATAAGTGGCAGCCCTTCCCAGGGGGCTGATGGGATTTTGTCAACCCCTGAGTTATAGGTATTTGATTTTTGGATTATTTTGAACAAAATACCTGTCACAAAATTTTGATCAGGTTCAATTGAGGGCCTAGCTGCCTTCGTCATTTGAAGGCAGTCTTCATTATATGACCTGAAAAAAAAACTGACAATGAATTAAAGAAGCTTATATAGGTGATAACCATGCACAAACAGCATAGATGAGACCCACACACATATACACATGCGCTGATAGTGGGAAGATACTAGGGGTTCGGGTTTGATGGTAGGGGGTGGGCGGGGCTAACTGTGCACAACCTTTACGCGGTTGCCCGGTTTTCACAAATCTTAGTGCACAACTAGCAGCCCTTCCAGGAGATCCAGAATTGACCATACCCTCTTTTCTGAACAGAAAACCGTTATATTTTATCAATAGGGAATTTGCATAAGTGACAGCCCTTGCCAGGGAGCTTTTGGGGGTTTGTCAACCCCTGAGCTATAGTTATTTTACTTCTGGACTGCTTTGAACAAAATGGATATCTCAGAACTTGGATTGGATGCATTTGGGGATAGAAGGGCATGATGGGAGGCTGATTACCGCCCAATCCCCTTAGACTCTTCAAAAGCTAACTCGAACTTTTGATTTCCAATCAAATGAGGCTCCTCCAAAGTTCGCACAACCACCTCTTTAATAATAACCTTATTTGTTAACAATAGACAACTAGAAAAACTTATAGCCTTTACCCCATGGGCTGGGGGGTGGTCAGCCCCGGATGCCTAGTTCTTTTATCTTTTGACTGTTTTGAACAAAATAGTTATCTCAAAAATTTGATCGAGTCCATTTGAGGGACCAAAGTGTAAGGGGGTTGGCTACCCTCTGATCACTTTTCACTCTATAAAGAGAATGAGAACTCTCAATTTCCAGTCAAGTGAGCTGTTTTTAGAAAATTAGGAGTTTCTGGGTGGAAAATAATAAATAAATAAAAAAATATTGAATCCTTATGGCCTTTAGTTTTCTATTGTCTAAAACTTTGTAATAGGAGAAATATGATAAAGTGCAACTCTACAAAGTTTGATCTTAGGCTACATTTTGATTTAAATGTCTTATTTTTACTTCATATTACAACAAATCAATATTAGTTTCGATAAAAAAAACATCGTAACCTAACTAGCTACATTATTTGTAGGCAACCTTTATCAAATTATCTGAAAGAATAAGTGACAATGAATTAAACAAACTTAAATAGGAGATAACCATGCACAAGCAGTATATAGACCTATGGAACCCACACAGACATATGCACATGGACTGCTAGCGGGAGGATTCTAGAGAGTCGGGTTTGATGTTAGGGGGTGGAAGGGGCTGGCTGTGTACAATCTTTACGCGGTGGCCCTGTTATGACAAATCTCAGTGCAAAACTAGCAGCGCATCCCGGAGACCCAGAATCAAACATATCCTCTTTTCTTAATAAACAATCCTTATATGCTATCAATTTAAACTTTATTAACTGACAGCCCTTGCCAGGGGGCTGTTTGGGGTTTGTCAACCGTGAGCTATAGTTATTTTACTTCTGGACTAGTTTTAACAAAATGATTATCTCAACAGTTTGGTCAGATATATTTGGGATAGAAGGACGCTGGGGGGGGATACTCTCGGATAGCTGTAGACTCTGAAAAAGAGTAGAGATGACCCTATTGACACGACCACGCACCCCTGCTGCCACCTACAACTTTTTTGCACCCAAAATATGGGCATAGAGTCCCTAGGGGAAATGGATTTCTGAGAAATTGATTGCGTAATCGATTGGGAATTTGGAACACCTGTGCTGTCAGTCATTAATCAAATTGTTTCCAGGCAAAGTTTAATAATGTCTGACAGGTACTGTCAACATTTCTCCAGGAATAGATCCAAGTCATTAATGTCTTTGCCTCGGAAACAGTTCTACTGGTCGAACTCCAAAAGATATTAATAGCCAAACGCCATGGAAACAATTCTCCAAGAAACATCTTAGCGATGAATAGATTTAGCGCGGGAATCAGGTTTCTTAGTAATTTGAAATGTGACAGCGCAGAGATGTCAATAACAAAGGAACACGCTGAAATTACGTTTAGGGATTATTTGGGCGAAACCGTTTTAGACATTTTTATGGAATTATTTCGGCGAAACAGTTAGAGACATTTTAAAAGATGATTTAAAAGATGATTTTAGAAGAGGATTTGAGGGTGAAACTCTGTGGTCGTTATAATACACAAGTTCCATTTGAACAGTGTTGTGAGGTCCCCTACCACAACCCCAAAGGGTTCCAATCCACCCACCCCAACCCCGAAGGAAGCCCCCGGTCCTAATAGATCCACCGGGCCCCCCAAAGGACCACCCGGCCCTCAAGGGTCCCCCAGACCCCCAAAGGACCCCCCGCGTCCCAAAGGCCCCTCCCCCCTTGGCCCCCAAAGGGCCCCTCCCCTCCCTCTCCCTCCCTCTCCTCCCCCCTCCTCACCGTCCCCTACCCACCCCCCCCCCCCTCCCCCCCTCCCCCCTCCCCCTCCCCTCCTCCCCTCCCCTCCTCCCCTCCCCCTCCCCTCCTCCCCTCCCCCATTTTTTTAATATTTTTTTGTGTATTGAGACACAGAAGGGCCCCCTCCCCCCGGGCCCCCCAAAGGGCCCCCGACGCCCCAAAGGCCTGATTTTTCAAAGTTCATTTTGAATTTCTTTCGTTGAAAAGCAAGAGTTGGAATATTTCAGTAGTGTTTGGTTGAGGTTTACCTTGTCACAGTCACATTTTCTTGATTTTTCAAAGTTCATTTTGAATTTCTTTCATTGAAATGCAAGAGTTGGAATATTTCAGTAGTGTTTTGTTGTGGTTTACCATGTCACAGTTGCATTCTCTTGATTTTTCAAAATTCATTTTGAGTTTCTTTCATTGAAATGCAAGAGTTGGATTATTTCAGTAGTGTTTTGTCATGGTTTACCTTGTCAAAGTTACATTCTATTGATTTTTCAAAGTTCATTTTGAATTTCTTTCGTTGAAATGCAAGAGTTGAAATATTTCAGTAGTGTTTGGTTGTGGTATACCTTGTCACAGTTACATTTTCTTGATTTTTCAAAGTTCATTTGAATTTCTTTCATTGAAATGCAAGAGTTGGAATATTTCAGTAGTGTTTTGTCGTGGTTTACCTTGCCATAGTTACATCCTCTTGATTTTTCAAAGATCATTTTGGATTTCTTTCGTTGAAATGCAAGAGTTGGAATATTTCAGTAGTGTTTTGATGTGGTTTACAGTGTCTCAGTTACATTCTCTTGATTTTTCAAAGTTCATTTTGAATTTCTTTCATTGAAATGCAAGAGTTGGAATATTTCAGTAGTGTGTTGTCGTGGTTTACCATGTCACAGTTACATTCCCTTAATTTTTCAAAGTTCATTTTGAATTTCTTTTGTTGAAAAGCATTGGTTGTGGTTTACCTTGTCACAGTTACATTTTCTTGATTTTTCAAAGTTCATTTTGAATTTCTTTCATTGAAATGCAAGAGTTGGAATATTTCAGTAGTGTTTTGTTGTGGTTTACCTTATCACAGTTACATTCTCTTGATTTTTCAAAGATCATTTTGGATTTCTTTCGTTGAAATGCAAGAGTTGGAATATTTCAGTAGTGTTTTGATGTGGTTTACAGTGTCTCAGTTACATTCTCTTGATTTTTCAAAGTTCATTTCGAATTTCTTTCATTGAAATGCAAGAGTTGGAATATTTCAGTAGTGTTTTGTCATGGTTTACCTTGTCACAGTTACATTCTCTTGATTTTTCAAAGGTCATTTTGGATTTCTTTCGTTGAAATGCAAGAGTTGGAATATTTCAGTAGTGTTTTGATGTGGTTTACCTTATCACTATTACATTCTCTTGGTTTTTCAAAGTTCATTTTGAATTTCTTTCATTGAAATGCACGAGTTGGAATATTTCAGTAGTGTTTTGTCGTGGTTTGCCTTGTCACAGTTACATTCCATTGATTTTTCAAAGTTCATTTTCGATTTCCTTCATTGAAATGCAAGAGTTGGAATATTTCAGTAGTGTTTTGATGCGGTTTACCTTATCATAGTTACATTCTCTTGATTTTTGAAAGTTCATTTTGAATTTCTTATGTTGAAAAGCAAGAGTTGGAATATTTCAGTAGTGTTTTGTTGTGGTTTACCTTGTCACAGTTACATTCTCTTGATTTTTCAAACTTCATTTTGAGTTTCTTTCATTGAAATGCAAGAGTTGGAATATTTCAGTAGTGTTTTGTTGTGGTTTACCTTGTCAAAGTTACATTCTCTTGATTTTTCAAAGTTCATTTTGAATTTCTTTCGTTGAAATGAGAGAGTTGGATTATTTCAGTAGTGTTTGGTTGTGGTCTACCTTGTCAAAGTTACATTCTCTTGATTTTTCAAAGTTCAAATTGAATTTCTTTCGTTGAAATGCAAGAGTTGGATTATTTTAGTAGTGTTTGGATGTGGTTTACCTTGTCACAGTTACATTTTCTTGATTTTTCAAAGTTCATTTTGGTTTCTTTCATTGAAATGCAAGAGTTGGAATATTTCAGTAAGTTCATTTTCGATTTCCTTCATTGAAATGCAAGAGCTGGAATATTGCAGTAGTGTTTTGGTGTGGTTTACCTTATCACAGTTACATTCCCTTGATTTTTCAAAATTCATTTTGAATTTCTATCGTTGAAATGCAAGAGCTGAAATATTTCAGTAGTGTTTTGTTGTTGGTTTACCTTATCAGAGTTACATTCTCTTGATTTTTCAAAGTTCATTTTGAATTTCTTTTATTGAAATGCAAGAGTTGGAATATTTCAGTAGTGTTTTGTCGTGGTTTACCTTGTCACACTTACATTTTCTTGATTTTTCAAAGTTCATTTTGGGTTTATCACGTTGAAATGCAAAAAGTTGGAATATTTCAGTAGTGTTTTGTCATGGAAATACCTTGTCACAGTTACATTCTCTTGATTTTTCAAAGTTCATTTTGGATTTATCACGTTGAAATGCAAGAGCTGGAATACTTCAGTAGTGTTTTGTTATGGTTTACCTTATCACAGTTACATTTTCTTGATTTTTCAAAGTTCATTTTGAATTTTTATCGTTGAAATGCAAGAGCTGGAATATTTCAGTAGTGTTTTGTCGTGGTTTACCTTGTCAGAGTTACATTCTCTTGATTTTTCAAAGTTCATTTTGAATTTCTTTATGGAAATGCAAGAGTTGGAATATTTCAGTAGTGTTTTCTTGTGGTTTACCTTGTCAGAGTTACATTTTCATGATTTTTCAAAGTTCAGTTTGAATTTCTTTCATTGAAATGCAAGAGTTGGAATATTTCAGTAGTGTTTTGTTGTGGTTTACCTTGTCACAGGTACATTTTTTGATTTTTAAAAGTTCATTTCGATTTTCTTTCGTTGAAATGCAAGAGTTGGAATATTTCAGTAGTGTTTTGTCGTGGTTTACCTTGCCACAGTCACATTCTCTTGATTTTTCAAAGTTCATTTTGAATTTCTTTCATTGAAATGCAACAGTTGGAATATTTCAGTAGCGTTTTGTCGTGGTTTACCTTGTCACAGTTACATTCTCTTGATTTTTCAAAGTTCATCTTGAATTTCTTCCATTGAAATGCAAGAGTGGGATTATTTCAGTTGTGTTTTGTCGTGGTTTACCATGTCGCACTTACATTCTCTTGATTTTTCAAAGTTAATTTTGGATTTCTTTCATTGAAATGCAAGAGATGGAATATTTCAGTAGTGTTTTGTCGTGGTTTACCTTGTCACAGTTACATTCTCTTGATTTTTCAAAGTTCATTTTGGATTTAGCTCATTGAAATGCAAGATTTGAATTATTTCAGTAGTATTTTGTCGTGGTTTACCTTGTCACAGTTACATTCTCTTGATTTTTCAAAGTTCATTTTGGATTTCATTCGTTGAAATGCAAGAGTTGGAATATTTCAGTAGTGTTTTGTCATGGTTTACCTTGTCACAGTTACATTCTCTTGATTTTTCAAAGTTCATTTAGGATCTATCTCGTTGAAATGCAAGAGTTGAATTATTTCAGTAGTGTTTTTTCATGGTTTACCTTGTCATAGTTACATTCTCTTGATTTTTCAAAGTTCATTTTGAGTTTCTTTCATTGAAATGCAAGAGTTGGAATATTTCAGTAGTGTTTTGTCATGGTTTACCTTGTCACAGTTACATTCTCTTGATTTTTCAAAGTTCATTTTGAATTTCTTTCGTTGAAAAGCAAGAGTTGGAAATATTTCAGTAGTGTTTTGTTCGTGGTTTACCTTGTCAAAGTTACATTCTCTTGATTTTTCAAAGTTCATTTTGAATTTCTTTCATTGAAATGCAAGAGTTGGAATATTTCAGTAGTGTGTTGTCGTGGTTTACCATGTCACAGTTACATTCCCTTAATTTTTCAAAGTTCATTTTGAATTTCTTTTGTTGAAAAGCATTGGTTGTGGTTTACCTTGTCACAGTTACATTTCTTGATTTTTCAAAGTTCATTTTGAATTTCTTTCATTGAAATGCAAGAGTTGGAATATTTCAGTAGTGTTTTGTTGTGGTTTACCTTATCACAGTTACATTCTCTTGATTTTTCAAAGATTCATTTTGGATTTCTTTCCTTGAAATGCAAGAGTTGGAATATTTCAGTAGTGTTTTGATGTGGTTTACAGTGTCTCAGTTACATTCTCTTGATTTTTCAAAGTTCATTTCGAATTTCTTTCATTGAAATGCAAGAGTTGGAATATTTCAGTAGTGTTTTGTCGTGGTTTACCTTGTCACAGTTACATTCTCTTGATTTTTCAAAGATCATTTTGGATTTCTTTCGTTGAAATGCAAGAGTTGGAATATTTCAGTAGTGTTTTGATGTGGTTTACCTTATCACTATTACATTCTCTTGGTTTTTCTAAGTTCATTTTGAATTTCTTTCATTGAAATGCACGAGTTGGAATATTTCAGTAGTGTTTTGTCGTGGTTTGCCTTGTCACAGTTACATTCCATTGATTTTTCAAAGTTCATTTTCGATTTCCTTCATTGAAATGCAAGAGTTGGAATATTTCAGTAGTGTTTTGATGCGGTTTACCTTATCATAGTTACATTCTCTTGATTTTTGAAAGTTCATTTTGAATTTCTTATGTTGAAAAGCAAGAGTTGGAATATTTCAGTAGTGTTTTGTTGTGGTTTACCTTGTCACAGTTACATTCTCTTGATTTTTCAAACTTCATTTTGAGTTTCTTTCATTGAAATGCAAGAGTTGGAATATTTCAGTAGTGTTTTGTTGTGGTTTACCTTGTCAGAGTTACATTCTCTTTATTTTTCAAAGTTCATTTTGAATTTCTTTTGTTGAAATGCAGAGAGTTGGATTATTTCAGTAGTGTTTGGTTGTGGTCTACCTTGTCAAAGTTACATTCTCTTGATTTTTCAAAGTTCAATTTGAATTTCTTTCGTTGAAATGCAAGAGTTGGATTATTTTAGTAGTGTTTGGATGTGGTTTACCTTGTCACAGTTACATTTTCTTGATTTTTCAAAGTTCATTTTGGTTTTCTTTCATTGAAATGCAAGAGTTGGAATATTTCAGTAAGTTCATTTTCGATTTCTTCATTGAAATGCAAGAGCTGGAATATTGCAGTAGTGTTTTGGTGTGGTTTACCTTATCACAGTTACATTCCCTTGATTTTTCAAAATTCATTTTGAATTTCTATCGTTGAAATGCAAGAGCTGAAATATTTCAGTAGTGTTTTGTTGTTGGTTTACCTTATCACAGTTACATTCTCTTGATTTTTCAAAGTTCATTTGAATTTCTTTCATTGAAATGCAAGAGTTGGAATATTTCAGTAGTGTTTTGTCGTGGTTTACCTTGTCACACTTACATTTTCTTGATTTTTCAAAGTTCATTTTGGATTTATCACGTTGAAATGCAAAAAGTTGGAATATTTCAGTAGTGTTTTGTCATGGAATACCTTGTCACAGTTACATTCTCTTGATTTTTCAAAGTTCATTTTGGATTTATCACGTTGAAATGCAAGAGCTGGAATACTTCAGTAGTGTTTTGTTATGGTTTACCTTATCACAGTTACATTTTCTTGATTTTTCAAAGTTCATTTTGAATTTCTATCGTTGAAATGCAAGAGCTGGAATATTTCAGTAGTGTTTTGTCGTGGTTTACCTTGTCAGAGTTACATTCTCTTTATTTTTCAAAGTTCATTTTGAATTTCTTTTATGGAAATGCAAGAGTTGGAATATTTCAGTAGTGTTTTCTTGTGGTTTACCTTGTCAGAGTTACATTTCATGATTTTTCAAAGTTCATTTTGAATTTCTTTTATGGAAATGCAAGAGTTGGAATATTTCAGTAGTGTTTTCTTGTGGTTTACCTTGTCAGAGTTACATTTTTTGATTTTTCAAAGTTCATTTCGATTTTCTTTCGTTGAAAAGCAAGAGTTGGAAATATTTCAGTAGTGTTTTGTCGTGGTTTACCTTGCCACAGTCACATTCTCTTGATTTTTCAAAGTTCATTTTGAATTTCTTTCATTGAAATGCAACAGTTGGAATATTTCAGTAGCGTTTTGTCGTGGTTTACCTTGTCACAGTTACATTCTCTTGATTTTTCAAAGTTCATCTTGAATTTCTTCCATTGAAATGCAAGAGTGGGATTATTTCAGTTGTGTTTTGTCGTGGTTTACCATGTCGCACTTACATTCTCTTGATTTTTCAAAGTTAATTTTGGATTTCTTTCATTGAAATGCAAGAGATGGAATATTTCAGTAGTGTTTTGTCGTGGTTTACCTTGTCACAGTTACATTCTCTTGATTTTTCAAAGTTCATTTCGGATTTAGCTCATTGAAATGCAAGATTTGAATTATTTCAGTAGTATTTTGTCGTGGTTTACCTTGTCACAGTTACATTCTCTTGATTTTTCAAAGTTCATTTTGAATTTATTTCGTTGAAATGCAAGAGTTGGAATATTTCAGTAGTGTTTTGTCATGGTTTACCTTGTCACAGTTACATTCTCTTGATTTTTCAAAGTTCATTTAGGATCTATCTCGTTGAAATGCAAGAGTTGAATTATTTCAGTAGTGTTTTTTCATGGTTTACCTTGTCATAGTTACATTCTCTTGATTTTTCAAAGTTCATTTTGAGTTTCTTTCATTGAAATGCAAGAGTTGGAATATTTCAGTAGTATTTTGTCATGGTTTACCTTGTCACAGTTACATTCTCTTGATTTTTCAAAGTTCATTTTGAATTTCTTTCGTTGAAAAGCAAGAGTTGGAAATATTTCAGTAGTGTTTTTTCGTGGTTTACCTTGTCAAAGTTACATTCTCTTGATTTTTCAAAGTTCATTTTGAATTTCTTTCATTGAAATGCAAGAGTTGGAATATTTCAGTAGTGTTTTGTTGTGGTTTACCTTGTCACAGTTACATTTTCTTGATTTTTCAAAGTTCATTTTGGATTTCTTTCGTTGAAATGCAAGAGTTGGAATATTTCAGTAGCGTTTTGTTATGGTTTAACTTGTCACAGTTACATTCTCTTGATTTTTCAAAGTTCATTTTGAATTTCTATTGTTGTAATGCAAGATTTGAATTATTTCAGTAGTGTTTTGTCGTGGTTTACCATGTCACAGTTACATTCTCTTGATTTTTCAAAGTTCATTTTGAATTTCATTCATTGAAATACAAGAGTTGGAATATTTCAGTAGTGTTTTGTCGTGGTTTACCGTGTCACAGTTATATTCTCTTGATTTTTCAAAGTTCATTTTGAATTTCATTCATTGAAATGCAAGAGTTGGAATATTTCAGTAGTGTTTTGTCGTGGTTTACCTTGTCACAGTTACATTCCATTGATTTTTCAAAGTTCATTTTCAATTTCTTTAGTTGAAGTGCAAGAGTTGGAATATTTCAGTAGTGTTTTGTTGTGGTTTACCTTATCACAGTTACATTTTCTTGATTTTCCAAAGTTCATTTCGGTTTTCTTTCATTGAAATGCAAGAGTGAGATTATTTCAGTAGTGTTTTGTCGTGGTTTACCTTGTCACAGTTACATTCCATTGATTTTTCAAAGTTCATTTTGGATTTCTTTAGTTGAAATGCAAGAGTTGGAATATTTCAGTAGTGTTTTGTTGTGGTTTACCTTGTCACACTTACATTCTCTTGATTTTTCAAAGTTCATTTTGAATTTCTTTCATTGAAATGAAAGAGTGGGATTATTTCAGTAGTGTTTTGTCATGGTTTACCATGTCACAGTTACATTCCATTGATTTTTCAAAGTTCATTTTGGATTTCTTTCATTGAAAAGCAAGAGTTGGAATATTTCAGTAGTGTTTTGTTCTGGTTTACTTTGTCACACTTACATTCTCACGATTTTCAAAGTTCATTTTGGATATCTTTCATTGAAATGCAAGAGTTGGAATACTTCAGTAGTGTTTTGTCGTGGTTCACCTTGTCATACTTACATTCTCTTGATTTTTCAAAGTTCATTTTGGATTTCTTTCATTGAAATGCAAGAGTTGGAATATTTCAGTAGTGTTTTGTCGTGGTTTACCTTATCACAGTTACATTCTCTTGATTTTTCAAAGTTCATTTTGGATTTCATTTGTTGAAATGCAAGAGTTGGAATATTTCAGTAGTGTTTTGTCGTGGTTTACCTTGTCACAGTTACATTCTCTTGATTTTTCAAAGTTCATTTTGAATTTCTTTCGTTGAAAAGCAAGAGTTGGAATATTTCAGTAGTGTTTTGTCATGTTTACCTTGTCACAGTTACATTCTCTTGATTTTTCAAAGTTCATTTTGAATTTCTTTCGTTGAAATGCAAGAGTTGGAATATTTCAGTAGTGTTTTGTCGTGGTTTACCTTGTCAAAGTTACATTCTATTGATTTTTCAAAGTTCATTTTGAATTTATTTCGTTGAAATGCAAGAGTTGGAATATTTCAGTAGTGTTTGGTTGTGGTTTACCTTGTCACAGTTACATTTTCTTGATTTTTCAAAGTTCATTTTGAATTTCTTTCATTGAAATGCAAGAGTTGGAATATTTCAATAGTGTTTTGTCGTGGTTTACCTTGTCACAATTACATTCTCTTGATTTTTCAAAGTTCATTTTGGATTTCATTCGTTGAAATGCAAGAGTTGGAATATTTCAGTAGTGTTTTGTCATGGTTTACCTTGTCACAGTTACATTCTCTTGATTTTTCAAAGTTCATTTAGGATTTCTTCTCGTTGAAATGCAAGAGTTGAATATTTCAGTAGTGTTTTTTCATGGTTTACCTTGTCATAGTTACATTCTCTTGATTTTTCAAAGTTCATTTTGAATTTCTTTCGTTGAAATGCAAGAGTTGGAATATTTCAGTAGTGTTTTTTCGTGGTTTACCTTGTCAAAGTTACATTCTCTTGATTTTTCAAAGTTCATTTTGAGTTTCTTTCATTGAAATGCAAGAGTTGGAATATTTCAGTAGTGTTTGGTTGTGGTTTACCTTGTCACAGTTACATTTTCTTGATTTTTCAAAGTTCATTTTGGATTTCTTTCGTTGAAAAGCAAGAGTTGGAATATTTCAGTAGCGTTTTGTTATGGTTTAACTTGTCACAGTTACATTCTCTTGATTTTTCAAAGTTCATTTTGAATTTCTATTCGTTGAAATGCAAGAGTTGGAATTATTTCAGTAGTGTTTTGTCGTGGTTTACCATGTCACAGTTACATTCTCTTGATTTTTCAAAGTTCATTTTGAATTTCATTCATTGAAATGCAAGAGTTGGAATATTTCAGTAGTGTTTTGTCGTGGTTTACCTTGTCACAGTTACATTCTCTTGATTTTTCAAAGTTCATTTTGCATTTCTTTCATTGAAATGCAAGAGTTGGAATATTTCAGTAGTGTTTTGTTGTGGTTTACCTTGTCACAGTTACATTCTCTTGATTTTTCAAAGTTCATTTTGAATTTCATTCATTGAAATGCAAGAGTTGGAATATTTCAGTAGTGTTTTGTCGTGGTTTACCTTGTCACAGTTACATTCCTTGATTTTTCAAAGTTCATTTTCAATTTCTTTCATTGAAATGCAAGAGTTGGAATATTTCAGTAGTGTTTTGTTGTGGTTTACCTTATCACAGTTACATTTCTTGATTTTTCAAAGTTCATTTCGGTTTTCTTTCATTGAAATGCAAGAGTGAGATTATTTCAGTAGCGTTTTGTCGTGGTTTACCTTGTCACAGTTACATTCCATGGATTTTTCAAAGTTCATTTTGGATTTCTTTAGTTGAAGTGCAAGAGTTGGCATATTTCAGTAGTGTTTTGTTGTGGTTTACTTGTCACACTTACATTCTCTTGATTTTTCAAAGTTCATTTGAATTTCTTTCATTGAAATGAAAGAGTGGGATTATTTCGGTAGTGTTTTGTCATGGTTTACCATGTCACAGTTACATTCCATTGATTTTTCAAAGTTCATTTTGGATTTCTTTCATTGAAAAGCAAGAGTTGGAATATTTCAGTAGTGTTTTGTTCTGGTTTACTTTGTCACACTTACATTCTCACGATATTTCAAAGTTCATTTTGGATATCTTTCATTGAAATGCAAGAGTTGGAATACTTCAGTAGTGTTTTGTCGTGGTTTACCTTGTCATACTTACATTCTCTTGATTTTTCAAAGTTCATTTTGGATTTCTTTCATTGAAATGCAAGAGTTGGAATATTTCAGTAGTGTTTTGTCGTGGTTTACCTTATCACAGTTACATTCTCTTGATTTTTCAAAGTTCATTTTGGATTTCATTTGTTGAAAAGCAAGAGTTGGAATATTTCAGTAGTGTTTTGTCATGTTTACTTTGTCACAGTTACATTCTCTTGATTTTTCAAAGTTCATTTTGAATTTCTTTCGTTGAAAAGCAAGAGTTGGAATATTTCAGTAGTGTTTTGTCGTGGTTTACCTTGTCAAAGTTACATTCTATTGATTTTTCAAAGTTCATTTTGAATTTCTTTCGTTGAAATGCAAGAGTTGGAATATTTCAGTAGTTTTTGGTTGTGGTTTACCTTGTCACAGTTACATTTTCTTGATTTTTCAAAGTTCATTTTGAATTTCTTTCATTGAAATGCAAGAGTTGGAATATTTCAATAGTGTTTTGTCGTGGTTTACCTTGTCACAATTACATTCTCTTGATTTTTCGAAGTTCATTTTGAATTTCTTTCATTGAAATGCAAGAGTTGGATTATTTCAGTAGTGTTTTGTCGTGGTTTACCGTGTCAAAGTTACATTCTCTTGATTTTTCAAAGTTCATTTTGAATTTCTTTCGTTGAAATGCAAGAGTTGGAATATTTCAGTAGTGTTTTGTTGTGGTTTACCTTGTCACAGTTACATTCTCTTGATTTTTCAAAGTTCCTTTTGAATTTCTTTCATTGAAATGCAAGAGTTGGAATATTTCACTAGTGTTTTCTCGTGGTTTACCTTACCACACTTACATTCTCTTGATTTTTCAATGATCATTTTGGATTTATTTCGTTGAAATGCAAGAGTTGGAATATTTCAGTAGTGTTTTGCCGTGGTTTACTTTGTCAAAGTTACATTCTCTTAATTTTTCAAAGTTCATTTTGGATTTGTTTCGTTGAAATGCAAGAGTTGGAATATTTCAGTAGTGTTTTGTCGTGGTTTACTTTGTCACAATTACATTCTCTTGATTTTTCGAAGTTCATTTTGAATTTCTTTCATTGAAATGCAAGAGTTGGATTATTTCAGTAGTGTTTTGTCGTGGTTTACCGTGTCAAAGTTACATTCTCTTGATTTTTCAAAGTTCATTTTGAATTTCTTTCGTTGAAATGCAAGAGTTGGAATATTTCAGTAGTGTTTGGTTGTGGTTTACCTTGTCACAGTTACATTCTCTTGATTTTTCAAAGTTCCTTTTGAATTTCTTTCATTGAAATGCAAGAGTTGGAATATTTCACTAGTGTTTTCTCGTGGTTTACCTTACCACACTTACATTCTCTTGGTTTTTCAATGATCATTTTGGATTTATTTCGTTGAAATGCAAGAGTTGGAATATTTCAGTAGTGTTTTTGCCGTGGTTTACTTTGTCAAAGTTACATTCTCTTGATTTTTCAAAGTTCATTTTGGATTTGTTTCGTTGAAATGCAAGAGTTGGAATATTTCAGTAGTGTTTTGTCGTGGTTTACTTTGTCACAATTACATTCTCTTGATTTTTCAAAGTTCATTATTGATTTCTCTCGTTGAAATATGTTTTGTTGTGCTTTACCTTGACACAGTTACATTTTCTTGATTTTTGTTAGGTTAGGTTAGGTTAGGTTAGGTTAGGTTAGGTTAGGTTAGGTTAGGTTAGCCTACGTACGCGCGCGTACGTAGGCTAACCTAACCTAACCTAACTTAACCTAACCTAACCTAACCTAACAAAAATCAAGAAAATGTAACTGTGTCAAGGTAAAGCACAACAAAACATATTTCAACGAGAGAAATCCATAATGAACTTTGAAAAATCAAGAGAATGTAATTGTGACAAAGTAAACCACGACAAAACACTACTGAAATATTCCAACTCTTGCATTTCAACGAAACAAATCCAAAATGAACTTTGAAAAATTAAGAGAATGTAACTTTGACAAAGTAAACCACGGCAAAACACTACTGAAATATTCCAACTCTTGCATTTCAACGAAATAAATCCAAAATGATCATTGAAAAACCAAGAGAATGTAAGTGTGGTAAGGTAAACCACGAGAAAACACTAGTGAAATATTCCAACTCTTGCATTTCAATGAAAGAAATTCAAAAGGAACTTTGAAAAATCAAGAGAATGTAACTGTGACAAGGTAAACCACAACCAAACACTACTGAAATATTCCAACTCTTGCATTTCAACGAAAGAAATTCAAAATGAACTTTGAAAAATCAAGAGAATGTAACTTTGACATGGTAAACCACGACAAAACACTACTGAAATAATCCAACTCTTGCATTTCAATGAAAGAAATTCAAAATGAACTTTGAAAAATCAAGAGAATGTAATTGTGACAAGGTAAACCACGACAAAACACTATTGAAATATTCCAACTCTTGCATTTCAATGAAAGAAATTCAAAATGAACTTTGAAAAATCAAGAAAATGTAACTGTTACAAGGTAAACCACAACCAAACACTACTGAAATATTCCAACTCTTGCATTTCAACGAAAGAAATTCAAAATGAACTTTGAAAAATCAATAGAATGTAACTTTGACAAGGTAAACCACGACAAAACACTACTGAAATATTCCAACTCTTGCTTTTCAACGAAAGAAATTCAAAATGAACTTTGAAAAATCAAGAGAATGTAACTGTGACAAGGTAAACATGACAAAACACTACTGAAATATTCCAACTCTTGCTTTTCAACGAAAGAAATTCAAAATGAACTTTGAAAAATTAAGAGAATGTAACTGTGACAAGGTAAACCACGTCAAAACACTACTGAAATATTCCAACTCTTGCATTTCAACAAATGAAATCCAAAATGAACTTTGAAAAATCAAGAGAATGTAACTGTGATAAGGTAAACCACGACAAAACACTACTGAAATATTCCAACTCTTGCATTTCAATGAAAGAAATCCAAAATGAACTTTGAAAAATCAAGAGAATGTAAGTATGACAAGGTAAACCACGACAAAACACTACTGAAATATTCCAACTCTTGCATTTCAATGAAAGATATCCAAAATGAACTTTGAAAAATCGTGAGAATTTAAGTGTGACAAAGTAAACCAGAACAAAACACTACTGAAATATTCCAACTCTTGCTTTTCAATGAAAGAAATCCAAAATGAACTTTGAAAAATCAATGGAATGTAACTGTGACATGGTAAACCATGACAAAACACTACTGAAATAATCCCACTCTTTCATTTCAATGAAAGAAATTCAAAATGAACTTTGAAAAATCAAGAGAATGTAAGTGTGACAAAGTAAACCAAAACAAATCACTACTGAAATATTCCAACTCTTGCATTTCAACTAAATAAATCCAAAATGAACTTTGAAAAATCAATGGAATGTAACTGTGACAAGGTAAACCACGACAAAACACTACTGAAATAATCTCACTCTTGCATTTCAATGAAAGAAAACCGAAATGAACTTTGAAAAATCAAGAAAATGTAACTGTGATAAGGTAAACCACAACAAAACACTACTGAAATATTCCAACTCTTGCATTTCAATGAAAGAAATTGAATATGAACTTTTAAAAATCAAGGGAATGTAACTGTGACAAGGTAAACCACGACAAAACACTACTGAAATATTCCAACTCTTGCATTTCAATGAATGAAATTCAAAATGAACTTTGAAAAAGCAAGAGAATGTAACTTTGACAAGGTAAACCACAACAAAACACTACTGAAATATTCCAAATCTTGCATTTCAATGAAAGAAATTGAAAATGAACTTTGAAAAATTAAGAGAATGTAACTGTGACAAGGTAAACCACGACAAAACACCACTGAAATATTCCAACTCTTGCATTTCAATGAATGAAATTCAAAATGAACTTTGAAAAATCAAGAGAATGTAACTGTGACATGGTAAACCACGACAAAACACTACTGAAATAATTCCACTCTTGCATTTCAACGAATAGAAATTCAAAATGAACTTTGAAAAATCAAGAGAATGTAACTGTGACAAGTTAAACCATAACAAAACGCTACTGAAATATTCCAACTCTTGCTTTTCAACGAAAGAAATCCAAAATGAACTTTGAAAAATCAAGAAAATGTAACTGTGACAAGGTAAACCACAACCAAACACTACTGAAATATTCCAACTCTTGCATTTCAATGAAAGAAACTCAAAATGAACTTTGAAAAATCAAGAGAATGTAACTTTGACAAGGTAAACCACGAAAAAACACTACTGAAATATTTCCAACTCTTGCTTTTCAATGAAAGAAACTCACAATGAACTTTGAAAAATCAAGAGAATGTAACTATGACAAGGTAAACCATGACAAAACACTACTGAAATAATTCAACTCTTGCATTTCAACGAGATAAATCCTAAATGAACTTTGAAAAATCAAGAGAATGTAACTGTGACAAGGTAAACCATGACAAAACACTACTGAAATATTCCAACTCTTGCATTTCAACGAATGAAATCCAAAATGAACTTTGAAAAATCAAGAGAATGTAACTGTGACAAGGTAAACCACGACAAAATACTACTGAAATAATTCAAATCTTGCATTTCAATGAGCTAAATCCAAAATGAACTTTGAAAAATCAAGAGAATGTAACTGTGACAAGGTAAACCACGACAAAACACTACTGAAATATTCCAACTCTTGCATTTCAATGAAAGAAATCCAAAATGAACTTTGAAAAATCATGAGAATGTAAGTGTGACAAGGTAAACCACAACAAAACACTACTGAAATATTCCAACTCTTGCATTTCAATGAAAGAAATTCAAATGAACTTTGAAAAATCAAGAGAATGTAAGTGTGACAAGGTAAACCACGACAAAACACTACTGAAATATTCCATCTCTTGCATTTCAATGAAAGAAATCCAAAATGAACTTTGAAAAATCAAGAGAATGTAACTGTGGCAAGGTAAACCACGACAAAACACTACTGAAATATTCCAACTCTTGCATTTCAACGAAAGAAATCCAAAATGAACTTTGAAAAATCAAGAAAATGTAACTGTGACAAGGTAAACCACAACAAAACACTACTGAAATATTCCAACTCTTGCATTTCAATGAAAGAAATTCAAAATGAACTTTGAAAAATCATGAAAATGTAACTCTGACAAGGTAAACCACAAGAAAACACTACTGAAATATTCCAACTCTTGCATTTCAATAAAAGAAATTCAAAATGAACTTTGAAAAATCAAGAGAATGTAAATCTGACAAGGTAAACCACGACAAAACACTACTGAAATATTCCAGCTCTTGCATTTCAACGATAGAAATTCAAATGAATTTTGAAAAATCAAGAAATGTAACTGTGATAAGGTAAACCATAACAAAACACTACTGAAGTATTCCAGCTCTTGCATTTCAACGTGATAAATCCAAAATGAACTTTGAAAAATCAAGAGAATGTAACTGTGACAAGGTAAACCACGACAAAACACTACTGAAATATTCCAACTCTTTGCATTTCAACGTGATAAATCCAAAATGAACTTTGAAAAATCAAGAAAATGTAAGTGTGACAAGGTAAACCACGACAAAACACTACTGAAATATTCCAACTCTTGCATTTCAATAAAAGAAATTCAAAATGAACTTTGAAAAATCAAGAGAATGTAACTGTGATAAGGTAAACCACAACAAAACACTACTGAAATATTCCAGCTCTTGCATTTCAACGATAGAAATTCAAAATGAATTTTGAAAAATCAAGGGAATGTAACTGTGATAAGGTAAACCACACCAAAACACTACTGCAATATTCCAGCTCTTGCATTTCAATGAAGGAAATCGAAAATGAACTTACTGAAATATTCAACTCTTGCATTTCAATGCATAGAAAACCAAAATGAACTTTGAAAAATCAAGAAATGTAACTGTGACAAGGTAAACCACATCCAAACACTACTGAAATATCCAACTCTTGCATTTCAACGAAAGAAATTCAAAATGAACTTTGAAAAATCAAGAGAATGTAACTTTGACAAGGTAGACCACAACCAAACACTACTGAAATAATCCAACTCTTGCATTTCAACGAAAGAAATTCAAAATGAACTTTGAAAAATCAAGAGAATGTAACTTTGACAAGGTAAACCACAACAAAACACTACTGAAATATTCCAACTCTTGCATTTCAATGAAAGAAACTCAAAATGAAGTTTGAAAAATCAAGAGAATGTAACTGTGACAAGGTAAACCACAACAAAACACTACTGAAATATTCCAACTCTTGCTTTTCAACATAAGAAATTCAAAATGAACTTTGAAAAATCAAGAGAATGTAACTGTGATAAGGTAAACCGCATCAAAACACTACTGAAATATTCCAACTCTTGCATTTCAATGAAGGAAACCGAAAATGAACTTTGAAAAATCAATGGAATGTAACTGTGACAAGGCAAACCACGACAAAACACTACTGAAATATTCCAACTCGTGCATTTCAATGAAAGAAATTCAAAATGAACTTTGAAAAACCAAGAGAATGTAACTGTGATAAGGTAAACCACATCAAAACACTACTGAAATATTCCAACTCTTGCATTTCAACGAAAGAAATCCAAAATGATCTTTGAAAAACCAAGAGAATGTAACAGTGATAAGGTAAACCACGACAAAACACTACTGAAATATTCCAACTCTTGCATTTCAATGAAAGAAATTCGAAAATGAACTTTGAAAAATCAAGAGAATGTAACTGAGACACTGTAAACCACATCAAAACACTACTGAAATATTCCAACTCATGCATTTCAACGAAAGAAATCCAAAATGATCTTTGAAAAATCAAGAGAATGTAACTGTGACAAGGTAAACCACAACAAAACACTACTGAAATACTCCAACTCTTGCATTTCAATGAAAGAAATTCAAAATGAACTTTGAAAAATCAAGAAAATGTAACTGTGACAAGGTAAACCCCAACCAATGCTTTTCAACAAAAGAAATTCAAAATGAACTTTGAAAAATTAAGGGAATGTAACTGTGACATGGTAAACCACGACAACACACTACTGAAATATTCCAACTCTTGCATTTCAATGAAAGAAATTCAAAATGAACTTTGAAAAATCAAGAGAATGTAACTGAGACACTGTAAACCACATCAAAACACTACTGAAATAATCCAACTTTTGCATTTCAACGAAAGAAATCCAAAATGATCTTTGAAAAATCAAGAGAATGTAACTATGGCAAGGTAAACCACGACAAAACACTACTGAAATATTCCAACTCTTGCATTTCAATGAAAGAAATTCAAATGAACTTTGAAAAATCAAGAAAATGTAACTGTGACAAGGTATACCACAACCAAACACTACTGAAATATTCCAACTCTTGCATTTCAACGAAAGAAATCCAAAATGATCTTTGAAAAACCAAGAGAATGTAACAGTGATAAGGTAAACCACGACAAAACACTACTGAAATATTCCAACTCTTGCATTTCAATGAAAGAAATTCGAAATGAACTTTGAAAAATCAAGAGAATGTAACTGAGACACTGTAAACCACATCAAAACACTACTGAAATATTCCAACTCATGCATTTCAACGAAAGAAATCCAAAATGATCTTTGAAAAATCAAGAGAATGTAACTGTGACAAGGTAAACCACAACAAAACACTACTGAAATATTCCAACTCTTGCATTTCAATGAAAGAAATTCAAAATGAACTTTGAAAAATCAAGAAAATGTAACTGTGACAAGGTAAACCCCAACCAATGCTTTTCAACAAAAGAAATTCAAAATGAACTTTGAAAAATTAAGGGAATGTAACTGTGACATGGTAAACCACGACAACACACTACTGAAATATTCCAACTCTTGCATTTCAATGAAAGAAATTCAAAATGAACTTTGAAAAATCAAGAGAATGTAACTGAGACACTGTAAACCACATCAAAACACTACTGAAATAATCCAACTTTTGCATTTCAACGAAAGAAATCCAAAATGATCTTTGAAAAATCAAGAGAATGTAACTATGGCAAGGTAAACCACGACAAAACACTACTGAAATATTCCAACTCTTGCATTTCAATGAAAGAAATTCAAATGAACTTTGAAAAATCAAGAAAATGTAACTGTGACAAGGTATACCACAACCAAACACTACTGAAATATTCCAACTCTTGCATTTCAACGAAAGAAATTCAAAATGAACTTTGAAAAATCAAGAGAATGTAACTTTGACAAGGTAAACCATGACAAAACACTACTGAAATAATCCAACTCTTGCATTTCAATGAAAGAAATTCAAAATGAACTTTGAAAAATCAAGAAAATGTAACTGTGACAAGGTAAACCACAACCAAACACTACTGAAATATTCCAACTCTTGCTTTTCAACGAAAGAAATTCAAAATGAACTTTGAAAAATCAGGCCTTTGGGGCGTCGGGGGCCCTTTGGGGGGCCCGGGGGAGGGGGCCCTTCTGTGTCTCAATGCACAAAAAAATATTAAAAAAAATGGGAGGGGAGGGGAGGGAGGAGGAGGGGGAGGGGAGGAGGGGAGGAGGGGAGGGGAGGGGGAGGGGAGGGAGGAGGGTAGGGGTAGGGGACGGTGAGGAGGGGGGAGGAGAGGGAGGGAGAGGGAGGGGAGGGGCCCTTTGGGGGCCAAGGGGGAGGGGCTCTTTGGGACCCGGGGGGTCCTTTGGGGTCTGGGGGACCCTTGAGGGCCGGGTGGTCCTTTGGGGGGCCCGGTGGATCTATTAGGACCGGGGGCTTCCTTTGGGGTTGGGGTGGGTGGATTGGAACCCTTTGGGGTTGTGGTAGGGGACCTCACAACACTGTTCAAATGGAACTTGTGTATTATAACGACCACAGAGTTTCACCCTCAAATCCTCTTCTAAAATCATCTTTTAAATCATCTTTTAAAATGTCTCTAACTGTTTCACCGAAATAATTCCATAAAAATGTCTAAAACGGTTTCGCCCAAATAGTCCCTAAACGTAATTTCAGCGAGTTTCTTTGTTATTGACATCTCTACGCTGTCACATTTCAAATTACTAAGAAACCTGATTCCCGCGCTAAATCTATTCATCGCTAAGATGTTTCTTGAAGAATTGTTTCCATGGCGTTTGGCTATTAATATCTTTTGGAGTTCGACCAGTAGAACTGTTTCCGAGGCAAAGACATTAATGACTTGGATCTATTCCTGGAGAAATGTTGACAGTACCTGTCAGACATTATTAAACTTTGCCTGGAAACAATTTGATTAATGACTGACAGCACAGGTGTTCCAAATTCCCAATCGATTACGCAATCAATTTCTCAGAAATCCATTTCCCCTAGGGACTCTATGCCCATATTTGGGGTGCAAAAAAGTTGTAGGTGGCAGCAGGGGTGCGTGATCGTGTCAATAGGGTCATCTCTACTAAAAAGGGAACTTGAACTTTCAATTTAGAATTAAATGAGCCTCCTTCAAAGTTTATACTACCAACTCTTCCATAAAAACTTTATATGTTAACAAAAGGCAACTACCAGGAGCCAAAATAAAGTCAAATAATCGCCCAAGCGTAAAACTACCATAAACCACCATCAATAAATAAAGTGAAATCCAAAACGAACAAAAACTATGATAGATAAAAATAAATAAGAGCATTATTAGCACTGTGTTTGCGCTGGTTGCAAATAAGAAACCTCAGCCATATATCGAGAACGACTGGGGATATTTAGTTGAAATTTTTGGGCTACTAATATTAGTGCTTCTGCTCTTACAAATTAAATAAATCAAAAGAGGGTAACTGTATCCAAGTTGACAAAGAGTATAAAAAGAATTTTTTGGAAATGATGTTATGTTTTATTTTTCAGGTCAATTTGAGGAGATACAAGATTAGTTTAAAACAATACTATTTGCGTCAGGATTAAACATTGGTGAAAAATTTTCTCCAACATACGAATAGCAAGACAAATTATGGATTTTTGTAGAAAAAAACGTAAAAAAAAGAAATATTTTTTTCCACGAAAAAACCTATGCCAAAAAGAAACGAAGAGACATTAATTTAAAAACATTTTCCAGAAAACAAGGTTTTCAAAGAAAAGTAAAGAGCTCCATTAAACCAAAATGGGCAGAAATAAAGTCAAATAAATTCAAAGCGTAAAACTTCCACAAATCACTATCAGTAAATAAATGAAACCTAAAAAGAACAGAAATAGCAATGAATAACCGATTCAAAGTCAAAACGACTAATACTACTAGGGCTTTTAACCCCCTACTAAGGCCTTCTGAAGACCAGAAAATAATTTGCACTTTACTGAAAAACAGCTTTACTGGTAAAGTATTTGGACATTGTGAAGTTAGAAAGCATGTCTTACTTCATAATATTCAGCATAATTGTACCTAACACATTAGGCATGCAGACCCGCTATACTTTACGCCCCCCCCCCCCCAATATGCAAATATATAGCCAAAATTTGTTTCTAAAGTATTATGTTTAATCCTACTTACGTATATTTCACTAGGATTGAGCGTCAGAGAAACAAGTTTTACTCAGACGAAGAATATTCGGTCAGGGCTATCATACAAGTACCAAATAGTTGATTCCATTGCTTATATACTAAAAATACACTGTGAGCCAAAGGCTTATCGCAAAAAAAGTACAAGAAACCAAACATAGTGAGAATAAATCTAACGAACATTCAAAAAAAGAAAAATGAAAGAAAGCCTACACCCTTGATAATACATTCACTTGGGAATATTTCATTAGATTTCAGGTGCTTTTGCTTGTAATTTTACAATGGCTTACATTTATTAATGATAACTTTGCATGGATTTCGACATTTCAATTTGATTGACTGTTTAGTTATGCCGTTTTGTCCCAGGTAATCGAATAGGTGAGTAAGGTCAAGACCTTGTTCGGCCTGCTATTTGTATGTTGGAGAAAATTTTCAGCAATTTTTAACAACATACACCCTTTTAAAAATCTGGACAGAAATATTAGTGTTTAATTTAGTTTCATACCTCCTCTAGTTGACCTGAAATAGAAAACTTGGTAACATTCGCGAAAAAGATCTGTTTACTTTCTTTGATAGCTTGGATACACTTACGATATTTTGATTTGGTTAAATTTTAAGAGCAGAAGTAGCCCCGAAGGTTAGAACATAATACCCTCAGTCGTTCTTGGGATACTGTGGAGACGCCTTATTGGGAATTAGCATTAACACAGTGCATTTTGATTTAATCTTAAGGCAACATTTAGTTTTTAAACATAATTGGCAAATGGGAGGGTGGGCGTGGGAGGGGGACTAGTTGCCCTCCAATCACTTTCGGCTATTAAAAAGGGCATTAGCCCTTTCTATTTTCAATCGAATGAGACCTTTTCGAAGTTCCTAAGAAAACTCCGTCGGTACGAAGTGCCCTGGTCTAAACAAAAAAAAAAAGAAAAAAATAATAATACATTGTACCCACATCAATCTTTACTATAAAAATGTTAAGTCTTCCAATCACTTTCGACTATTAAAAAGGGCACTAGGCCTTTCGATTTCCAATAGAAAGAGCCCTTTTTGAGTTTCTACGACAAAGCTTTCTATAAACACCTTATATGCCCCCAGGGCATAACTTACAACCCTTGCCCTGAGGGCTGGGGGGGAGGTTGTCATCCTCAAAGACCTAATTTCCAGAACTTTCAACTACGTTGAACAAAATGGATATCTCAAAATTTTGGTTGGATGTGTTTGGGGAAATGGTGGGCGTGAGAGGGGTGTTAGTTGCTCTCCAATCACTTTCAACCATTAAAAAAGGCACTAGCTCTTTCAATTTCCAATCAAATGAGCCCTTTTGAAATTTCTACGACAACGCTTTCAATAAAAACCTTATATGCCCCCAGGGCATAAATCACAACTCTTGCCCTGAGGGCTGCGAGGGGGTTGTCATCCTCAAAGACATAATTTCCAGAACTTTCAACTACGTTGAAGAAAATTGCTATCTCAAAATTTTGATTGGATGTGTTTGGGGAAATGGTGGGCGTGAGAGGGAGGTTAGTTGCCCCCCAATCACTTTCTACTATTAAAAAGGGCACTAGCCCTTTCAATTTCCAATCGAATGAACCCTTTTTGAAGTTTCTACGACAACGCTTTCTGTAAAAACCTTATAAACCCCAGGACATAACTTACAACCCTTGACCTGAGGGCTGTGAGGGGGTTGTCATCCTCAAAGACATAATTTCCGGACCTTTGAACTACGTTGAACAAAATGGCTATCCCAAATTTTGATTGGATGTGTCTGGGGAAATGGTGGGCGTGAGAGGGGGTTAATTGTCATTCAATGACTTTCAACTATTAAAAGGGCAGTAGCTGTTTCAATTTCCAATCGAATTATTCCTTTTTGAAGTTTCTACGACAACGCTTTCTATAAAAAAGACTTATATGCCCAAGGAAATAACTTACAACCATTGCCCTGAGGGCTGTGGGGGGAGTGTCATTCTCAAAAACATAATTTCCAGACTTTTTAACTACATCGAACAAAATGACTATCTCAAAACTTTGATTGGATATGTTTGGGGAAATGGTGGGTGAGAGAGGGATGCTAGTTATCCTCCAATCACTTTCGGCTATTAAAAAGACACTAGCCCTTCAAATTTCCAATCGAATGAGCCCTTTTTGAAGTTTTTACAACATCACTATCTATAAAAACCTTATATGCCCCCAGGGCATAACTTACAACCCTTGCCCCGAGGGCTCTGAGGGGGTTATCATCCTCATAGACCTAATTTATAAAACATTTAACTACGTTAAACAAAATGGCTATCTAAAAATTTTGATTGGATGTGATTAGGGAAAAGGTGGGCGTGAGAGGGGGGTTAATTGCCATCCAATTACTTTCGACTATTAAAAAGGGGACTAGCCGTTTCAGTTCCCAATCGAATGATTCCTTTTTGAAGTTTCTACGACAACGTTTTCTATAAAAAAAACTTATATGCCCCCAGGACATAACTTACAACCCTTACTCTGAGGGCTGTGGGAGGAGTGTCATCTTCAAACCATAATTTCCAGAATTTTTAACTACGTCGAACAAAATGGCTATCTCAAAATTTTGATTGGATGTGTTTGGAGAAATGGTGGGTGTGAGAAGGATGCTAGTTATCCTCCAATCACTTTTGACTATTAAAAAAGGCGCAAGCCCTCCTAATTTCAAATCGAATGAGCCCTTTTTAAAGTTCCTACAACATCACTATCTATAAAAACCTTGTATGCCCCCGAGGCATAACTTACAACCCGTGCCCCAAGGGCTCTGAGGGGGTTATCATCCTCAAAGACCTAATTCTAAAACTTTTAACTACATTGAACAAAATGGTTATCTAAAAATTTTGATTGGATGTGTTTGGGGAAAAGGTGGGCGTCAGAGGGGGGTTAGTTTCCCTCAAGTCACTTTCGACTCTCAGAAAGAGGACTAGCCCTTTGAATTTCCAATCGAATGAGCCCTTTTTCAAGTTTCTACGGCAAAGCTTTCAATAAAAACCTTATATGCCCCCAGGGCATAACTTACAAGCCTTACCCTGAGGGCTGTGGGGGGAGTGTCATCCTCTTAGATATAAGTTTCAGACCTTTTAACTACTTTGAACAAAATGGCTATCTTGAAATTTTGATTGGATGTGTTTGGATAAATGGTGGGCGTGGAAGGGGTTTTAGTTGCCTTCCAATCACTTTCGGTTATTCAAAGGGCACTAGCCCTTTGAATTTTCAATCGAACGAGCCTTTTTTGAAGAATGTACGACAACACCTTCTATAAAAACCTTATATGCCCCCAGGGCATAACTTACAACCCTTGCCCTGAGGGCTGTGGGGGAGTGTCCTCCTCTAAAACATAATTTCTATCTGGGAATCAACTACGCTGAACAAATTGGCTATCCCAAAATTTTGATTGGATGTGTTTGGATAAATGGTGGGCGTGGAAGGGGTTTTAGTTGCCTTCCAATCACTTTCGACTATTAAAAAGGGCACAAGCAAATCCATTTTCTAATCGAATGAGCCCTTTTCGAAGTTTCTTTGACAACTCCTTCGATACGAAGTGCCCTGGTATGGAAAAAAAATAATACATTGTGCCAACATCGTTCTTTACTTAGGCAGCGCGATTGCGCTGCCTATGATTTTTTCCCGTTGGGTAAACTTCTTATCGATGCAGCCAACTGAAGAGTAATGGTCAAACTTAAGAAAATACATGCTAGGATTTATGTCATCTATAGCTAACTCTTAATATTGAGACAACGGCTTGATAATTATTTCGAGGCCGTAGCTTATGATTGTTGTACAAGTGATACTACATACCAAACTTAATTGACTAATAGTGCTTATACATTGCCATTCCGTAACATAAGCTTCGTAACTTATTTTATCATCAGTCTGAATATTTTAATAACTTACTCATTAGTTAAGAATTTACATTCTTACGGAGCTAAACTGTAAAAAAAAAATAAATAAATAAATAACTGATTTCCAACAAAATATTTTGCTTGAATTTAAACAAGTCAAAAAAGTCTAATCTGTAGAGGTAGTCAAGCAGTTTACCTACCTTGGTTCAATTGTCTGCTCAAACGGAAGCCTAGATGCCGAAATATCAGCAAGAGCGGCAAAAGCAAACTCTGTCTTCGGTCGCCTTCTAAAAACGGTCTTCCATAAACCCCAGATCAGCCGTCTCACCAAAGCACGAATATATTCTGCTTCGGTTGCCAGCGTTATGCTCTATTCTGCTGAGACTTGGTCGCTGACTCAGACACAGACGCTGAAGGTAGATGCCATCCAGACGAAACACCTCCGAAAAATCGAAGGCTCCCGATGGCCCGACAGGGTACGAAATTCGGAAATCCTCAGGTCCTTCAAACTCCCACCCCTGTCCGAGCAGCTTGAGTCTCGCTCGCTGCGTTGGTATGGTCATCTGCTCCGTCTGCCTGCCCAAACACCCGCCCGACTCATCTTCGATTTCGACCCAGCTGCAAACGGCTGGAGGCGTCCTAGGGGAAGACCGAGCACCAGATGGGCGGACGTCATCCGTGATCGGCTCGCCTCCAGAAACATCAACCCGGCTGAAGTGACAACCCTCGCCCTGAACCGACCACTCTGGAGAAGACTGACGGCGCTGACGACTGGTTCCCTCTACGCTGGCGACGCTGCCGAGCAAGAGCTTTAAGTAAGTAAAAAGTCTAATATTTCTTTTGATATTGTGACTTGCTTATTGAATTCCAACAAATTATTGAAATTTTTAAGCTTTATGCACTTTTCAGTAGAAAAAATTTAATTTTTGGCGCAAATAGGTTATATTAATCAAAATGGTTTGGACTTAAATAATAGATTGAAATTTCTTCAATATCAAATTCAATTTGATTATGGTGCCATTTAAAGTGAATTTATGTACAAATGTTTTTACGAACATGCATAATTTTATGCATGAACATTTTTAGCTTATAATTAATATTTTGGAGCAATGGAAGAATTTAATAGGAATTTTTAATCACCTATAGCTCATGAAATAGTTACAGTGTATTAATAAAAGAGAAACAATCTTTTTTGGCCTTTTCTAAAAAAAGACAAGACCGGACTTATTAAATATTAAAATCACATTTTACGGGATTATTTCTGTAGTATGAATACTGAGGTTTCGCTGGAAACCGGCGATTCCACTAAAATTCATGATGAGTGGAAAAGTCTGCCTCAGAACAGGAGAAGGACCAGTTCGGGCTTATATCGGAAGTTAGGTTATTGAGGAGCATTCCTGGCTGCTGTTAGAACATCACACTAGTTTATTGTTCGACAATTTGAAAATTCAATTTGGGTATGGGAACCCAAAATTTTTGAATATCAACAGATGTGATATTCAGTAATGATAATGGAATTCTAATGTGGTCTCTAATATTCAATTTACGCTGTTGAAATTCCAATTGTGCAGTCCATAAATATTACAAACACTTTTTTTTTAATCTCAAACAATTTTTTTTTTACAATGTAGGTAAGTCAGTATGATGTGCCTGCTAAGTCAGTGTAGACAACTACATTAGTATTGGTCCATTCATAAAATTTGAGATTCAAGGGTTCTGTTCTGTTCTTTCACCTCGGGAATTTTGGTTACCATGGTGAGCGTAGTAAAAAAAATACTATGTAGATAGGATGCATATGGTAGATTTCAATCTTCATCAATACATTTTGTTCAACTCACCAGATTTGAAGCAATAACATGTATAAATTATTCAATGCTTGCAAATTACAAGCTAGTATGTCGTTTTCTTTCGATTTCTAATTCTGTTGAAGTAAAAACAGTAAAAAAAAAAAAAAAAAAAGACCGAAACCGAATCCAAACACTTAAAATTTCAAAGACCCCAAAATCGATTCGGAAAGAAAGTTAAGGCAACGGTTCGATTTGCTCCGAATTTTTCTGAGATTTCTAGAATGAGACTGCTTGGATTAGAATTACAATGAGAAAGCCAAGGGAAATTTTAGACAGCATACTTGTCTTTCAAGAAATGAAAAGTCACTGGGAACTACAATCCTTTCATATAAATCCATCAGCGGCATCTATTATTATGGTTTTTTAATTTGACGCCATTTTGTAAATATAGCACGCTACTTTCATCAGTTTCTAATCAACTTTTTGGCGGTCCAATGCCCGGAATTTAATTTGCAAGGTCATGTGGTTGAACTTTGATACATTAAGTACTTATATTTAGGTGGCTTAAACAATTCTCATTGTGTGAAAATCAGACTTTAGCTCTAATGGATCAAGATTCAGTGAGATCTACCCAGCAGTTGCTGCCTGAAAGTGTTTCTGAAGGATTTCCTCTGATGGAGGGTGATGCAGAAGAAATTCCAAGGTACAGGATAGCTCTGCATATTCTATTGGTAAATATTTACCAAATCATATTATTGAGTTACGACTAAAGTGAATATGCCACTCAATGCCTTTTTTATGCTCTTTACAAATATAATAATGCTATTTTTCAGAAAAGAATTTTAGCCCCCACCCCTATTGGCTATATAGCCTACCAATTCAGGGTATATATTTGCACATTAGGGGGTGGGGGTAATTTTATTTCTGATGTAACTGAGAGGTTAGTTTAAACTTCCCCCCACCCCCCTAATGTGCAAATATATAGGGTAAAAGACCAGTAGGCTATCCAATTGAGCAAAATTATGTAAAACTTAAAACCTCATATCTTGTTATCAAATTAGAGTTGAAAAGGTTTGTATAGGCCAATGAATAGGGCCTAGCTAAAAATCCAAGCTATGCAACAACATGGTTATTATTAAAATTATTTAAGATCATTCACTGAAAATGATTAGTTTATTGACTTACCTAGAAAGACCTCTTTTTGGAAATACCAATTATCCTATTTTGATGTAAATATCTTTTTAGTGTTTCAGTATTATTCACATATTAATAGAAAGCTGATTGTCTTCTGATTCTAAAAATCTAACTTTTATTTCTTGATTTTTATTCTATAAATCCCAAATATTAAATATATATTTTTTTTTCATTTCACTTGCTTGTCAAAACAGAGACCACACATTAAGTATGTATGGTGGCACTAGACCCTTAAGGTCCAAACTGGCGGTGCTGATCTCCGTTTCATGGCCCTTCAGCCAGGAAGTGCAATGGGGGGCTGGGGGCCAGCCATCCTGTGCTTTCGCACACCCTTCCTACTTACCTTCCCCAGATTTCTCCAGGTACCCATTTAGAGCTGGGTTGACTCTGGCTAAGCTTACAGGGTCACACCACTGACCCGCATCCCAAACCAAGAAACTGTCCCCGCCAGGGATCAAACCCATGCCCCTTGGACAAAGAACTCTCAACCCAGTGCATGTCCACTTAGCCAGGACAGCTCTAATTAGGTTTATGATGACAAATTACTCCCACTGGGCTGGCTGGCTCTAGTGAGAGATGATTGGGTCTACACTTGCATTGTGTCATACTGTAGTAAAAAGGGGGCAGTCCAAAAACCCATTGCTATTTTTCCAAAATGCCAAAGAAAAGTGGTCTTTCCCAAAAAGAGGTCTTTTACCCTACCCTGAATTGGTATAGGCTAGGCCTATACAGGGGTGGGGGCTAAAATTCATTTCCAACACAAAAATGATAATTATATTTGTAAATAGCATAAAAAAAGGCAGTAAAGTTCTACAAAATCATATTATTGAGTTAGGACTAAAGTGAATACATCATTTGATGCCTTTTTTTATGCTGATTACGAATATAGGCTAATAAGCATTTCTATTGGAAAAGAATTTCAGCCCCCCCCTATATAGGCTATACCTAGCCTGGTAAAGTTCTACAAAATCATATTATTGAGTTAGGAAAGTGGATACACCATTTGATGCCTTTTTTATGCTGATTAGGAATATAATAAGCATTTCTATCAGAAATGAATTTCAGCCCCCCCCCCCCTATATATGCCAATTCAGGGTTAGGTTAGGTTAGGTATAGCCTATATAGGGGGGGGGGGAATCATTTCCAATAGAAATGCTTATTATATTTGTAAACAGCATAAAAAAGGCATCAAATGATGTATTCACTTTAGTCCTAACTCAATAATATGATTTTGTAGAACTTTACCCCTAGCCTAACCCTGAATTGGCATATATAGGGGGGGGGGGGCTGAAATTCATTTCCAATAGAAATGCTTATTATATTCGTAATCAGCATAAAAAAGGCATCAAATGGTGTATTCATTTTAGTCCTAACTCAATAATATGATTTCATAGAACTTTACAAAAAGGCATTGAGTGGTATATTCACTTTAGTTTTAACTCAATAATATGATTTGGTAAATATTTACCTTCTAGAAGGTAAATATTTACCTTCTAGAAGGTAAATATTTACCAAATTCATCAGCAATAATACTCAGTGATTGCTATAAGAAATATTGAATCATTGGGTAGGCTAGGCTTGTAAAGGTAGACTTAGGTAGCCTGCAGGAATATTGAGAAAATGAGGTAGGAGAAAGAGAAATATAGGCTACCAAGAAAATCAACAATTGCCATTCCTAAATCATCTAGGCTACATATAACATTTTTTTTTCACCTTCCAGTTATGTTTAGAAACACATTTTTAAACTGTTGTTTAGCCTCCTATGGACTTTTAGGGTAAAAGACCTCTTTTTGGGAAGACCACTTTTCTTTGGCATTCCAGAAAAATAGAGATGGGCTTTTGGACCACCCCTATCTTATTACAGCCTGATGCAATGCAAGGATAGTAGGCTAACGAGAGCTGCACCTTTTGTCTACCTTCTGGGTGAAATTTTCACCAATAGCCTAGGGTAAAACACCACTTTTCTATGGCATTCTAGAAAGATTGAGACAGGTTTTTGGACCACCACTATTTTACTACAGCATGATGCAATGTTAGGTAGGGTAGTAACAAGAGCCCTGCCTTCTTGGTGAAATTTCAGCATAAACTAAAAATGTGGTTCATTTTGATAAGCAAAGTTACAGGTACTGGTGCATTATGTGGGCACTGCTATATACTAACAAGAGATGAAACCCACCAAATGTGTTATTTGCAAGAGACTGCTATAGAGAAATGGGGTAAAATTCTACTTTTGGCTATCTTGGAAAGGCATTAGGTTAGGAAAATGAAACTTTCAGGGATGAGTCTACAGGATAAAGTGTGTCCCAGGAAGGTATTTTGAAGTACCTACCTCCACTCCTCCCTCTGGGTCCTGAAATTTCCTATGTGACAGGTCCACCTATTGAAATTTTGACAAAACAACATTTTACCTTAATTTTCAGTTATCAGTTTATTTTTCTCTGGTTTTAATTCTGAAAATGCAATTCCTTTTATGTGAGTAGAATTTTAAGCCACATCAATTTTGTGTTTTTTTATTCAAAATTAATTAAAAAAACTTTCCACAAAATAAGTTTTTCAAACAGAAATTACAATAAATAGCCAAGTCAAACTCAAAACAAGCAGAAATCAACATAAGTTGGACCCCCTATGCCTTCCCAAGGCCAGAACAAAATTTGCACTTTACTGACAATGCATACTGTATTCATTAAAAATGAATGTGCATTGTCAGTTTAATATACAAATACTGATATTTAGTGGTCAAAATGTTAATATTATTTGATTTATTAAAGTTATAAAAGTAAAAACATTTAAATTTTTTTCAGTAAAGTGCAAATTTTGTTCTGGCCTTCGGAAGGCATAGGAGTTTTGCACCCAACTTATGTTAATTTCTGCTTGTTTTGAGTTTGACTTGGTTATTTATTGTAATTTCTGTTTGTTTTGGGTTTCATTTATTTATCAATGCTGATTTGTGGTAGTTTCTTGCTTGGTAGATTATTTGATTTTATTTTTGCTCATTTTTTGTTTAATGGAGTTCTTTACTTTTCTTTGAAAAACTTATTTTGTGGAAAGTTTTTTTTAATTAATTTCTGTTCATTTTATATTGACATAGTTTTTTCAGGGAGAAAGAAAATAACACTTTAAATCTTTTTGTTTTCTAAGACTTTATAGTTTGGCCTGCTATTTGTATGCTAGAGAAAAATTTCAGCAATTTTTAACAGCATACACCCTTTTAAAAATTTGGACACAAATAGTACTGTTTAATTTAGTTTCATACCTCCTCTAGTTGACCTGAAATGGGAAACTTGATACCATTCACAAAAAAATCTGTTTACTTTCTTTGATAGCTTGTATACACTTATGCTATTTTGATTTGGTTAAATTTCAAGAGCAGAAGTAGCCCCAAAAGCATGAACATAATACCCTCAGTTGTTCTTGGGATACTGCTGAGATGCCTTATTGGGAATTAGCATTATCACAGTGCTTTTGTAATGGTGGAATGGTGGGGGGGGGCTAGTTGCCCTCCAATCACTTTTGACTATTAAAAAAGGCACTAGCCCTTTGAATTTCTAATTGAATGAGTTTTTTTGAAGTTTCTATGACAATGCCTTCTATAAAAACCTTATATGCCCCCAGGGCATAATTTATAACCCTTGCCCTGAGGGTTGTGGGGGAGTATCCTCCTCAAAAACAAATTTCTATCAAGAAATCAACTATGCGGAACAAAATGGCTATTTCAAAGTTTTGATTGGATGTGTTTGGGGGAATGATGGGGGGGGGGGCTAGTTGCTCTCCAATCAGTTTTGACCATTAAAAAGGGCACTAGCCATTTGAATTTTCAATCAAATGAGCCTCTTTTGAAGTTTCTATGACAACGCCTTCTATAAAAACCTTATATGCCCCCAGGGCATAATTTAAAACCCTTGCCCTGAGGGTTGTGGGGGAGTGTCCCCCTTAAAAACATATTTTCTATCTGAAAATCAACTATGCTGAACAAAATGGCTATCTCAATATTTTAATTGGATGTTTTTGCGGGAATGATGGGTGCAGGGGGGGAGGCTAGTTGCCCTCCAATCACTTTTGACTATTAAAAAGGGCACTAGCCCTTTGAATGTCCAATAGAATGTGCCCCTTTTGAAGTTGCTACAACAACGCCTTCTATAAAAACCTTATATGCCCCCAGGGCATAACTGAAAACCCTTGCCCTGAGGGTTGGGGGGGGAGTGTCCTCCTCAAAAACATATTTACATCTGAAAATCAACTAGCCTATGCTGAACAAAATGGCTATCTCAAAATTTTGATTGGATGTGTTTGGGGGAATGATGGGTGTGGGGGGAGGGGGTTAGTTGCCCTCCAATCACTTTTGACTATTAAAAAGGGCACTAGCCCTTTGAAATTTCCTATCCAATGAGCCTGTTTTGAAGTTTCTATCACAATGCCTTCTATACAAATCTTATATACCCCCAGGGCATAACTTAAAACCCTTGCCCTGAGGGTTGTGGGGGAGTGTCCTAAAAAACATATTTTCTATCTGGAAATCAACTATGCTGTACAAAATTCCTATCTCAAAATTTTTATTGGATGTGTTTGGGGGAATGATGGGCATGGGGGGAGGGCTAGTTGCCCTCCAATCACTTTCGACTATTAAAAAGGGCACTAGCCCTTTGAATTTCCAATTGAATGAGCCTGTTTTGAAGTTTCTAGGACAACACCTTCTATAAAAACCTTATATGCCCCCAGGGTATAACTTAAAACCCTTGCCCTTTGGGTTGTGGGGGAGTGTCCTCCTCAAAAACATATTTTCTATCTGGAAATAAACTACCCTACTCTGAATAAAATGGCTATCTCAAAATTTTGAGGATGTGTTTGGGGGAATGATGGGCGTGGGGGGGGGGCTAGGTGCCCTTCAATCACTTTTGACTATTAAAAAGGGCACTAGCCCTTTGAATTTCGAATCAAATGAGCCTTTTTTGAAGTTGTTACAACAACACCTTCTACGAAAACCTTATATGCCACCAGGGCATAACTTGAAACCCTTGCCATGAGGGTTGGAGGGGAGTGTCCTCAAGAAAAACATATTTTCTATCTGGAAATCAATTATGCTGAACTAAATGGCTATCTCAAAATTTTGATTGGATGTGTTTGGGGGAATGATGGGTGTGGGGGGGGGGGGCTAGTTGCCCTCCAATCATTTTCGACTATTAAAAAGGGTACTAGCCCTTCAAATTTCCAATCAAATGAGCCTGTTTTGAAGTTTCTACAACAAGGCCTTCTATAAAAACCTTACATGCCCCCAGGGCATAACTTAAAACCCTTGCCCTGTGGGTTTTGGGGGAGTGTCCTTCTGAAAATATATTTTCTATCTGGAAATCAATTATGCTGAACAAAATGGTTATCTCAAAATTTTGATTGGATGGGTGTGGAGAGGGGGGGCTAGTCCTCCAATCACTTTCGACTATTAAAAAGGGTACTAGCCCTTCAAATTTCCAATCAAATGAGCCTGTTTTGAAGTTTCTACAACAACGCCTTCTATAAAAACCTTATATGCCCCCAGGGCATAACTTAAAACCCTTGCTCTGTGGGTTTTTGGGGAGTGTCTTCCTTAAAAACATATTTTCCACATGGAAATCAACTATGCTGAACAAAATGGTTATCTCAAAATTTTTATTGGATGTGTTTGGGGGAATGATGGGCATGGGGGGGGGGGGGCTTGTTGCCCTCCAATCAATTTTGATTATTAAAAAGGGCACTAGAACTCTCAATTTCCAATCGAATGAGCTGCTTTTGAAGTTTCTACAACAACACCTTCCATATGAAGTTCCCTGCTGTAAAGGAAAAAATAATAAATAGTACATTGTGCCAGCATTGTTCTTATATGCCCTCAGGGCATAACTTAAAACCCTTGCCCCAAGGGTTGTGGAGGAGTGTCCTCCTGAAAAACATGTTTTCTATCTGGAAATCAACTATGCTGAACAAAATGGCTATCTCAAAATTTTGATTGGATGTGTTTGGGGGAATGATGGGCGTGGGGGGGGGGGGCCAGTTGCCCTCCAATCATTTTCGACTATTAAAAAGATCATTAGCCACTCCAATTTCCAATCGAATGAGCCCTTTTCGAAGTTTCTACAACAACTCCTTCAATACAAAGTGCCTGGGTATGGAGGAAAAAAAAAAACACATTGTGCCCACATTGTTCTTTACTTAGGCAGTGCTAGCATGCTGCCTATGATTTAGGAAATGTATTTTTATATCTTGAAAACCTTATAAATTGGGATTTAGCAAAGTTGTGAAGTTGAAAACATTTTTTTGTACTTCATTTAAGTAGAAGATCTATTTTGCAAGGTTTCACTTTTATAACACACTGATTTTTAAATGTCATCAAAGGTCAGGACCCTCTAGAGGGAAAAGGAGTGGAGGTAGGTACTTTAACATACCTTCCTGGGACATACTTTAGCCTGTAGACCCATCTCTGGAAGTTTCCTTTTCCTAACCTAACCTCTTGTTAAATTTTTAGAATCAGATGAAAATTAGCTTTCTGTTGATATGTGAATAAAACTGAAATACTGAAAGGATAGGTACATCAAAATAGGATATTTGGTATTTCCAAAAAGAGGTTCTTCTAGGTGAGCCAATGAACTAATAATTTCAAGTGTTTGATCTTAAATAATGTTAATAATAACCATATTGATGCATAGCTTAGGTTTTTAGCTATTCATTGATAAATACAATTCTTCTCAATTCCTTTTTGGTAACAAGATGTGAGGGTTTTGTTTTACATAATTTTGCTCAATTGGATAGTGTTTTTTTTACCCTACCTTTTGGAACCCTATTAAGGGCTCAAAATGTAATATTTCCCTCTGAATCAATTATTGAATTATGAAAGGGCATAAAAAAAGGCATCAAGTGATGTATTCACTTCCAGCCCATCCAAATTAGGCTATGTTATTAACTACAATTTTACCCCCTTAAGTTGTCAATATAACGTTCATCCCAGAAGTAACCATTATTTCTGCTACAATCATATTTCAGCCCTTGCCCTCCCCCTAACAAGTCAATAGATAGCCCCAAGCTTTAAACCAAAGTTTGTTGATTATGTTTTTTTTTTTCTTCAGATTTGCTTTATTTGCCTACTGTAACTGTCAGTTGATAGAAATATTGGTAAAGCCTAAAAATTAGCAAATTTTGATATATAATCTTGGGCTTGGCCCTTATCTGGATTCATTTGGGGGAGGGAATGCAATTTCTAGTTGAGGGGCTTCTTGCTATTGTGGAAAGCACTGTAGGGTGGGATAACTTAACCCTACTCTTTGCATTTTTCAGCCATATCTGATTAAACATTGTTTAGTGATTCATTTGTTTTACAACACTTTGTTAAGTCATAACCTTGACTACAAAAATGTGAGATATTTTTTTAGAAGTTCAACTTCAAGCAGTACAAAAATATGGGATATCAAGTTCTATAGGCTGGGGGGGGGTCACTTGGAACCTCATCATATATTTTTGCTATTCCTTTGCCATATTATCCTGTATCAAGTCATGGGGGTCACATGAAACAACATCTAAAATAGAGTATTTTGACTTATTGTCTTACTTAGACTTAGGTCTTCCCACACCAGCTGGCACAATAAGGCAACAACAGCATCTCTTCATGATGACCTCTCTTGTGGCTTTTGACCGAAGTTCTTTGAGAAACAATCTCAAAAGCACAGCACCCTTCTCAAGGCATTTTCCTAGTGTTGGGTTATGTTGCCTATGTCTTCTGATGCCAGAAGGAACCCAACGCCACACATCATGGGGTAGGCAGCCCTCACCCATCCACACCATGTGACCCCAATATTGCCATAAGTCAGTCACAATTCTATTGACAACAATGGCTGCTTTGTCTTTTCATGTAAAGAGGTGCTAGTGAGCTTTTCAGTCCACTGGATACCAAGGATGCACTGAAGACAGATGTTCTCAAAACCCTGGATTTGCTTTTCCAGCTGCTTAGTCAATGCCCAAGATTTGCAGCCATACGTTAGTATGGAGATGACATTACTATTGAAAAGCCAGAGCTTGAGCTTTAGGGAGTATGCTGGATTCCTTCACACATTTCTTAGTTTGTTGAAGGCACTTCCTGAACATGCAATGCATGTGGTAATTTCCTGCTCAAGGCTACCATCATATTTAATGACACTACCAAGGTACTTGAACTCTTGAACCTCCTCTTGTACATCAGATCCAGTTTTAAGTGGTGGGCAGGTAGGGTATTAATGCTGTTTTGCATGACTTTGTTTTCTGTGTACTGATTGACACACCAACTTGCCCAGCCATACTGGAGAGTACAGCAATATTATTCTGCAGCTCCTCTCTTAAATGAGATAAGAGGGTTATATCATCAACAAAATCACCATCACAGAATGTGCAGTTTTGGTTCAGCTGAATTTCACTTCTGAAATTACATATTACTTATTGTGGGCCATTTTATTACAGAATTTAACCAAGTTAAAGCCAAACATTTATAACAAACCAAAAATCTCCTAAAGGTTCAAAAAATTCATAAGAAAAAAATGGCTCTAAAGCATCTGTAGGCCTACTTACATAAAACTGAAGAAACATGTTTTAACTTTAAACTGATGTAGAAGGGGAGGGGAAACCCATTGTCACAAAATTACTCATCAATTGCTGTTTCAAAACAGTCTATTTTTTAGTCTAAGTTTTGAATTTAACTCCTAAGAGTTTAATTTTTGAGTTTAATTCCTAAGAGTTTAATTCACCTAAATCAACCACTTTCCAAAATAGAAAAGCCTAGTCTAGAATTTTACCAGAAAGAGGGCAGGGGCACACTTGTGACAGTAGTCCTTATTATGTTAGAAAATATAGCCAATAATGTATATAGTGGTTGGTCACTTCTGAAGGAAACATGCTGAGCAAATAAAAGTAGCAATTACCATTAGATTCTTTATTTTATGCTCTTGCCAAATATCATTGCTGTTTTTTGGTAAATTTGCACATATTCACATAATTTAGCTAGCAAGTCAGTGAATATGTCATTTTGTGCCTTTTTTATGCTCTTTGCAAATTCAATACTTACTTCTGGGGTGAATTCCATTTTGAGCTTTTAATGGGACCCCAGAAGGTAACTTATTACCTTATCTATAATTTTTAAGCTGGTGTGAAATTTCAAACTAATTAGATATAAAATTAGCTTTTAACTAAGACCTAAAACAACTCTCTATGATGTTTCAGCAACAAAACAACTTTGTTGCTACCATGTTAGCAACAAAGAAAAAGAAATCACATATGTGCTACTGATGCAAAATTATAATAATAATAATAATATAATGCAAAACAAATAGGCCACAGGGCCTCTACAAAAATCTTTTAAAATGATAAAAATTATAGGCACTTTCACTGTAGTATTTGTCCAGTTCCTGCTTGAACGAGTTTAATGAGTTGGCATTGATGACTTCAAAGGGGAGCTTGTTCCAGTGTTGTGTTACTTGGTTCTTGAACACCCATTAGCCAATATCCTTTGGAACCTCTCCTCTTGAAGCTTGAGGTTGTGACCACGAAGGTTCGTGTGGCTGAAGCTGAGAACGTCGGTAGCCTGGATGTTTTCATAGGCGTTATAGCAAAGCTTGTATGCCTCAATGAGGTCTCTTCAGTGTAGTTGATAAGCTAGTGAAGGAAACTTGGGCTTGCAGAGCCTATCTTCATAAGGTAAGTTTCTCAGAGTTGGACAGAACTTTGTTATTTGTCTCTGAACTTTTTCGAGAGCTTTGATGTCCTTGTCGTAAAAGGGGCGTGTAGTGCAATGACCATATTCAAGGATTGGCCGTACTAAAGCTTTGTAAAGAAGGCAAAGGGTCTTAACATTTCCAAAAGTGAAGTTGACCCTTAAAACTCCTGCAACACGATTTGCTTTTCCAATAACACTGTTATAGTGGGCCTGGAAATTGAGGTTGCTGTAAATGACAACTCCCAAGTCGCGCTGCTCCTGGCATGATGTGATCGGTAAGTCTCCTAGTCTATATTCATAGTGGATAGTAGGTTTCTCTATCATTAGCTTGTGGCTTTTCTCAATATTGATTTCCATCAGCCAGTTGGACATCCAACTATTGAGCTTGTCAAGGTCCTCTTGCAGAGATTGTGTATTTGCAACTGTTTTGATTACTTTATACAGCTTGGTGTTGTCTGCATACAGTAGAATCTCTGAGTTGATGCCTTCTACTATGTCATTGAGATACAGGTCAAATAAGAGATGGCCAAGGACCAAGCCCTGGGGAACACTGCTGATTGCCTCAACTTCAAGTGTGCTCAAAACTCTGTCTACTGATACTGTTTGAGACCTTCCAATAAGAAACTGTTTGATCCAATTGACTGTGGTTCCCAGACCAAGGTTGCGGAGTTTGTGTAAGAGGTAACAATGAGGTACTTTGTCAAAGACCTTTTTAAGGTCTATGTAAATGACATTGACTTGATCACCATTATCTGCATGCATTTTCTAGTTTTCCACTGTCAGAAGAAGCTGTGACTCTGCAGACCTTCTCTTCAAGAACCCAAATTGCTTGCTAGTGATTATCTTTCTTTTGCTCAGGTGCTCAAGAACGTGATCAAATATGATAGATTCCAGTAATTTTTAGGTTAGACTGATTGGGCAGTAATTTAGAGGATCTTGGCGGTTTCCCTTTTTGTGCAATGGTCTCACTGTTGCCTTTTTCCAGATACTAGGGAGTTCATTTGACTGTAAGAATTTTTGAATTGTCATCAATAGGGGCTCTGCAATATAGATCTGTGCTTTCTATTAACACTCTGGGGTGAAGTCTGTCCAGACCTGGTGATTTGCTTATCCTTAGCTCTTTGAGTTTCTTCAGGACCACCTGTGGGTCTATCTCGACCCTGAGTGTTCGGTCAGAGACTATGGTTTGCAGGGTTGGTAGTGATGACTGAATAGGTTCCTGGGTGAAGACGGTAGTGAAGTATGTGTTGAGTAAATCTGCTATTTCTGCAGATCTTTCAATCAGGAGTCCAGTCGTAGGGTTTTTTAAGCTTAGGATATCTGGCTTTGCAATGCGTTTAGAATTTATGTG
>JAPEVW010000030.1:865000-1030000 GCA_027921565.1 Artemia sinica | reverse complement strand
TGATTTAAGCATCCTAGATGAAAGTGTGAGCAAAATGAATGAAGTTTTAGAGGTTTTGCGAGTTCAGGGTGCTAGAATTGGTTTGAAAATTAATGTTAGGAAGACCAAGTCACTAAGGCTAGGAATAAGTGAAGATGAAAAGGTGACGTTGGGTAATGAAAAGATTGATCAGGTGGGCAGTTTCACTTACCTTGGTAGTATTATTAGTAAAGATGGTGGGAGCAGTGAAGATGTTAAAAATAGAATAGCCAAGGCTCAGGGTGTTTTTTCACAGTTAAAAAAAGTCTGGAAGAATAGGAAGATAAGTCTGCAAACCAAGATTAGAATCTTAGAAGCTACAGTGATGACAGTGGTCAAATATGGCTCTGAAGCATGGACGCTCCAAAAGCGGATGAAGATTTGCTAGATGTTTTCCAGAGAAATTGCTTGAGGATTGTTCTGGGTACCCCGCTGACTGACCGTATTTCAAACAATAGGCTATACGAAAAATGTGGTTCAATACCACTTTCTAGGTCTATAATGAAAGAAAGGTTGAGGTGGTTAGGGCATGTTGTTCGGATGAAGGATGACAGATTGCCGAAGATTGTTCTTTTCGGCCAACCATCTAGGGCTAAACGGAAAGCAGGTCGTCCCCGTCTGGGTTGGGAGGACGTCATAAAGAAAGATTTAAAGGAAATGGGAACTTCGTGGGCGGGTGTAAAAAGGGAGGCTTTGAATAGATTGGGGTGGAGGAGGAGCGTGCGTAGCTGTGTTGGCCTCAGGCGGCTTGGTGCTGCGATGGAGTTGTTAGTAGTAGTAGTAGTATATATAATATATATATATATATATATATATATATATATATATATATATATATAATATATATATATATATATATATATATATATATATATATATATATATATATATATATATTATATATATATATATATATATATATATATATATATGTATATATATATATATATATCTATATATATATATATATATATATATATATACATATATATATATATATATATATATATATATATATATATATATATATATATATATATATATATATATCTATATATATATATATATATATATATATATATATATATATATCTATATATATATATATATATATATATATATATATATATATATATATATATATATATATATATATATATATATATATTGAGAAAATTCAGAACAATCTAATGGTTAAATAACCTAATTTCTAGGTTGTATAGCAGAGACTGTATATTGATATAGATAGTATAGTCATATGATTTTATTTTGTATAATAATTTGGGTAATTTTCTTCCAGGACACAAATCAGGATAATTCATTCAGTTTAGTAGCCAAAATAAACCTACCACTTGATATTCCTTTTAGCACTCTTCAAATATAATAGGCTAATTGCTATCATTGGAACTTCCATCTGACCCCCTAAAATGGAAACCTGCTCCTTGTTTTTGCTAGCAGAACTGAGATGTCAGATAGAACAAAAAGAAAATATATCATTTAATACTCTATTCAATCCTCTTTCAAAATGTAATAATCAAAATTTTATGCCATCCCCTCCCCCCTAAGGAGATTGGAGACATCCCTAGACAAAATAATAAAAAAAGATTGTTTTACAGACTTTTTCTTCAATTTTCTTTATTCAACATGATGAAGTAAGTGTTTACTCAAATAAGCAGAAACAAAAATCCAAACATACAAATTACCAAATCAACTGTATAAAGGGTATATCATGTGACTACCTTGCTTCATTTGGAATAGAGGGTGTTGGTTTGCTAGGATGAACTTAGGTTGTGATTGCTCTATTAGAAACAACTATGAATAGGGAACCAAATGGTATATATCTTCTTTTTTTGTCCTTCATGTATTTAGCTCTAGGCTATGCATAGAAGTTTCCTGTTTTTTTTTTCACGTTGGATTTGCTTAGCATTATGAAACTACTTTTGATTAGAAATAATGCAAACCTACAAAATCAGCAACCTCTTGTGTATAGCTTAGGGCTATAGCTGGTCCCATTAAGGGAAAGAGAGGGACTAAGGCAAAATTACAATGGCAGTGATTATTATATTTGGAAAAAATATTTACTGGTATTTATGTTTTCTGTTTTTTTTTTTTAAATTATTATTAATAAATCTTGTATTGTGCCCTTTGAAATCCCTTTTGAGGCTGAAAATAGTATTTGTAGCACTAGCAATTAGCATTTTTGAAAAGAGCAGTAATAGGCACACCACTTAGTGTCTTCATTGTTTACCTAACAAATAATTTTTTTTTACGTAAAAATGCATACCATAATTGGACAAAAACTCTGCTGTTGGAGAAATGCTTAAATGTATGATTAGAGACAGAACCTATGTTTATCTATGCTGTATTGACCCTCAAGTGTTTTTCTCTGGGATAGATACTTCAATCTTGGCAAAAAAAAACACACAAACTCATATGTGCATACTGAAAGTTGAAAAATAGAGGCCTAAAGAACTCTTATTTTCCTCATTCATAACCTGCAGGACACAAGTTTTTTCATATCCTCTATTATCAAAATTGAACCTGTTTGCAGGTATGTCATCTACATTTTGTATCGGACAAGAAGGAGGGTCAAATTAGTGGATAGAGAATTTTTCAACCTTGTCAGAAGGTGGAAGAGAACATGACCTGGAGTCTAGTAACAACTTAATTTCAGTACTTCAAAGGCAATTCAAAATGTGTTTCCTCTTGACCTACATGCTCTGCATTATTCTAATGATCCCTCTTTTCTTGCGTTCTAATTTTATACCTGCTGTAGAATTCTTTGATTCAATAGTTTAATTTAGACCCAAGCACCTATAATAAAATAAGCACATAATAAGCACAAGCAAGCAATATAAGCAAAAGCATACACAAGCAATACATTAGCAAGCACAAGCAAATATAATAGATAATGCCACATCTCCCTTCTTCACACTTAACAAGGTCTATATATCAAGCCGTGTTATTGGCCTAATCACTCTGCCACTGCGGGTCCGGGGCAAGTTCACTGATGCAGAAGGGAGTGGTGTAACTTCCGCATGGCGCGGGGAGGCAGGTCTGATGCTTGGTGATGGGTTTGGCGACAGTGGCGCCTCTTCTTTGTGTGACTCCTGATCAATTTCGCGGGCTTCTTCTGTTGGATAAGAATCAATGTGCGGATTTGCTGCATGGGAGGTGTCCAGATAGGCTGTGTCATTGTTTTCGTTTCGAGTTGTTGGGGTGCCCGATGATGTGGGGGTAGGGAAACGGTGTCTAGAGATATGGGTTCTGTTTCTTCGCAGCCTAGATCCATCAGCGGTTTCAACGACGTAGGATCTAGGATTTTCATGTCGCGAAATGATTTTGGCTTTTGTCCAAGAGCTATTTGCCATTTTCTGGATAAATACTTTGTCACCTGTCTGAAGTTCCGGGAGTTGCTTTGCTGATTTGTCATAGTAAGATTTCTGCCTATTCTGTTCAACCAACCTGTGCTGCATGAAATCTTTTGTTGGAACAATTCTGGGTTTTAGCTGTTGGTATGTTGATGGTAGGATTGACCGGAGCTGGCGACTCATTAGAAGCTGGGCTGGAGAAGCATAACTGTCAACTGGGCTATTCCTATATTCCAAAAGAGCAATATGAGGGTCGGTTCCAGCTTCTTTTGCTTTAGTGAGTATTTTCTTGCATATTTGAACCGACTTTTCTACAAGCCCATTGGATCTTGGGTATATGGGGCTAGATGTTTTCAAGCTGATTCCCCAGGACTGAGCAAAATCTTTGAATTTCTGGGAGAACAGTTGTGGACCGTTGTCAGAGGATATGAGCTGGGGAATCCCAAAACGTGAAAAAATGGTTTTCATTTTTTCTATAATGGTGGACGAAGTTTGGCTTGGCAATTTTTCAACTTCTAAAAACCTGCTATAATAATCACTGATTATGAGGTAGCATGCTCTGTTCCACTCGAATAGGTCAATACCGAGGTGTTGCCATGGGATTGATGGTATCTGGCGGCTTCTTAGCGGTTCCTTCTGGTTGTTGGCAGCAAACTTCGAACATATTTTGCAATTCTGGACAAACTTCTCTATATCTGCATTCATCTTTGGCCAGTATACGATCATTCTTGCACGCATTTTAGTTTTGTCTATTCCCAGGTGAGCATGGTGGAGTTGGTGTAGAATGTTAGTTCTCAGCGTGTGAGGTATGATGATCCGCTGGCCTTTCAATAGCAGACCGTCGTGGACGCTCAGTTCGTGCTGGATATTCCAGAAGGCCAAAACTTCCATTGGGCAAGACTGACGTTTTGACGGCCAGCCATCACGTACAAGAGATGCGAGTGTTGCTAGTAAGGCATCTTGGCATGTCTCATGCCGGATTTCCTCAAGTTTAGAGTCGCTCACTGTTAAGGATTTCATCACTGTATGAACATAAACTTCGATGTCGTTCTGTAATTGAGTGTCCATGTCAGGTAAGTGAAGACGTGATAGTGCATCAGGTATTCGTATTTCTGCTCCAGGGTTGTATCGGACTTCTAAGTCGTAGGGCTGAATCTGTATCATCATTCGCTGGAGCCGGGCGGGTGCATCATGGAGTGGGCGTGACAGAATAGTCTCTAGTGGGCGATGGTCAGTTGTAACAAAGACTTTGCGACCATAGATGTAGTGGTGGAAGTGTTTGCATCCAAAAACGATGGCATACAGCTCTTTCTCCATCTGTGAATAGTTCTGCTCTGTCTTGCTTAGCGCCCGTGAAGCAAAACCAAAGATTTTACCTTTCAAGCATAGTTCAGCTCCCAGCCCATGTTTTGATGCATCTACCTTAAGGTCCAGTGTTTTGCAATCATGTTCAAAAAAAGATAAGCTGTCTAATATGGGCCTTTTTATTTCTTCCATCGAGGATTTGTGGACAGCTTCCCACTTGAATTCTGTGGCTTTTGTCAGGTCTCTCAATGGCTTGTTCTTTGAAGATAGATCAGGTATGTATTTCGAAAGAAAATTCAACATTCCGAGTAACGTCTGAAGCTCCTCTTTTGACTTGGGATTCGGCATATCCCTTATCGCTTTTATTTTTTCAGGATCAGGCTTTATTCCTTCTTTGCTGATGATGTGTCCAAAGTATTTGACCTGATCTTTTGCAAATTCGCATTTGTCTTTGTTGAATCGAATTCCTGTTTCTTTAGCTCTGTTGAGAAATGCAGTAAGCCTTTCGTCATGCTCTTTACAGGATTTTCCGTATACTAAGATGTCATCTACAAGTATTCTGATGCCTTTAAAACCTTCAAATGCTTCTTCCATTTTCCTCTGGAATTCATCTTGCGCCGACACAAGGCCAAAAGGATATCTCTTCCACCTGTAGCGTCCAAATATTGTGCTAAAGGTTGTTAGGTATGAAGATCGGGTAGAGAGTGGTAGTATCCAATAGCCTGAGCGAGCGTCTAACTTGCTGAAAATAACTGCTCCATCTATCTCGGCAACAGCATCCTCGAAGGTTGGGATAGGGTAGTGTGGGCGTTTTATGGCCTTATTAAGGTCCACGGGGTCAATACATAATCTGACAGTTCCATCCTTTTTCTCAACCATTACCATGGCATTTACCCAATCTGTTGGTTCACTAACCTTTTCAATGATGTCAAGGGATTCCAACCTATCTAGTTCTTTTCTTAGCTTCTCTTTCATGGCTAGTGGTACTTTTCTAGCTGGGTGTACCGTTGGGGTTGCATTGTCCTTTAGATGTATCTCGCATTTTGTTTCAACTTTCCCTATGCCCTTAAACACGTTAACATTTTCAGCTTCTGGGGACTGTTCAATGTTCAGAACAAGCTTGATCAGGTTCAGGTCTTTGCTTGTTTTGAGGCCAATTATGGGTGTGATATTTGATTTGACTATGTAGAATACATGTGATTGTATAGGTCCATTTTTGTAGCTGCATGACAGGCTACATACCCCAAGGTAGGGTATGGCTGACCCACAGTAGCTGGTGAATCGTTGAGTGGCTTTGGTTAGCTTTGGCTTTTCTGACAGTTTACTTAAGTATTGAGATGGGAGTATGTTGACCTGAGCACCAGTGTCAACCTTAAATTTGATCTTCAGCTCTCTACTGACAGATATTTCTGCAAAAACTTCATCACTGCTGGAGTCTTTTCCAATTGCATATAGAAATACCTCGGTTTCTTCCTGATTTTGCAATTCACTAGTGAAACTAGGGCTCTCTGTTGCACCATTGCCAACAGCATTCACTGCCTTGCTTCTGCAGACTTTGGCGAAGTGGTTACTCTTTTTGCACTTTGAGCATGTTTTTCCTTTAGCAGGGCATATGTATTGGAGAGAGTACGTGCCACCACAGAAGTAGCACTCTGCTTTCTTATGAGGCGGATATTATTTGCTTTTTGAAATGGCATCCATTTCTTGCTTGATTTCTTTCTGTTCAAATGTTTTGAGTTGCGCTTGGGTCGATTCATGTGCACAACAAATTGTGACAGCTTGGGTAAGTGTGAGACTGTCACTAATTCCCAAGAGTTTCTCACGCAGTCTAGGATTTGTCACTCCACATACTATTTTGTCTCTCACCATCTCACTTTGGTCAGTATATCCAGCTGGTTTGACTAGAATTTTTAGTTCTGTTATGTATTTCTCAACATTTTCAGTGTCTCTTTGGTCTCGCTTTTGGAAGATGTAGCGTGAGAACACTTGGTTTTTCTTAGGGGCTGCATACTCTCTGAACTTTTTCAAATACACCTTGAATTTGTCTTTATCTGCTTCTGTGAGCTCAAATGTGCTGAATATCTCTCGCCCTTGATTACTAACCCATATGAGAAGGTAGGCACATAGCACTTTCTCTGACTTTTCAGCAAGGGGACCTTCGCACATCAGGGTTGCATGACTCTCGAACTTGGTCCATTCAGAAGCAAGATCATCGGTGTTCCAGTTGATTAATGGTTGACTTATATCCATGACTTCTGACACCATGTAGAATTCTTTGATTCAATAGTTTAATTTAGACCCAAGCACCTATAATAAAATAAGCACATAATAAGCACAAGCAAGCAATATAAGCAAAAGCATACACAAGCAATACATAAGCAAGCACAAGCAAATATAATAGATAATGCTATACCTGCTGAGTATTATTGAGGTGTATTTCGATCTATTGACTGTATTTGTTTGTAACTGTATTCTATAATTTCCAGGTTAAGATTTTTTCCTGCCTTCCACTCATTTGAGCATCTTGTTTCATCTAATATCAACTTTACTTCCCAGTATGGTGTAATTCCCAACCTATTTTTCCTCTGCAATATTGTTTTTTTTTTACCAAAACTTAGTCCTACTTGCCTACTCCCATCTAATGTTCTTCTGCAGTAAACTATATAATGAAACATTTTAATCAGTTTTTAAGTTGGAATAATTTTCATATACAAAATTTATTGTTAAGATAGACTGGCATTTCCAAGGTTGTTTCTTTTTTTGCATTTCAGCACTCTGGGTTGATTTGTCAGCTAATGAAACTGCACTGCTCCCATTGGTATTTCCAAGTCTGGCCTTCCTGCTTTTTTAACACTGATTGTTTTTTAACCTTTCTAGTAGTAAGAGTGTTGATTTTTATCTGGTTGTTTGCTTCTGTCATTCAAACTTGTCAAGAATATGGTCTTTCTAAACAATTGTTGCAATGCAACTTGGCTAGGTTAACTTAAAGATTTTGAATGTATATAACTTAATTTTGTATATGTTAGGTCAGAACCATTTCGACCTCCTGCTGCATTTGAAGAACCTGAAGAGAGGCTGGAAAAGCTTTTAGGAGGTTTTGAGAACAAATTAGATAGGCATAATGGTAATAATGGTAGAAGTGGCAAAGAATTCCAGAAAAGGGAACTTATTAATCCTGGTCCAATCAGTGCAATTGATAAAAGGTATGAATTTGACTGTTAATCAATAAAGATGATTTATCTTTTTTGTCACTTTAACTTACTCGTTTAATAATTTTCAATTTTTACTTAATTTACTTTTTGAACCAGTGCTCATAGAACCAGTGCTCATAGAATATTGGGACAGAATTCATTTGCATGGAAATTAAAAGCTCTACTGCTCTTTCTAAGTAGAAAATAAATTATTCCCAAAAGAGTGTGAATTTCTGCCATTCTGTGTTGCAAAACCGAAATGTTATGCCAATATGGGCCAGAATTCTACTGAGCAATGATTCCGAGATGCCCAATATCTTTAGAATTATCACAGTTTTATTTACATAGCATCTCGATTTTCAAGGCTATGCTGCCACATTTTTCACATTCTTCCCTAAACATTAATAAAATTCAAACTAAATTTAATAGAATATTTTTTTTTTTTATTAACAAATGGGTCACAAAAAACAACAACATACAAATCTCCGTATAATGCTAACAAAACAAAACTGCATATAATACCAACAATATCAAAATAGGTCCCGACGCATATTAGCGTGTTTGGGATGATCCAAAAAAAGGAACACTTCAACTACTTAGATATGCAGCATTACCAACGATTTGACGATATTACGTAGCTGCACAATAGCTGCTAGGGGATGGGAGTGGAAAGATAAGTGGATATTTTTTTAGGGGGGGGGGGAGGGGCAGATGCCTCCAAATATACACTTTTAGGGCAGATTTTACAGCTTTTTGTAGAAGTTTTTTTTTATTAATATTAAGAGAGCATGAACCCTCTTACATCTACTTACTTGCAGCAGGACCAGGCGTTTCCGCCTCAACTGGCATCTAAAAAGAGCTTCTGAATGATGTTCTCCCATGATCAATAGTCTGGTGCCAGTTCTTTGGCGAATATCAGCCAACATTTGTCCCATCTGTGGCCAAATTTGCAAAAATCTCTAGCTGGCTCCAGATCTTATTTAACTAGCTTCCACCAATTTTTAAACTGTCCTCCTTGTCTTCTATGCCATGTTGGTAGGGGCTCAGCAAGCATTATTTGTTTAATGAGGCGATCGTCAGGGCGATGCAAAACTTGTCCAAGCCAGCAGAGCTTGATGATGCCTGACATCCTGTCAATGTTGTAACAACGTCTGCGGATTTTGTTATTAGAGACCTGGTCTGAAAACCAGGTGCGCAAGATTGAACTTAAGCAACAGTGGTCGAAGACTTCATGATGGTGCCCCTGAGCTGCTTTGATGGGCCAGAATTCAACACCATAGAGAAGAACTGCCCTTACTGTTGACTTATAAATGCTTATTTTTGTTCTTAAGCTAATCTCTTGACTAGTCCAAAGATGCCTGCAGAGTTGAGTAAAGACAGCTTGAGCTCTAGATATTCTTCTATTTATATCTTGATAGCATCCTCCTCTCGAATCCATCTCAGATCCCATATAAACGAAGTTATGAACCTTTTCAAGTGGAAGGCCATTAAGGGTGATTTGATACTTTCATTTAAAACTTTTATTTTCTTTGAGTATATCCAAAGACCAAGACTAGGCTGAGAAATATGCCACTTCATCAAGCATTTACTGGGCTGAGTCTGGGTTTGGGGCGAGAAGATTTACATCGTTTGCTTAGTCAAGATCCGCCAAGTTGACGCTTCTACCAACTAGTACTCCATCAAATCTTCATAGAGCATGTTCAAGGACCCAATCGATATAATAATTGAAAAGGACCAGAGAAATTGTATAGCCTTGTTTCACATCCCATTCTACATCGAATAGTGAAGATTCATTGCCATAGACTCTGACTCAGGATGCACATCTTTGCTAGTAATCTTCCAGGATGGCAACAAATTCCTGCAGCATGCCATCTTCAAGAAGAATCTTCCACAAAGTTTTCCGTTCAACTGAGTCAAAGGCAGCAACGTAATCTATGAATATGTTGATGAATGGAAGGTTGTATCTTTTGTATTGTTGCATGATCAAACAGAGGACAAAGATCTGCTCCAAGCATCCTCTGCCTGGCTGGAACCCGGAGTGGTTTTCCTGAGTTCGCTTATCTCTTGCTGTTTGGGATCTCCGTGAGTAGAATGACAGCAAATAATTTGGGTGCAATGTCAATGAGAGATACGCCTCTATAATTGACACTCTCTGCCTTATTGTCTTTTTTTGTAAATTGGAAGGATATTAAAGATTTTTTTTACAATCTTTTGGGAACTTCTTTGTTTTCCATATTTCAATAAATAGTTGCAGCGGCTTTGTAAATCTCAGGTGAAATGCTGTCCTCACCAGGAGGTTTGTGTCTTTTGAGGTTCTGGATGGTTTCAATGATTTCTTCAATGTCTGACCGAGACATATTTATGTTGTAAGGCTCTTTTGAGACTAAGGGTAATGTGTTTTCCAACTCAACGGGCGCAATCATGTTGGAGTTTAGAGAGTCACTAAAATGTATTTTCCATCACTCCACTTTTTGGGCCTTGTCAGCTATGATATTCCCTTGTTGATCTGTGATATTGTTGGAGACACTCAACTTTTTTCTGATAACTTCTTTAAGAATTTGATATGTGAGTCGTGGTTTTGGGCCGCGTTTTCTGGTTCACGAGCAACTTCTTCCCATTGACAGGTGCGGTCCTTTCTTACGTTTTGCTTAATGCGCTTCCTCAGTACAGCTTTAGACTGTTTGTCTAGATGACTTGAGGCACGTCTCTCTTCAATCATTCCGGGGTTTCTTTACAAAATCCGGCTCTGACTAGAGGGGCAGGAATAATGGTTGATGTGCTTACCGTTTTCGCTTTGCTGTCCGTATCTACAGCGCCCAATGACGTCATGTACTGATTGGTCTGTATGTCCAACACGGTCATTGAACTCTCCTGCTACTATGAGGTAGTCTTGCCTTGGGCATCTCTTCACTGTTTACTCTAGCTACATATAAAGTGAGTCTTTCTTGGCTTCAGCTACTTCATGGGTGGGATTACATATTGCTATAATACTTATATTGAACAGTCTACCCTTAAAGTGGATGAGGGCAATTTTTGGGCTAATAGGTATCCCACGCAAGAAGGGCGCGATGACCTGTAGTACTGAGCATGAACCCCACTTCAGAGTTCAAAAATCGACTTCTCATCTGATTCTACTATGGGTATCTCTTCAGACAGGATACCTCTTTGTTTAAAATGGAGAAAATGTTACTTTTGGAGATTATTTCAGAAATATTGGTTCTAGACTTGCATCGACTATGAATATGCAACAGAACTCCCCTTTTGTTCCAGTTAATGAGCAACATGCTGAAAATTCATTTTCTTTTTCTGAGATTAAGCCTCATGAGATTGAAAAAGTTATTTTGAAGCTTAAACGGAGTTTTTCTAAGGACGAATTTGGATTTTCGGCTAAAACTGTAAAGCAAATAGCGTCAAGCATTTCACCTTTGCTGGCACATATTTTTGATCTATCACTTATGCATGGGGTTTTTCCTGAGCTTTTAAAAAATCAAATGTTATAGCATTACCTAAAGCTGGGAGTTCAACTGACCCTTCAGATTATAGAGGCATTTCTCTACTTTCGGTTTTCAGCAAAATTTTGGAAAAACTTGCAAATAGTCGATTACAAAAATATTTATTTGATAGTAAGATTTTACACACGTCTCAATATGGTTTTATAAAAGGAAAGTCAACTGAACTGGCAATTCATGAGCTTTTACTAAATATTAATGATTCACTAGATGATAGGCAACACGCGTTGGCAATTTTTCTTGATGTCGCCAAGGTGTTTGACACCGTAAGTCATTCTTTGCTTCTTTTTAAACTCAAGTCTTATGGGTTTTCAACACAAGCTGTTAAATTTTTTGCATCTTACCTTTCTGGGAGACGACTAGATTGTGTTGATAAGTCTCGTGATCTCCGTTCCGAAACTTTTCCGATTAATTACGGAAGGCCTCAGGGCTCTGTCCTTGGGCCTATTCTATTTCTTCTTTTTATAAATGATTTGCCAGAAGTTTTGCCTTTTTGTAAAATTATAATGTTTGCTGATGATGTAGTAATTTTTGCTTCTCACTGGGACCTATCAGTTCTTTTCCAGAACCTCGAAAGTACGTTACTAACTGTATCTAATTGGTATTCAACGAATTTACTAGCTCTTAATGAAAAAAAAAAAATGCCAATATATGTTATTTTCGCGAACTGGATTAGTAGTGTCAGATACCTTCTATCTTTTCTTGAATGGTCTTGAATTAAAACGGGTAGATCAATTCAAATACTTTGGGAATATTTTAGATGAAAATTTGTCGTTTCATAAATATGTAAAAACACTGTCGTTAAAAACTTCCCGAAATATTGGCATGCTAACTCGTCTTCATCATTTCTTTCCTAAAGCTATTCTAAAATCTATTTATTATTCTTTCGTCCACCCATATTTTCTCTATTGCATTTTGGTTTGGGCATCTACCTTTTCGTCTGTTTTCAAATCTTTCCAAATACTTCAGAATAAAGCACTGACGATTCTTTTTAATGTTGATTGCAGATCTTCATTTAGACACCTATATGGGACTTCAGGAATTTTTTCTTTGGACCAACTTCATTTAATTTCTATCTCTAGTATTTTTCACGATTATCAATATAGTAATTTACCTGTAAATTTCTCCGGCATTTTTCCCAATAATTCTCAATTTCATAATTATCCTACTACGCATCGTTCAGACTTTTCGTGCGAAATTCGCCCGACATCGAGAGCGGGATTCAGCATCCGCCGCACTGGCCCAAAAATCTGGAACTCAATTCCAGCATCAGTTCGAGAATGCAGCGACAAGCTACATTTTCTAAGACTGGTGAAGAAATATCTTATGACATGCTAGGCATTTTGTTCGTTAGGGTTTCCTTTTTTGTTGTTGTAAAATTTAGTTAGAAAATGGCTGTGTATTTTCGTTGGCAATATTTTCAGCGCTAAAGTATGCCACCAGGCATGTGCGCTGTTTTGTGACATTTATTTATATATGTGTTATAAATAAAAATATTCTACTCTACTCCAATCCTCGTTTCAGAAAGGCAGATCACATCTCCCTTATATTTGTGCAATTCATAAGCTATGACTAGACAGGTTGTCTCTTCTTTTATTGATATTACATTCCAGCAGAATACTCCAAAAATATTTTTCATCTGGCTGATGTGGGTTGGGATGGTTTGTTCATTTACCAGCCTTGCCACCATCTCTAAAAGCGATGGTGCGTTGCTTTAATCCTGGGAACGTCGTTGTCGGGATTGTTTGCTCATTTATTGGCTCGCCACCATCCCTAAAAGTGAGGGTGCGTCGCTTAAAGCCGGGGACATCATAGTAGATCGCAAACTATTGAGACCATTCAATCTTCATTTACATGTTACTTGGGAGTTTCTTTGAACTGAAGCTCCCCAGACTTACGGCACCCTGTGTGCGTTGGCATTTGATTGCGCCAGGCGTGTGGCTCGTCGAAAGGTCCATAGGTCTACTGCTTTGAGGTGCACAAAACTGGAAAGATGGCCCATTTTAATTGAGATCTAAAGTTCTAGTGCCTCTTTTGAGCAACTAAATAGATTTTATCACGGCATAATATTGATTTAGGACATTTTTTGTGCTAAAAAGAGCAATTTTGACCAAGATAGGGCTAAAGTGCTACTGAGTGATAACTCTGAGATAGCCAATAAATTTAGAACTATCAAAGAGGTAGTTTTATAAACTTCCAGTTCCAGAGCAGGTACTGCTGTATGATGATAAATTTGTTTTTAAAATTAAGTGAGTCCATGTAAAAGGAACTGTTATTGTAGACTGTATATTCAGCAATATCAACACCAGTATGGTGTTACATAGTTATGCACCAGCTGTTAGGGTAGTCATTGGATCATTTTAAGGGCAAGGGCTCCTAAAACCTCAAAAATGTAGCCCTTAATCAATGGCTCAATTTGGATGAATATAAATACAATGTGTATAGTATGGGTGGTGAGGGATGACTGCTCCTCTTTTGTTGTGGAAACAGTGTTTTTATCTGGAAACGACAGCTGTTTAATATCAAATCATTGTGAAAAAATCGAGTTTATGTACAATAAACTTCTTGCCTTGTTGCCTCGTATAAAGAAAATTTCTGGACCCTTATTCTCGAAAAATTATCATACAGTTGTTTAACTTCAGTTAGATTTGCTCAAGTGAGCAAATCGTAACCTGCCACTCAATTGAGGGAGTGAGGGGTTAAGGAGGTGGCAGCCCTCACTCATATAGATTTTTCTGCGGTCTTTAAATTTAATTGCTTTCTTTATTTTCGTCTGTTTTTTTTTTTTTTTTTTTTTTTTATAACTGTATCCAGAATTCTGAGGTGGGAAGGGTGAAGGACTCATAAGATGAAAATTAAAAAAAAAAGTCTATTCAAATTACTTTCCAAAATCACAATTTTGCACCCAGTATTTGCACACAGTATGATCGTTAATATACTTTGTTAATTTGATTGTTAATATATTATATAAAAGTCTTGACTTTTGTCCTACTTCCAGGAATGCAATAGCCAATTCTTTGTATGAAGAAGAAGAAGAGATGGAGGCGCAGAGACAAAGTCCTGTTAAAAAGACATTTGGGAAATCCGTTAGAATTAGCTTACCCTTGCCATCCCCGAAAAAATATCCTCCAACTGCACCCAAAATTTCTAGTCAGAATAACCAACCAAGAAAACCAGCCCTTCAGGTATGCAATATCTTCCCTTGAGTAAAGCAAAATACATGCACAATTAGTAATAGCATTTTCCTTTAATTGCAAAACTAAAAACTGGCGAATGTTTCAGTATTTTTCAAGTTTCACGATTTTTTTTTGTTCTTCTTTTGACGTATTTGTCATTTTGCTTGATAAAACATTTTTTTTACCCTCTTGTTGCTTCCAGCCTTAACTGGCTATTAGCAATTTCAACTGTATCATCCTAATTACACAAAAGAGCAGGAAGCCTTTTGATCAGTGATGGGGTATTGCCAAAATTTTCCCGATTTTGATTCCATCTCAAAGTTCATGTTCCGATTAGATCGCTGAAATCGGTTTATAGCAAATTTGTGTCTTATATTATCAATTTGATTTATTTAAACTTAGAGGGAGGCGGGGTTCAGGGGATGGTGATGCAAGATTTAATATAAACAAAACAGAAATTAAAATGCTGAGGTAGATTTAATTGCTTGTTCGACGTTATGGTTGTCTCTGACGGGAGCTAAGAAACGTAGATAAGATCAAGTTTTTTCTATCTCTCCTCACACCACTAACCACAAGCATGTCCTATGAGTATTATTTTACAGTTAAGCATTTACCTTTTAAATCCTAGTTTCATTCTTGCAGCCTAACTGCAATTGTGGTTGCAATCAGTAACAATAATAACGGGTTGCTGTATTTTCAGATCATCTAAAAGCTTAATTTTGGGTTGCTGTGAACTGTTGTCTAAATGACACAATTATTTGCAGAACTTTCTTTGCTTGTATTATACTACATTTTGCCGTAAAGGAACGTTTATTTTGCTAATTGAATAAAAAGATGACGAGACAAATGACTGCTTTATCTAAAAATTTTGTTAATTTTATCATACAAAATTTGAATTTATTTAAATAAAATTTCAGTTTTATTTAAACTTTATTTCAATCAAAATCTTAATCTAGTTCAATTATTTTCAAAGTCGGATGTTCGGATCGTCTAAATAAATTCACAGTTAAAATCTTTAAAGGTAAAAATACCTTTAATTTTTTTTTAAATTATTAAAAAAAATTTTCTTTTTCAAAACTGGATTTTGGGGTGGTCTAGACTGTCGTCTAAATGATTATTTGAAAAAAACTACGTTTTCTAAAGAGTTAAGAGGCTGAGTTACAAGGTCGAACCTTAAAACGTACAGGGATTAGGAGGCACAGTTGGGGGGCTGCCGCCCCCCAAACCCCCCGCTTTCGCAGCCTTTAAATAAAAAAAAAAATTTAAACTGAAAGTAAGGAGCGACATTAAATCTTAAAACGAACAGAAATTATTCCGTATATGAAAGAGGCTGTGCCCTCCTCAACGCCTCGCTCTTTACGCTAAAGTTTGACTTTCTCACAACTCTTTTTTAAACAATAAAAACTTTAGCGTAAAGAGCGAGGCGTTGAGGAGGGCACAGCCTCTTTCATATACGGAATAATTTCTGTTCGTTTTAAGATTTAATGTCGCTCCTTACTTTCAGTTTAAATTTTTTTTTTATTTAAAGGCTGCGAAAGCGGGGGGTTTGGGGGGCGGCAGCCCCCCAACTGTGCCTCCTAATCCCTGTACGTTTTAAGGTTCGACCTTGTAACTCAGCCTCTTTAACTCTTTAGAAAACGTAGTTTTTTTCAAATAATTTCTGCACGTTTTTGTACAGTTTATTACTTATTATTGCTTGACTAACTGTTAGCTGATCGTGTCAGGAGTTAAAGTTGGGGGGCTGCCGCCCCCCAAACCCCCCGCTCTTGAACATTCTTATGTTAAGGCTTTTAATTCCTGAATACTCAAATCACGTCGTACAGGGTGCCTCCTAATCCCTGTACGTTTTAAGGTTCGAACTTGTGACTCAGCCTCTTTAACAGCCCCCCAACTGTGCCTCCTAATCCCTGTACGTTTTAAGGGTCGACCTTGTAACTCAGCCTCTTTAACTCTTTAGAAAACGTAATTTTTTTCAAATAATTTAAAAAAGAAACTGAGTTTCTTTTCAAAGTATATAAAAAAGTTGCTCTGATGGTGAATCGAACCCGAGTTTTCCGAATGAAAGTCTGAAGTCTCAGCCGCTGGACTATACAAACACAATAGTAATTGTTGTTTAGCAAATAGAAGGTAATTTTCGACGCAAGCAAATTCCCAAAAATCTTGATATGTGGTTTTTGGAAAACAGGGAAGGAGTGATCAGATTGAGCTGAAATTTCGACGATAAGCTCCCAGGCCCCAGGAAAGCTTATCCTCTAAATTTCAGCCCGATCAGACAACGTTAAAGGGGGGGTTGTGGAGGGAAAAATTAACATGGGCTAATATAGGAAAACGAGGTTTTTCGTAAATGTAAATTCGGGGGATAATTTTTTCGGTCTGAAAATATCAAAAGGCCCTAACAGGTCGAATTCTGCTTCGAATGAGTCCTCATTCAACCGGATCCGTTGCCAACTGTGGCCTGTAGGCGTGGCTAAGAAAAAAGAAAAGAGATGAATTTTAAGTGGCTATATTTGGTTTTTTGAAAACAGGGAAGGAGTGATCGGATTGAGCTGAAATTTCGAGGATAAGCTCCCGGGCCCTAGGAAAGCTTAACCTCTAAATTTCAGCCCAATCGGACAACGTTAAAGGGGGGCAGTGGTGGGAGGGTCCAAACTTCCGGCCCAGTTTACCCCATGAAGATAAAGTCGGAGGAGGATGAAATTTTGCAAGTTTCTTAGTTTGAGCTTGGGCTACAAAATGCAATTACCGCCGTCTCTCTGCGACCTCTAGGACCTGAAATCGCTTAACATTGTGGTGGGTCGCCTCTTTATAGAGGCACAAGTGTGCCTCCTTGATAAAACTATCGGCAAAACTTTGCTTGCCTGCATTAATGGTAGATTTTGATTGCGAATCTCACTTACATCATGTAAATTACTTGAACACAATGATGTGCCAATTTTATTTCATTAAAAAAATTTCAATAATATTGTTAAATAAGTTTTGATTTTAGTAAAGAAAAAGAAAGAGGGAAGCAGTCAAATAGCATTATCCAATAGTGGTACCATGGCCCTAGTCTATTTCTTCTTCTGTTTTGCTTTCATAGTAGTAACTTGGAAAGCAGTCTTTTTGCCTCATCTTGGAAGAACTGCTTTTTGACTGAGTAGTTTGAGATTGCGTGCTTCAGATACTAGTTTCCGTGTATGAGTATTAATGAATCTGTCCCTCTTCTTAAAGTGGATTTCAAAGAATCCCTCCATCACAACAGAAATTGCGAACAGACTCAGAATACAACAAGTAATTATTGCTAAAATTGGAGTTAAAACATACCATTCCACCAAGCACAAGCACTTTCGTTTCCTTTTGAAATCTGAATGAATCCCCTAAGAACAGTTTCAATTCCTTTGCTTGGTAATTGGCGAACTCACTAACAATCGTTTCTTTATTCATTCTATAAATCTCAGCAAGGGAATATATCAACATTGTGGCAGTAGTTCGCTCGGTGAGGCTGATATCAATGCGTAGTCCTATACAATGATAGTGATGAATCAATACCCCTGTAGAGGATTCAAGATAATGGTGGCTAAATGAACTGTTTTGATGCAGATTTCCTTTCCGCTCATCAATATTTGGCTGGTTGTCCCTTCGTCAATGTGTAGCAGGGGTGACGATATTGCAGAGTCTCCAAATGCTTTTCTATGTTGATAAAAGCTGTTGCCACTTACTCAATTTTGGATTATCTTTCCTAAGTCTTTTTAAACAGACAATAACTTGAGTCGTAAATCTCTGAACATCCGCACCTTCTTCCAGATTCCACAAATGTTAAACAAAGTATCTATACCTAGAGCCATAATGTGGAGCATGAACTTAGTGACTGGCAAACTGTTCATATGTTGAACAACCGACCCTTGTCTTGTTTCTCCTGGTAACATGGTATCTGCTTGGGCTACAACCTATAATTTAACAATACCCCAAAATCCTTAAATAAAACCAAAGAGTATTGATATCCCAATAAAGGAGCTTTCAACCTGCCTTTTTGACTTCGAAATTTTTTATTTAAACTGAATAGTTATAGTGAATAGTATAAATAGTGAATAGTTAAAGCTGGTTATATCATTCACATTTTAAACGCTATTGTCCCTGGACCATAAGCCTGGATAGTAAATGGATATCCTGATTTTCAAAAATAGGTTGTTCTTGCAAAAATGTGTCTTATTTTTTAACTTGGCAAATTTTCTAAATTTTGCGAAAAATTCACGATCTTTGATAGACCTCCAATTGTTTAATTTTGAAATTATTCACTTCATTCTTCTTATTGAAAAATCGGCATTTTATGCTAAGGTGTGTGACTGCCCCCGATAATTAAGGCTTTCCTTTGGTAATCTGCGATTTATCACTCTTTACTTTTATCTTAATACCTAGGTTTTTTTTTTAATACCTAGGCTTTAGTTTTTTCTATGTCAAAGAAAATTCTCTTCTTTATAAAGAAAAATAAATGTACCCAGATATTATATTTCTTCTCATATTTGGTATCACTTTGAATTCTACTTTACATCAGTTTCAGTACTTCCATACTTAAAAACATAATATACCTTATTAAGTCCAATTTTCCACTCCAGTGTATTAACTATAGTTTAAGTGTTCTTATTTTATTTTTTTTTAGCTTAATCTCTCGTTTGTTTTATCTTCTCGTTTAAATGACCACACTAATCTCTAGATTTTTTCAAACATTTCTATTTTTCCTGTCAATAGAAAGTATTCAAACGGAAAATTCACGGTCCGATTTGAATGTTTATGCGAACATAAACATAAAATATCATACTACTTTTTAAGGCTTCTAGCCACTTGATAAGTAGAAGAAAAAAAGAAAGACACCCTTCCTTTGTTTAATCTGTAAAAAAAACATGCACCTGATTCTATAAGGTATATTCTTACATGATTTCATAGCGTCAGGTGCAGCCAGCCAAAATTTAATACAACTTATTTAATAGCTAAGGATTAATGAATGCAAATATGGGATTAAGTCGTATAACTATCAATTTAATAGGTTTGTTTGTGTTGGGCCTCCCCCTGCCCTTTCCAAAAAATGTTGGTACATCCGTAATTCCGAAATAACGTCGACCAAAGATAGTTCTGTAACTGTCATAGGAGCTCTTATGTTTCATATTTCTCAATTAAATATAATGGATGTCTTCATTGTTCAAAGAAAATAGTCACTTTCAATCAATTCAAGAATCTTAACTGGCAAAATCGACAAGAATTTCTGTCTGTTAGATATATGGCTGCAATGGAAGGATTTAATTAATTTGATAAAATTATAAGTTATCTGCAAAAAATGATCACATTTTACCAGCCAGAATTTATCAGAGATATGCCACTACCTTGTGAGTTTTAGTGCATTGTTACTTAATTTTACGGTTTAATAATTTATTTTCTGTTTTTAGGCAATTATAAATGATCTTAGAAAGGAAATAGAAAAGGAAAATGATACGTCAAAAATCGATGTTTTACCTGGGCCAACAACAGGAAGACCTACCGTATATCCAGTGAAAAGAAAAGTGCCTGGTGAGACTGGTAAGCAAATTAAGCGTTGGCTACTTCTACTACCAATAACTCGGTACAGCAACAAGCCGCCTGAAGCCAACAGAACCACGTACGCTCCTCCTCCACTCTCAATATATTCAAAGCTTCACTCTTTACAAGTTCCAATTTCCTTTAAGTCCGTCCTTGCAACCTCTTACCTCTCTATTCGGGAACGACCTGCTTTTCGTTTGGTCCATGATTGATGGCCGAAAAGAACGATCTTTGGCACTCTGTCATCCTTCACCTACAAAATGTGTCCTAGCCATCTTAACCTCTTTCTCATTGAAGCCATAGAAAGTGGGATAGTGGGGCAATTCCTCTAGAAAATATCCAGCAAATCCATCTTCGTCTTCTGAAGCGTTCACACTTCAGAACCATACTTGATCACTAACCTGACTATAATTTCCACTATTCTAGTATTTGGTTTCAACTGTGAGAAAACACCCCGAGCCTTGGCTCCACTCTATTCTTTTTTACCATCTTCATTATATCCACCATCTTTGCTAATAATTTTGCCCATGTAAGTGAAGCTATCCATTTGGTCATTCTTCTCGTTACCCAACCTCACTTCTTCGTTTATTCCTATTGAAAGCTCCTTAGTCTTCTTGGCTTTAACTTGCAAATCTATTTTTGCACCCTGAGCTCTCAAAACCTCCAAAAATCCACTTTGCTATAATTTTTATATAGGACACTCAAATCATCTGCATACTTTAAGTCAAGGAGAGTTTTACCTTCCCATTTGATTCCACGAAGTCTTTATCATGTTTCTTAGGAAATCCTGCTTAAGTCCATCAAAATGATCCATGTAAAAGAGGATAGAGCACAATCCTGCTTAACTCCTGATTCCTGATTCAATACCAAACCAGATATTAACCTCTTCTCCTAACCTTAACCACAGCAATATTGTTCTCGTACATAACACTATTCACTTTTGTAAATTTATCTGGTATACCATGTAAGGATAGAACCTTCGCTAAAAGTTCTTCTATCAGTTGAACGCCTGCCCATAATCTATTAAACTGAGGACTTAAGGGGTCTGATGATACAGGCATTTTGCAATAATTAATCTAATGGTTCGTTCAGACACATGGGAAAACTGAAGAGAAAAGCTGATCATTAAGAAGGGAAAGTGTTATAACGATAGGTACAAATTTTTTTCTAAAAAGCACAAATAAAATTCACTTGTACGCGCCAAGTGTAGTTCTTGCCAAGTCTCTTCCTCTTTTGTGTTAGTTTCATACAAAGCATTACTTGTATTGGACAAAATTGATGGTTCTGTATAAGAACCTCTAAATCTCGAACTCTCATGTGCTTAACCGCTGACCCGCTTTGGACTTTCAAAAATGCATGCTCATTTTTGCTCGACGATACGAAAACCGATCGGCGGTACCATAGGGAAACTAGAAGAAAAATCTTAGCCCCGAAACCGATCGGTATTATGAGAAAAACCGATCGGTTTTCCCATGGTACCGATCGGTTTTTGAGTGTTCCCCATGCGTCTTAACAGGCTATAAGAGTAAAAATTCGGTTGACGCAACCCTTTCTTTTCTTAAAACCACACTCCTCTTATCTTGAAACTTTATCTAAAGCATCTATTTGATTAAGGATTTCAAACACCGTTTTTAACTTTTGACACTAATAACGCGTCACGGAAATGATATTATCCTATTCTGTAAGAAACCAAACTTTTGGAAATCTTATGTTATTTAGCATAACTTTTCTACTCTTTCGAATGGTCTTTCTACTCTTTCGAATAGATGGGGACTCTGTGCTGACCTCTGTTGTATAGCAATACAAAACCCAGTTTTATCCTTATCAACGCAGCAGTACTTTTTCCGACGACGGAACTATCCTATCCCGCTTATTCGCTACACTATCATTAATGGCAAAACAAAAATGAAGTTGGTAGAATTCCATCAATTTGGCTATCAAGGCCGTACCCAGAAGGGGGATTAGGGGAGTTTGACCCCCCCCCCCGAAATGTTTGTTTGACTCTTAAAAACATAACAAAAATGGATATAAACAAATCTCGTATGTGTTTTTTGTGGGTTTTTTGTGTAACCTCCCTCCCCCCGAAAAAAGTCTTTGAATAAAACCCCAAAAAAAAAAATCCTGGATACGGCCTTGCTGTTATTATAGGGCGTTAAATCTTTGATTGCGTTTTCCCTGTAATGAATTTTCTTGCAGTAGGATAATTTTTCTCTCAGGTTGCTATAACCTTTTTGCTTTCAGAGGTTGTCATAATGAGTTTATTTAACACTAAATATTATTTCGAAAAATTAGTTTTGTTCTTCTTGAAAGCAGAAGAACCTTTTTTTTTTTTTAATTTAATTTACAAGTGATCTTAGATCATAGTTAGGAAGCAAGTTTTTTCTGAGATGTTGGCCAATTCTGGTCATATCTACTTAATAGCAGTAATGTATGTAAACTGAACAATGTGATTAAAGAAACTATTAGACATACATAAATGGAGAAATAAACGCAAATTTTGAGTTTTTTTTCATGCTTTTCTTTGCTTTTATTTGCGCACAATTATATTCAAAATGAACATGTATCAAAGTAATTATATAATTAAAGCACCCAAATAACTTTTAATGTGAAACGCCATTTCATTTTATACGTTATAATTAAACAATTTTTCAGGAGTTGAATAATGGATGACATCATTAATACCTCATATGTTCCAAAATCAAAACACGCTAATTATTTTTGTTAACTCTTTATGAGCTGGAGTAGGTATTGTTGGAGTAGGCCTATGAGTAGGCATTTAACTTCTTTCCAAATACGAAAACAATGTCTAAAATTTAGTTTCTAAATCACCTGACGTAATATCTCATAAAAATTCTCTTAATACCTACAAAGTATGAAAATAATGGTCTGACTAGACTTAAACCCTACAGATTCAAAAACATTTCATTTTTTCTGCAGTAAATTTACGTTTAATTCTTTAACGTTTTACATTTTCACATTTTACGTTAACATGTTTTAAAGTAAATTTACGTCAGTACAATAATTTGACCTGTCGAAATTGCTTTACTTTTTTTTTACTGTGTTGATGTTGGCTACTGTTTTGTATTTATTGTTATTCATCAGGTGTGCATTGTACTGTTGTTGCCCTGACTGTAGCTGCTGATTTCTCCTAGGTGGGGGTGGGGATGTGGGAAAGAATAAATTTTCTTCTATCTTATACCAGCTTTACACTCTTTCTTGATGCTTTTTTTCTAAAAAGACACTGAGTCTTTGGTTAAGGGGTGTTTCCCCCTTTCCCTCTAGCTTTGCTCATGAATCTTGACTAGTCTTGGGTTGCTATTTTAAAGTCGTTTTTTTTTGGTTTTGTTGGTACTTTTTTTTCGATTGTCATTGCTTTTCTTTTTAGTGTAAATTTTTTCTTTGTTTTTCTTTTGTCGTAAAATTTACGACTAAACTGTGTTCTGTACTGTGTACATGATATATGGATTCAACATTGTCACAGTTAACATTTCAATTGTAGGCTTTATGAAAATCTAAGTCGAGTAGCTTAGATTGTAAATTGATTAATTCTTAAAAAAAAAGAAAACAGAACATTAGTGAAGAAGATATATTGTTGGCTGTGATTATAATATGCTACTGGACCGAATATACAGGACTATAATGTGCATGTGGACCAAAAATTTCAAATTTTTTTTATGGTAATGTTTATGGTAATATGGTGAAGAGAAAGCTTATGGTAATTCCTGCCTGCCGGGGGAGAGGAGGGTCACCCCCAAAATTTTACAATCTTTGTTGTAAAGATACATTTCTCAGTGTTATTTTCAAGTTGCTTAAGTATTTGAACTACTTTAGACTAAAAAAAAACTTTTTCGTATGCTGACCAATAGTCTGCGTAGCGCAGTTACCGATCTCCTGATTTTCTGGCTTCGGCCGGGAGTGCAATGCGTGGTTGGGGGCAGATCATCCGACGCTTCCCGTGTTTCTCTCCCAAATGAACTACTTATGGTTTATAAATATTTAGCGATTGCTGTAATAGTCGCATGCTTAATAGATGCTTTATTGAGAAACGGTTATATCAGGCTGTTAAATAGCTGAAGTTGGGACGTCTGTTAAAATCAGTGTAATGGGCTATTCAAAATTAAAGTGTAAAAATAGGAAATGTTACCCCAGGACTGATGTGAAATTTCAAAATGAAAGAAAACTGACATAACAAGAAGGACAGAGACTACTAAATTATTGTTCATAATTATTTTCCTGTTCAGAAGAGAATTTTGTCAGAAAATAGGTGGTATGTAATTTGAGACTTGTTTTCTAAAGAAAAAAAAAAATTATTTTCATGGTTTACCATGGTTACAAAAGATTTTTTAGTGTGACAAGAATATCCCCTTCTAGTCTTTTCTTTTTGTTTTTGTAGAAAAAGTATCGCCTGTCTCTCAGCCACCCGCCTTGAAACGAAGTCGTCCTTACACTACAACCTACCCCACCAAATCAGGTATGTATTTTATATTAAATATTTACAGACCTCTGGAACCAGATTTTTGATTTTGTCTAAATAAATATTATACTGTGAATCACCCCAATGAAATACGTTTTTCTTATTGGTCATTTATTGTGAAGACCAGTCTCACTTTTTATGCTTAAGAAACTCGATTTTGCTGATATGAAAAATAGTTGATGCTAAATCAGAATCACAGTTTATATAATTAGCAGTATGATCATTCTCTACCTCACCCATTATAAAAACCCGGACCGGGGTGCGAGTGCTCCGGAGAACGTTTTGGCAGATATAAACATAGGCGAAGTCAGATTAGCGGCAATGCAGGTTAGTCTGTTTCCGTCTGTTTCCATCAAAGTGCATTGAAACAAGTGGAAGGAGTGCAAAGTGCATTGAAACAGAAATAAGTGGGAGGAGCTTTTTGTTCACGAAGACCAGAAATGATCTGCGATAAGCTTACTGGGTATATTCTGTCTACTGTGATCAGAATCGAGTAGTGATGGTAGCCACTGACTCACTTTCCGAAAACTGAGTTTATTTTTCTTTTGATTATAAATGGCTATTTTTCTATAGTTGGGCTCTGTTTCCCTCTAGGACAGTACAGGACACGTTGTCAAAGCAACGTTCAACTAAGAAAATATCATTGAGATTCATTGCTGGCTAACCACATTTTTTAAGGAACGAAGCTAGCAACTTAACAGCTCCAGTAGCAAGACCTGATTATTTAAAGTCGATCTTGATTAGATTGAGTTGAAAGGCGAGGAATGATTCCACAATAAAACTACTAAAAGTTTAAAATAGAACACGGGATGGGGGGACTATATCCAACTGCATTGCATTTATTCCTAAGAGAGGCCTTGCAACAAATTTTTAAGGCAACTGTTGATTACTATTTTATGCCTAAGTGATAATCATTTTGTCCAACTCCAGCAGAGTTACCCTGGTTTCGATGCCAGACACTACTTTCGTGTAAAGACCATGGAAGTCAAAATGAAAAAAAAAAACGATTTTTTCCAGATATTCTGAGCGTTAGGAGCTGGACTTTTAGTGCCTACAGTTTGGTTTTTATTGTTGGTGTCAGCCTTTAAGTTTCGTTTGCAGAAAAAGCAGGATCATATACTCACCTTCTGAATACTTGAATTATTTTTGGAAACCTGGCTCCTACCAACCTGGGTCTTCCTTTAAATTGGGTAAACGTAATAATACCATTCCCTGTCTACGGCGAGGATGTTTGGATATTACATTCAATTCTGTAGTTCATTGTAAAAGTATTAACTATTTCTTAAATGCGTTTCAATATATTTTAAAAACTCTTGATGTAAAGGCCGCAATTTCTTTTAAGCTTTTCAATTTTGTTACTGCGAAATCCTGGTCAAAAGGTATCCTATCGTGCTCACAAAATAAATTTGCTAACTTACAATGTTGAACAACGTGTTGACTTTCAACATAACTTTTTAGATGGCGATGTAAAATCACGGAATAAGAGAGAGGCAGAGGTGAAACTGAGCCAGAACACATGATGAGCGAAACAGTCGTTCCGAGACTATAACAAATCTCTCGAAATTTGACGTGGCTCAATTTTATGCTGTGAAGTAAAGAAACGCGCAAAAAACAAGAATATTTTTTGTCAAACTGATCAGCTATTCAATGTTGGATCGCTTTCTTTAATGCAAACTAGGAAATTAAATTGGCTTGCCAAACAGGTCTCAACTTGAGTGGTTTCTCTAAAATCATTATTTACATATCTTGTATCATTTAATTGTCTTGAAGCTCGTTTAACTTTTTCAGTCAGAAAATAAGCAAATTTAGGTTTTTCTTGTTATAATACGAATAACAATAATTATTGTAGTCAATAACTCCATTATAAGCCCTCAGGTGTTGTTAACTTAATTGTAGTTTTATGTATCTAGACTTTCCTCAAAATAGTTTGTTGTATTGCTGAAAGTTTTCTGGTTTGTTTATCCACTGTGCGTATGTGCAAGTATTGTGCACTAAACTTGTGGGGGTATTCCCTTCGTAAAAGGTATAGAAGACTAATGGTGATTGGGACAAACATTTTCAGTACCACAGAAATTACGTGACAGAATTTTGTGTATTTTCCATCTGAGAAGCTCGATTATTTTCCATCTGAGCTCGATTATTGCAATGTGTACAAATATACATTGCACACTGATAAATATGTCTGGAAAAATTTTAAGAGGGAGAAATATGCCCAAAAGAAAGCTATAAATTTTACATCCAAAATTTGTTTTGTAAAGCAGACGGGGATTCTATAAACTTGTTGTACATATTAAAGAAGTATAATACTGTAATATGTAGTTCGATAATTTAGCGTTAAAGAATGCAAATTATGACTTAAGACAACTCGAGTCCTACTTGATGAAGTGATACATTGGTGTAGTTCAAACAAACTTAGTAATAACATACAAAAAACTGGAAATAGAAGCATTGTAAAATCATTGTCATCGAAAACATTTTTATTTGGGTGTTACAAATATGTGATTATTTTTAGGACAAAAGCCCGAATTTCTCCAGATGCGACAGCACAAGCAACTTATATCGGAGGTTATGAGAGAAATGTCTCAGTCTGGAATGCATACGGACACAACAATGATTGCTGGGGGACAGAAATCAACGTCCATAGATTAGTTTCTTGCCGCTTGTAGCCCATTCCTTAAGGTTTGTTAGTTCTGCTTTCTCATTCCTTCTTTAGAAAGTTTCTTAGAAATATATTATCCAATCTGTCTGGAAATGGATAAACTATATTCCATCACTTTATTATCTCGTAAAAGGTCTCTTGCATTGCAAGACCTGGCCTTCCCTACCAGTACGTAGTAATTAAGCAATGGCTTGTTATTACAAAAGTTAAATCAACAAAAACCTCTGCCTTTTACTTAATCATTGATTAACTTTTTCCTCTAGAGTGTAAGAATTATGACACAATCAATTTTGCTGAGGGTGTGGCTAGTTTAGTTTATCAGAACCTGTAGTAGAAGAGAAGGATTTGTTCGTGACTATTTTTACAGTTTCAAATAACTTATCTATATAGTTGATCCTAGTCGATTTTTTAAATTTTGGCTATGACTTCTGCACACCCGGCATATAGTTTATTCATAACTATGACCCTTGAACCATTTGTTTGCAGAACACCGAATTGAATATTGTTTATGACACCCTTGACAGGCTACAATTGACCATAAATATTGTAAATATAGCAGACTCTCCAATTTTGTCAAATTTGAAATTTTTTCCTCTTAATTAGCTAGGTAGAATGTGAATACACTAATTGATGTGTTTTTTTATGCTATTTCCAATGTACTAATTGCTCCTTGACAAGCTTTTATTTTAAGCCCTTAGAGTGACCCCTAAAGTGACACGCTGCTCCTCATTATTTACCAGTAGAAAATGGGTACCAAAAATTTTAAAAACAACTTCAAAACAATCATAAATTCTTGCTTTTATCAATAGTAAAATTGCATTGATTCCTTTAACCCCCCTCCCCCTGATGGATAAAACTACGGACTGATTTATATATGAATAATGAAGTTGTGTATTTTTAGGAATGAGATAAGTAAGTGTTTTGATTGTTTCAAGGTAGTTTTTAGAATTTATGGCATCGATTTTCTAATAAGGAGTCATTTTAAGAGTCCCTACTGTGGCTAAAAAAAATTGTGAAGAAGAGATCACAATATTTGAAAAGAACATAAAAAGACACATCCAGTGGTCTTCTCACCTTCTACCTAGTTAAGTAATAATAAAAAACTCCAAATTTATCTCAGTTTTCTTGTAATCACAATATAATCTTTTATATAGAACAGTGATTTTAGCCGTCTGTTATACTTTCTTTTTTGTTTAGGCAGTACTTGCTGAGCAGCATGGTGATGCAACCATTATAATTCCTGATACCCCCTACGAGGATTTAGCAATGCTCATTGATTATATTTACTGTGGAGAGTCTGTGGTTCCAGAAGATAGATTAAATGTTGTTCTCCATTTAATGTCTCTACTTGGATTTACGCCCCCAGTGTATACAATTCGGAAAAGTATGTTATACTTTTTTGTCTATTTGTTTGACTTATTTTTGCTTTTAAAACAAGTTTGTTCTTCGTTATGAAATATGTTCTCATTTATTAATTATATTAGATGATAAGACGAGGTCAGGATTAGAAAATCTTGGCTTACTTGGATGCAAAACCTACACACATGAGGGAGTAACCCCATTTTAAAGGATGTCCCATTGTCATTAAGATCAGGATTCATATCTACCTGTGAGCTCAGCTATACCAGAACTACATGTATAACTTTATTGGTTGCTTACATTTCTAATGCGGTGAAAAATTCGTTTTAGTGAAAGTGTCTCTATCTCAGCATCTCTGATAACCAACCCCCAACCCCCATGGAAAATACCTATCTAATCGATTTGGCAAAGGCTTTTTCTTGCAGTCAATAGCGATTTTGTTGTGCATTTTTTCCCCAAGAAAATATCGAAGCATTTCTTTTACTTGATCTATAAATATGCCAGTAAAAGACGTAAAATACCGGTAAAATAGGCAAAATACTAATTTTACGTTGGTCCGTAAAATTACCATAACATATGTAAAATACCCAATTTTACCGTGACAAATTTTATCATTTACTACACTAGTGTATATCGTTTTAAGGACAGGAGTCAAGCGTTGATATGGCCTGTTTTGGCTAGAGCAGGAGTAAACAAACTTATTTATAAAAACCTGAAGTAGATCCGAGTTGTTGGATTAAGTTTTTATTGTTTGCTCTCGTGGATTTTTCCTGTAGATTGCTGTTAGATCCCAGTTTGAGATATTTTGAGTCGTTGTTGGTAAATCAAATCTAATTCAAGTACCAAGGCTATCAAACTAACAACATTTTTGACCCCGGTAACCATAATTTTTTAGGATTTATCTTTTGGTTATTTCAAAAATGTGAAGGTTTCAGGGCAGTACTTTATTTTCTTCAGTGTTGCCACGTTGAACCATGAGAAAAAAATCAATTAATCAAATTTGACAACGCTTTTTATCCGTAAAAATAACTAAAACAAACATAAACAATTTGTTGATTATTAGACAACTACACCTTCAAAGTAAAGCTACATCTTTTTAAGCGTTTTGATGCCTTACGTTTTAAGTTTTTAGCTGATTGCTCGCTCTTTTTTTTTCTGTAATTTGGCGCCCACAAATTGGCTGTAATTTGGCTGAATATGCATGTCAAGACCTTAATCATTAGGAATTGAATTCACGATTGTTCCTTTTTTAATGTATGTGGATGTTTAAGTTTCCACTTAACCAATTTAAACAACCAGTTTCCCAGTTGTTGGTACTATTAGATGCACTCAGATGCATACAACGTTAGAACCTACTGTACAGTATTTTGATATTTAGCACAATGTTGCCACGGCTAGTATTTTGCTGTAAAATAAGGTACTTTCGCTTGAATTCTACCACATTTAGCGTTATCCATGGAGGAAAGTTTAATTCTTGTTTTTTAATTTAGTATTCCTCCTACTTAATACAATTTTAGAAGTTATTCATCAACTTGTGGCACTTTATGATTATTTCCTCTTTACTAGGTTGCTGCATGATTCTAGTTGTTTGCAGCTATTTTTTCCCCTTTTGATTCACGAGTTTCCACTTTTATTTTAAAAAATTAAGATTTCATGTTGTTGAAACTTAAAAAGAACAACTAGAAGAAGTTAATGGTGGTGGTGTAGTATCAACTTCGCAAAGGCTTTAGATTTCATATCCTCATATACAAAAACACTTTTTTTCTTCTCTTGGATTTTTTTTTTAATAGAGTGTTCGAAGATCCGTGTTTTTTTCTCTTTTTTTCTGGGGTTAAGTGTATCGATCCAATGGTCATACAATATTAGCATGGAGCCCGGTCGTCCTGAAATTTAAAGTTCCAGTGCTCCTTTTAAGCTGCAAAAGAGATTGGTGCCTGTGCAAAGTGACATCATCTTCCATTTTGCGGTGCTAAACATCAATTTTGACCCAAAGAGGACAAAAATGCTATAGGGTGAAAATTCTGGGATAATGAATCCATGCAGAATTGTCCACAAACTATATATTAAGCTTTCTAGTTTTAGAGTCAGTGACCCCGCGCGTTGGTGCATTCGTTCCTAAAAATTCACGCTACTATAAACAATCATTTTTAAAGTTTATTTAACCGAGTTGATTCCTATAAGGTCTTATAAATTTATGTACAATTGTGTAGAATTGCACGTTGAGCGTTGTGGAGGAGGGCCATATGATCTTTATGTAGGTGAGGGGTACCTGAAGCTTCAAAAAATGAGTTTTGAAGTCCAAATTTTCTGATGTTCTTTGGTTCTTCAAATACATATCGAAACAGGGGTGAGCAAGGGGCTAGAACTGAATCTCTAAATTTTTCTTCCTTCACGTTAATGTTTTTTGGAGTAAGCTCACAATGTTAGGGCTGAGGGGTAAAAGCTTCTCCTATTGCAGATGTATTTTAAGTATAACGTAAAAAATTACATTTGTATGCTCACCTGCGCTAAACGGAGAGAAGGGAGGTTGATCATAATAATAATAATAATGTATTGCGAAAACAGACTTGCGCCTCTATCTACAAAAATTTAAATAATCAAATGCTTTTTCACTATAATGATTTTTCAATCTTGTTCTTAAATGCATTGACTGAATCTGAGCTGACAGTGTCTGATGGTAGTGCGTTCCACTCGGAGACAATGCGGTTGCTGAATGCCCATCTACCGACATCTCTTCTGAAACGTTCTTCGGTTAGCTTAAACTCGTGACCTCTCAGGTTATTATTCTTGAATGTTATTATCTCTTCTGGAGGGATGTTGTCGTTGTATCTGTTGCATATTTTGTATACTTTAGTAAGATCTCCTCTCATGAATCATGAATGTCGCGAGAAAATTTCTCAGGGGGTGTGTGCTGTCAGGGCCTTTGTTTTCAGTAATGATAATGAAAATATCTTATACATTCTTTGACTGTCTTCTTGTTTCCCAGGGGGTGTGTACATTACCCTCCTTGCCACCCCTGCCGGCATTCATTGGATTTGTCCATATAAAACGATTTTTTTTTAACAGCCCTTTTGAAAGCCGTGGAAATGAAGACCCTAAAATTCATTATTGATGTTACAGACATCTCCTGACCCCCCCCCCCTCTCCCTCCTAAGGAATATTTGAAGTATTTTAGGAAGCATTATCATTTTTGACACATTATTATACGTATATTAAACCTGGTTACAAAAAAAACCGAAGGAGTGAGTGGTAGATTCCCTCACGTTTAAGAGAGCTTGGATTTTATATATATATATATATATATATATATATATATATATATATATATATATATATATATATATATATATATATATATATATATATATATATATATATATATATATATATATATATATATATATATATATATTATATATATTATATATATATATATATATATATATATATATATATATATATATATATATATATATATTATATATATATATATATATATATATTATATATATATATATATATATATATATATATAGTTTTTTTTCGCAACATGTGAGAGGGAAAACGGAGGCAACCATCACGTCTGGGTATGTATTACCTGGCTATTACATTTACTTTTTGTATTGAAAATTTTTTTGCTGCTATTACCCGTCCTCTTCGAAGCTTAGCCACTTTTCACGGGATTCATGTGGTACTTTTGCATGTAATTTTCGAATTTGATATTGGTCTTTGATCTTTTGTGTATTTTGCTTAAAAATAGTCATGACCATATTATTGAGAAAATAGTTATTTATTTTAAAAATAAGCTAGAAAAAAGAGAAATTCGAATGCCTTTGCGCTATTTCACTTCACATACTGCCAAAAAACGACAGCATTTTGAAGTACACGGGAACAGCCATAATAGCTCAAATAGCCAAAAATGGGCTGATAAGAGTTGTCTGCGTAAATTCATTCTCTTTAGAGATGATTTTCAAGGTTTTAGTTTTAATTTCTTACTAAGAAAGTGTTAAAGTGATTAAATCCTTACCAACTACCCCCTCTTATTTACTCATTATTGTGCTCGAACTCTTCACAGACATAATCTGTCAATAGAAAAAGTTAAATATATCCATCGATTCCAGGTAAAGCTCCAATGAGAAGTTTTGCTAGACCGACTCCTCGACCAGTAAGTGCTGTTCAAGAAGGTCGGATAGGTGGGCGGGGTCAAAGTACTCCTCTAGCGCCTAGTGCTCTTAAACCAGTAGGACAGGCTCGGCCTCTTCAAAAAGGGCCTGGAATGAAAGCACACTTTGAGGTATAGTCTGTTTTTGTTGTTGAATCTATTTGTGTTTTTTTTTTTGGTCGTTCCATCGAAATTCACATTGTGCTGAATTTTGTTTACTTAGTTGTGAGGTGTTTACGGCGTCGATTCGATTTCGGTCTACGGTTATATTTGATTGGGCGTATTATTCAAATCGAATTTGGGGTATATTGTCAAGCAAAAAGAATTTGTCTTAAAAAAGAATCGATTCCTCTTCATCCGTTGCCAAGGTACGTTTTTTTGTGTTTGAAATATAACGGTGAGGTATTGTTGCTCTGTAGATCTACCATGCGCATAACTATGTTAGTCATTTATGAACTATATATATTTTGATATTTCAAATACAAGTGATTCTCTTCAAGAGATCTTATTATTTCAATTAAGATCGAAAGCAAAAACCAATCAATTTTGAATAGAAGCAATAGAAATAGTTTTAGTTAATCCATTGATTATTATCTTTACCTCCTAATATCACATCAGAATGATTTGAACAGAAGCCAAATCGTTTAATCAAACCGTTAACTTTTTCTTTATATCGTTGACTCAAAGTACTCAGTTTTACTTGAAATCTATATATATACATCAACTTAGAGAAAAAGATTGTCAAACTATAAAGAACAGGTTAGGACACGTGTCGAGAACTCATTCGCGTCACTAAAATACAATATGTTCCCGTTACATGGTTCGTACAATCTAAGCAAAGATAATTGCATATTCTTTGTCAGATTTCTCTATTGCTCTATTTGGAGTTCGATTTGGCGAATAAATGTTTTATGTTCATAAAGAAATTTTGTAGTTAATATTCTGGATTTTAGTGTTTGTTGCTTACAATTCCTCCACATCCTTGGATTGAAAGAAAAATTATTTTTAAAACATTGTGTTTTCATAAAGAGCATAGTGAAGTGGACTTAAACTGTCAAAAATTAAAAAAGAAAAGCGATGGATGGCAGTAGATGGCAGCAGCCTTAAGCCGCTTAACCTCCACGGTTGGTTTTCGAATTCTCATCGGGTATTTGTGCGAAAGCTTGTAAATTGCAATGGAGAATTTCTGCGCTCGTTTATGATCTTATTTATTGAAATTGTAAGGATAAAAATCCTTGCAAAACTGAATGCGAAGCTAGATGGATGCAACTTCCTTTCTATGTCCGATAAAGCTTCTGTCTCTTTATACTTTTTATACACTCTTCAACGTGGGTTTTAGTATAAGTTCTGTGTGTTTTTCTATAATTCAGTTGTTTCCTTCGTTTTCATTTAACTATTAAGTTTAGATCAAATGCGTTTATCATGCTTACATAGGCTCAACGCTAGAGTAGGTTTGCCATTGCGTCCTTTGCACTCTTTTATCTGCGTTTGATTCTCTCTTAGTTCTGGAAAGTCAAGCAAATACATCAAGCACGGGTAGGTTGCTTAGATTCTCTGTTTTAATAAATTAAATAAAAGTTTACTTTTATTAATGAATGAGCTCATTAACATTAATGAGCAGAAATTAGCTCAGATATTAAGAGGACTGCCCCCTTTTGAATCCCCCGCCCTTTACCCTAAAGTCCGATTTTTTGTCCGAATACTTCAAGAACGACTTCTCAAGCACAAGGGACGTTGAAATTGTATCAGAAGTATTTTTAAAGCACTGTAAAACAGTGCTTTAAACGCGCTAAACTTGACATCCTTTGTCCGTGAGGACAAGGGCTCGAGTCCTGGTGGCGCTGATTATTTGGTTTACATTGGGGGTCAGTGGCTTGACTATATAAGCTCAGTCAGAGTCGACCCAGCTCTGACTGGGTGCATGGAGAAATTCGGGAAAGGTAAACAGGAAGGGTGTGCAAGCACTTGATGGCTGACCCCCAACCCTGGACCCTTCAGCCAGGAATGCAGAACTTCTTGACTGAAGGGCCATGAAATGGAAATTAGCACCGCCGGTAGAGACTGTGAAATCCAGTGCTGCATTTTTTATCTTTTATATCATATTGTAAGAAAAAGGATATATTTTGAATCTTGTAGATAGTGTCTTTAAAGCTCTCATTCATATTGAATTTCACTTCATAATTTCCATCATGATCGCACCCTTTTTTGGGGGGTGGGGGATGATGATTTATCTTTAAAATTATGCGAACTATCATGTGCTAATAATTTTAATTAGAAACTTTGAAATCAATATATTTTTTACATTAGAGTACAGCATGAATAGCAAATTATGTGTTGCATATATTATAGTCAAAACTTGGTTTTAAGAGTTTTAGTTTTCATTGGCAAACGTTGCTCTTTGCTTACAGTTTGTTACTACAGTGTACTTAATCCAAAGGTCCCTGAAATGTGAGATCTCCGACTTTAACATTCATGTTTAATAGTTATAAAAATAATGCTTTAAGAATTATGATTGTCCTGAAAAAATGTACCCGTCAGAATTTTTATTAGGAGAAATGGGTATTCAAAATATCAAATATCAAACAGTTTGTGGTAAGAACCTGAAAGTAAGGAGCCACTTGACTCAAAAGTAACCGGAACTCTAAGTATACAATTTTGATATCAATAGATACATCAAGATAATTGGCTGTTTATGCTGACTCCAAAGTGTTACCCATCAAAAGCTACGAGCCTGAGAAAAATTGTCTATTTTTTTTTAAGGGGGTAAACACCCCCAATGAGTCAAATAGTCCTTTCCAGGGATGATCTTATCGAACCAATTATCCTAGAAGATCGAGAGAGGGCGTATTACAATGGAATTTAAAAGTTCTAGTGCCGTTTTTAAGTGACCAAAAAGATTGGAGGGCACCTAGCCCCCCTTCCACGCCCCTTTTTTCCCAAAGTCGGCCGATCAAAATTTCGAGATAATCATTTTGGTCATCATAGTTGAAAATTCAATAACTATGCCTTTGTGGGTAACATGAACCCCCCCCCCCCCACAGCCCCTGGGAAAAGGTCTGAAGTTTTGAAAGGTGTTTTGCCCATTGTTTACATACAGCATTTTTTATTGGGAAGTATAGAGACATTTTTGGAGGGCAGGGGGGAACTAACTGCTGGGCGCGAGTTTCCGTAGGGAGAGAAGGTTCCGAGCGTGAACTTTCCTAGGAAATTTTACACTGGAGGGATTTTACAGAATTCCTATACGAAATTCTTTTTATTTGTCTTACTTTCGAGTTTTGCACGTGGAAATGTTCCGGGGGAATTGCCCAGGGAAAATTTTCAGTGGGTTTGGAATTGTCTGGGAATTTTTTCAGTGGTGGTGGGGGGGGGTGATTTTCTGCGGGATTAATTCTCCTTGAGAGAAATCTTTTCAGAAGAAATAATCCATGGGAGAAAAATCCAGCCGAAGCAACTTACTACCGGGGAGAGAACTTCCTGGATAATTTTCTACAAAAGAGGGGGGGGGGGGTTCCGGAGTGATTGGAAGAACGATTAGAAATTATGTCTTTTTTAAATGAAAATATACCGAGGAGAATATTACAGGCGGAATCGTCCACAAGAAATGCTAGGGGGGGGGGGATTTCAGCAAGGACGTAATTTTAAGGGGGAGGGGGTATTTTACATGGAAGAAACTTTCCACAGAGGAACCTCCCGTAAAGGGAGGGAAATTTTCATGGAGGGGGGAGGGGGCAGATTTACCGGTCTTCTTTGAAAAACAATCAGAAATTAAATAATAAAAAGCAATTTTGCATCTGAAAGTAAGGAGTAATATTGAAACTCAAAACGAACAGAAATTGTTCCATATATAAGGGAGTTGTCCCCCCTCGATACCTTGCTCTTTACGCTAAAGTTTGACTATTTTTCCCAATTTTTTTAAGAACGACTAATGAAATACAAGGGCCGTCTAGTTAGAGTAAGAAGCTTTTTTATAAGTGCTAAAAAAACTTCAGCGTGAGGAGCAAGGTCGGATCAAGAAGGGGGCAACCCCCTCATTTACCGAATAATTTTTGTTCGTTTGAGCTAAGAGTTTAAAGCTTCATTTAATTAAGTTTATTTATTGGAGGCTTGATAAAATTATGTACAGTAGTGTATAATTTCATACAAAGCATTATGGAGGCTGGAAAATCTTTGCGCATGTGGGGAGTGTGCTTTAAGCCTAATAAAGTGTGCTTCTATGACCAAATTTCTCAATTCTCCATAAAGCTTCAGATAAATACAAAAGGATTTTTTTTTTGTTTGGGGGGGGGGGGTATTCTGTAACCTTCCCTGATTACCTCAAACTTTTTTGGAAGTACGGTTGTAATATTATTTCTGTGGGAAGGAGGGGGGAGGGGGTAGCGCTTCTCTCATTGCAGAAAATATTTTCTATGCAACTGAAAGATTATATTCACATGCCCATTGGCACTAAAGGAGGGGGCACAGAATAGAGGTTAAAGGAGGGAGTAGTAACCCTCCTGCCGATTTCATAAAGCCTTGGATCAAATATATTGCAGTGTTTAGTTATATTCATTTTTGTTACGTTTTTACCAGTCGGACAAACATTGGGGGGGGGGGGTCAAACCCCTCCCCCTTGATACTGTCTTGGTTATCATAACCGGTGAAAGATAATGGAAAGCCTTATTTGATTGTGTACTATATGTATTATATTCATCATAACTTTATTTCTATCATTCGTATGTTTATATATATATATATATATATATATATATATATATATATATATATATATATATATATATATATATATATATATATATATATATATATATATATATATATATATATATATATATACATATATATGTATACATATATATATATATATATATATATATATATATATATATATATGTATATATGTATATATATATATATATATATATATATATATATATATATATATATATATATATATATATATATATATATATATATATATATATATAGATATATATATATATATATATATATATATATATATATATATATATATATTTATTTCCCGATATTCTCTGCACCCTACGTAATGACTTTTTGGCTCCTAAAACAACTTTCATGTTTGTTTTTTTATGATTTAGTTTTGTGTTTTTATCTAAGTATTGGTTTTGTATATATTTGTTGCATAGGCTGAGTAGTAGTAATTTCTGTTCGTTTTAAGTTTCAATTTTGCTCAAACTTCTGTCAGAATTTATTTTTGTTGGGTAATTTTAGAGAAAATGCTACCTAATCGAGCTAAAATTTTGAAGACACGCTCCTTAATCTAAACTAATTTTCAGTTAATAATTGTGTTTTAATTACTCTGCCCCACTAATAGCAGAGAAATAAGATGTAACTAACAAAAAAAGGAGCAAACATAATTGTATAAAGCAAAACAAACTACTTACTGCGCTTATTGCAACGCTAACCAAAAGGTCATGAGGAGCATAAGAAGGAATGAGAGAAGGGCCAAATTATTTTTAGGATTAAACTGTAGGGTTTCTTTTGCTAAATGCCACTTTTTCAGGAATGTGTATCACGCATTCATCTTAAAAGATGTTTGTTTACTAGTTGTTTCTCATTCAGCAAGGTAGGGATATCCCCTCTTCACTTGAGATTTAAAACCTTTTCGTCAGACAAAATTACACATTCTAAAAGTTTTCAGTAATCGTTAACTGAATGCACCGTTGAAGCTACTAAACTTTATTTACTAAAATTATGTTTCCTTTTATTCCATTTTTTTCAAAGCTGCGTTACGAAAATGGCTCTCATGTTAGAATTGCTGTTGATATTCGTATCTTTTGCTTTGCCTAGGGTAAGTGATGGACTCTAATTGTTGATTAAATAAAAAAAACAAGTTTTTTAAACTGAAAGTAAGGAGCGACATTAAAACTTAAACGAACAGAAATTATTCCGTATATGGAAGGGGCTTTCCCCTCCTCAAACGCCTCGCTCTTTACGCTAAAGTTTTTTATTGCTTTAAAAAATAAAGTTTTGAGACAGAGTCAAACTTTAGCGTAAAGAGCGAGGCGTTGAGGAGGGGAAAGCCCCTTCCATATACGGAATAATTTCTGTTCGTTTTAAGTTTTAATGTCGCTCCTTACTTTCAGTTTAAAAAACTTGTTTTTTTTTATTTAATTTTTGAACGTTTTTGAATAAATGCAGGTTTTGATCTTGGCTCACCGTACATGAATAATTAAAACAAAATTTGCATATTAATTTAATTTTATTTGGTTAAATGGCTTTCTCGAAACTTGTTTAATTTTATTTACGAACGTTTTTATTAGTGATAAATATACGTAACTTACGAAATAACTTACGTAACGAACTTCTATATTCATATATTTTTAATACGTATATTAGGGGTTCGCCCCCTAATCAATACCTTGCTCTTTAAGCTTAAGTTCGAATTTTGTTCCAATTCTTTAAAAATGACCGCTTAATCAAAAAGGCCGTAAATTAGAATAAATAGCTCTTATGAAAGTACTAAAAAACTTTGGCTTAAAGAACGAGGTATTGACTTGGGGGAGAACCCCTCATATACGTAATAATTTCTGTTCATTTTAAGTTCTAATGTTGCTTCTTACTTTCAGTTGAAAAAACTTGTTTTTTTTAAATTTAATTTCTGATCGTATTTTAAATAATGCTTGGAAATCCGGCGCCCCCTTCATAGAAATGTCCCTTACCCCAAAGAAACATCCTCCACGGAAAGATTCTCCCGAGTAACCCCCTCTTTCAGCCCCCCCCCCCCTACCAGAAAAAAATTCTTCCTGAAAATGTCTGTATACTTCCCAATAACCAATACAATATGTAAGCAATGGGCAAAGTTCATAACTTGCAGCCCTTCCCCTGGGAACTGTGGGGGATTAAGTCATCGTAAAAGACATATTTATTAGATTTTCGACTATGCTGAACAAAATGGCTATCTCAAAATTTAGATCGGGTGACTTTGGGAAAAAAATGAGCGTGGGAGGGGGCCTAGTTGCCCTCCATTTTTTTTGGTCACTTAAAAAGGGCACTAGAACTTTTAATTTCCGTTCCAATGAGCCCTCCTACAATGTTCTAGGACCACTGGGTCAATACGATCACCCCTGGGAAAAAAACAAAAAACAAATAAACACGCACCCGTGATCTTTCTTCTGGCAAAAAATGCAAAATTCCACATTTTTGTAGATAGGAGCTTGAAACCTCTACAGTAGGGTTCTCTGATACACTGAATATGATGGTGTGATTTTCATTAAGTTTCTATAACTTTTAGGGGGTCTTTCCCCCTTTTCTCGAAAATCAGCCAAATTTTCTCAGGCGCGTAACTTTTGATGGGTAAGATTAAACTTGATGAAGCTTATATATTTGAAATCAGAATTAAAATCTGATTCTTTTGATGTATCTATTGGTATCAAAATTCCGTTTTTTAGAGTTTCGGTTACCATTGAGCCGGGTCGCTCCTTACTTACAGTTCGTTACCACGAACTGTTTGATAAAAGAATGAGGATATAGTCTAAAGCCCAAGTTCCTTTACCAAGTTATCACCTACATTTAATTTACATGGCAATATCTCATTATTGAAAACTCTACAGAAACCTTAAGCAGTTTAGAAAAAAAATTTACATATACGCCTGAAAATACCCAGAAGGAAAAAATTGTTATCTTTTAAATATTTCCATTTTTCCCTTAAAGTTCAGTATAAATGTTAATTTAGAGGAGATATTGCTTAAAAACTTTTCCATGGTTGAGTCGAAAAATATTAAGATATTCAAGATTTAAGTTTACCTGTAATTAACAATTTAAAATAATTCTATTTGCTAGAATGTATTGTTTTCTTATTAATTATGATTGACTTAATTACTGCATAGATATTATTGATCAGATTAAGCTTGTAGCTTCTCCGTTTTTGCTAAATGCCAACTGACCTTAGCTTTCAAATTTTTTGGCTCCAAGTTTTTGTGTAACCTGTACTAACCTTATGCCCTAGCTAAAAAAAGAAAAAAAAAAGATGTTTTTTTCTTGTAATGTAATGCACCAAAACCGAAGAGAAAGAGTATTAAAGCTATTTTTGACTCGGTTTAGGACCCTTTGACTACTGCAGTTCGACAAATAGAAGATTTTAACTTTGTCCCAGACAGAAAGGTGGGAGGTTGTTGGTTGCGTCAAATTACAAATCAAGAAGCACTTCAGCCGAGGAAAAGAGCTGTCGGCAGGAAAATTGATGTCAAGTCGGAAAAACCTCAGAAACTTGTGATAAAATTAAAAGAACCGTTTGACAGGTAATATTTTCAGTTTCTTTGTTCTTGGTATTTTTGACTTATCTTCTATTTCCGAAATAGAATTTGAGGAGACATAATAGAAAACTTAAATACCCAAATACCCCCCCCCCCCAAAAAAAAAAAAAATTATAAACAGTGGCTTTATATTAACTGGCTTAAAATGCCATTCCACTTCCTGGATCATTTGTCGATTAATGTGAAAAGAAGACAAAGCGACTAGTCCGCATTAAGTAGAATTCATGATATTTGCAAAGAATTCTTATTAAGCATTTACTACCAAAACAAATGATAAGCAGAGAACATTCTCATTATCAGTAGAACAGAGAGAGTATAAGGGAATTTTATCTCGCTCTATATCTCCAACCCTACCCCCCCCCCCCCCCCCTATGTTTTTGGCGAAGGATGAGCATAGTGTACTCGATTAGATACTTGGCAGTAAAATGTTTACATTTCTAATTCTTGTGTTGTTAGTTGTATGTACTAATGACTTCTTTTTTTAGTGTTCTAATTTTGGTGTGAATAAATACCACTTCGAATATACACATCTTGTCTGTTTCGCGTGATTTTGCTAAACGCGGACATTAATAAAAAATCAGTTTTAAAAATTTTATTTGCAAATGATGGGTCATCTTCATAAAGAAAATACATTTTGAAAATCTGCTTCCCTAAATTCCTTCGCGAAGCTGCAAATTTTTAAGTATCATTACTTTATTTTTGTTTCCTACATTTGAACTAACCTTAAAATTGACACAATTTCTTTAAGTAAGATTGTGAATATAAAATTGAACCGTCTTATAGTAAGTTTTAAGACGAGAGCATTGCTAAAAGTGTATTTTCGGCCCAAATTTCTGGACTTTCGTTTTGTGATTTAAAAAGGATTAAAATTCTAGGGGCTATCTTCTGACAATTCCATGAAGAGATTCTCCCTCCAATCTCTCTGTGGTAAGTTTCAATGGGGAATTTGAAATGGTTCTTTCTTCGTTTATGTTCTCATTTTATATTGACACTGAGGAAACTTCGAATTGTGACTCACTATTTAGTATTTTCATTAAAATAGGAACAAGCCACGAAAAGTTGTCATCCAGCGCTTAGACGAAGAAGGTGGTAAAACTGATGACGTGAACGCTGCTCTTGCATTAACATCCTTAGGTGGACAACAACAGCAAGACCAGGTCATGGGTGAATTGGATGCCTATCAAGAAACCAGCTACCAAGAAGGTTGGTCTTCAGCATATCTATTAATCTTTTTAACTTGTTGTAATGTGCTGTATTCTATCAGGTGTGATTTTTGAACAGTGTGCTTTTTATTGATTAGGAAGTAGTATGTGATTTTATGGAACTCCATCATAAAGGTTAAAGGAGTTTGAATGAATCTCTTTTTTTTCAACAATTTTTTGCAACTATTGCTATTGTCAAAACTTGTAATCCTTCTATTAATTTTCCTATCCTTTTCTTCTCTTGTATGAAAGGGAAAGGACTAAAACACTAAAATCATAAATCATACCTTTTTTTTACTTTAATCCTGATGGATGTTGTGGGATATTTCTCTGGCTATTCAAGTTCCTAAAGGCTTAATATTCAGTCCATTTTAATTTTGTTTTCTTATTTTTTTTATGTGTTTGCGGGGAAATAATCATCTTGCAATTAGCTAAGCAGATGATATACCTGTGTGTGTTACAGCAAAGGATTCATACGCGTTGCTTAAAAATTCGAGTATATCTGTTAGTTGGGTTAACCAATCGGTTGTTACTAATTATTTAGTACAAAAGTCTGCAGAAACTGAATTAATGGTTTGTGCTGTTCATAACCCCCCCGCCCCCCCCCCCCCCATCCCGAATACAGCCTTGGTTAGAAAATTAATGTCTAGAGCGTCAAGTTTATGAGCATAAAACCTGTAGTCCAATCGTATTATTGCTTGGGAGTTTTTCTCAATAATTTTTTTTTATTGATATTGATCAATTTCGGGTAATACTCGCAAAATTTTGGTTCATGTTTTCGAGAATACCGGTATGGAAGGGAAAGGACTAAAAACAATAAAATCATCTTTTCGGACGTCAGTCGTAATGGATGTTGATGGATTTTAAAAGAGCAACGTTATTCTGTGATTGTTATTACACAATTATCTATCTAAATAAATCCCAAGAGATCCTTCAAAATAAAGCGATAAGTACAGTTGAATATGTTTTAAATCGCCTCCCATAGCTTAAAGATGCATCAAAAAATGAAATATCATTTTTTTTTTGAATGTGTTTGATTTGGAACTTTTTTTTACAGATAAGTTTTTCAATATAACATCTCAAAATGCAAAATCGGATTTTTTTTTTCGACTTTTTTATCGAGTTTTTACGACTTTTTTTTTTCCTTTGGGTCTTAGGCGTTCTATAAAGTATTGACTTCCTGTCGTTAACTCTGAAAGAGCTAATTGAAAAATTGTGCGTTAGATACCAAAATAGTTGTTTTCAAGTAAATATAGGTCGAGAGATAAAATTCTACCGGAGTAATCTCGTAATTCTCGGATTGATTTAAGGAAGAAAATGTGAAATAATAAATTGACCTTTGAGGATGTGCTTTTTTAGGTATTTGTTTACAGATTTCTTTTTACGAGGTAAATCCTATGTTCGTTTATATCCTACTTTACGAGCTCAGCCCTCCGTCTTTTCGTTTTCAAATTGGGTTTGGGTTTGCCTTAATTAGTAATTGGGTCTTGCTGCAGTGGAAAGTGACGAAGTCAATGATGTAGGAAAACATGACAAACAAAGTACCTTTGACATCGATGAAACACAAGTGGCGGATCCAGGGGGGAGTGTGGCACGCCCTCCTCTAACGTCGTCCTTAGTAGTGTAATTTTCTTAATTAACGCAAGTTTGCGTTAATTAAACTTGCTTTTAACGCAAGTTTATCGGATAAACCTATTTTGCACCCTTCTCCCCTAAAAAAGGTCCTGGATCCGCCCCTGACACAACATGTCGCTTTTATCAAGTAAGCTGAAAGGTAATCCATAGAAAAATACATACAAAGTAACCCGAATTTAAAATTGCTCTATTTAAAACCAATTAAGACAATGGAAGCGCCAAAAATATGATATTAGACACGGTCATTTCTATTTGTAAAAAATTTTAATTGTCACATTTTCTGAAATTTGAGTTTGATGTGGAAAGTTTTGAACTAAAAAGAAGATGCTTTTCTGGTTCAGAGTAGTTGGAAAAGGCAATGAATAATTTCACTGTTAGATTATTCAGCTTAAAACTCCATCAATGTTTTAATTGGCATTTTTTCGAAAAGTTCTTTAAGGGGATTTGGAAAGAAAAAAAAAGACTTATCCGTGAAGAAGTGATCTTAATAGTAAGCGAGGGCCTCTTGCTAAAAAAATTGAACACCAGTTGTTTCAGGTCAGGGAAACTTCCAAGCTTTAACCTGCTGTCAAGATTTTAGCCTTTAAGGTGTTTTGAATATCCGGTGATCTTTACCCCTTCTCCACCTAAAAGTTGTGCAAGGCATCTCTGTGATTTAATGGCACTAAACTTTTTTTAAATTGAAAAGAAGATTGCATGATGTTTTTACCGTATCAGTAAAACCGTATTACTGATCCGTTAGATTTTAGCCTTTAAGGCGTTAGCCTTTAACTTCCGACGATCTCTTCCCCTTCTCTACCCGAAAGGTGTGCGAGGCTATGTCTAATAAAAGATCTATTATAGTGCTATGTCTTAATAACACCAATCTTCTTTTATCTTGAAAAGAAATTTTCACAATGTATCTACAGTATTGCTGAATTCTCTTTATAATTGACGTAGTCCCGGTAACTAATAATAATTGATAATAATAATTGTGTACTGAGTTCCAACCTCCGCTTTGTCTCAACTTAAAAGATTTAATTGATTGTGAAGACAGAGTGTGTATGTTTCATGATATGTCTTAATTATCTTTTGCAAGTGACGTAGTTTTGGTAAAGCTTTTTTTTTTCACTAATAAGAAGAATTATCTAAATTTGTTGAAGGTGCATATCCCGAGTCAATGTTGAACAGTCTGTTGAATACTGATCATCAAGGAGGAGGAATGTCAATGCCTAGCCTAGATCCAGACCCACTGCCAGAAGAGAAAATGCATAAGGCAGAAGAATACCAACAACAAGAAGGAGCCTATATGCTAGAAGATGGTACTATAATTCCAGGTAATTGTTTTCCTAAGTTGATCTATTCTAATTTTTATACATATATATATATATATATATATATATATATATATATATATATATATATATACATATATATATATATATATATATATATATATATATATATATATATGTATGTATATATATATATATATATATATATATATATATATATATATATATATATATATATATATATATATATATATATATATATATATATATATATATATATATATTACTTTTACCATCATAGCTTGCATAAGACTCAAAAAGCTGATTCGCAAAGCTAAATCCAAGCAGAGAAAAAGAATTTCGCACATTCACGGTAACATATATGTGTACATGTAGACTTCAGCCTCTATGTAAAGCTTCCAGAGGGAGTTGTGTTTACTTGAGCCTTCTGCTCTCACAAATGGCCCTCGCTAGACGTCACTCCAAGTCGAGTTTTCTAGTTTTGCTTTTCAGCAAGTTTAGGCTTATCTTATTCAGTTTGCAAGACTACTTGGCCTCAAGATGAATATAAAAGCTTGCACTTTTAGTGTTTGTTTTTCAGGATATATATATATATATATTATATATATATATATATATATATATATATATATATATATATATATATTATATATATATATATATATATATATATATATATATATATATATATATATATATATATATATATATATATACATATATATATATATATATATATATATATTATATATATATATATATATATATCTATATATATATATATATATATATATATATATATATATTATATATATATATATGTATATATATATGGTGTGGGGGATATTTTAATGTCCATCGTCACGATTTAAAATTGTATGTAAAATTCTTATGTTTATGACTGGATTATCTTTTACTTGTCGGTTTGCACAAAACCATTAACACACACACAATAAATTTTGTATATGCAATAGAAAAAGCATCGACTGCTTGTAGCCTCCTTTACCCCCCCCCCCCCTCTGACCTTCCGTCTTCGCAAATTTAGCCTCGTATGCTTATTATCATGACGTTGCATTAGCTTTTTTTCTTCTTTGCTTTTTCTTTATTTGGTTTTCTGATTTTATAGCCGTCGGCTATCCTCATGATTCGAATATTAATGTGCGTGATTTTAATATTCAAGCTTATTTAGCCTATGCCTCAGTTTCAAGGGGACACTGCACAGTAACGAACCCATACAATTAATTTTATGTATATATTTAGGTAAAATTTATGTACTCTTTTTGAAACAGAATCTTGCAAATATTTGGAGTCTGTATTATTTGAGTATTGACCAAAACGGATTGTTTGATCTCAACCAATCTCTATTCAGAAGAGATATTTAATATAGGCCACACTTGATATGTCTTCTCAGAGTCAAGGATCAATTCCACCTCTCTGGGGAGGGGGGGGAGGTTCGTAAATTCTTGATTCTCATCGTCTACCTCCTTATAGAATGTGCCTATTGCATCTCAGTTCAATCTGAAAGAACTTAGAAGCTAATGATTTTGTTTTGTGGCCTTACAAGATTATATCCGAACCTATAACATTTGCATTGTGTTGCTTCACAACTGTGACCTTTGGGACATGGTGTTTGCAATACTTCAGGGAATCTTTTGAACTGGAACATGATTGTCTGACCATTGTTATTTGTTGTCGTTTTATTTATTTTTTTTTAAGTTGTTGTAACCGTAAACTAATTTTTCTCTGTTTTAGGAATTCATGAAAAAAAATTGAATCTAATAGAGAACCTGTTAAAAAAGAGTGCATATTATAACGGCAAAGAAATAATAGAATTGGCTTCCACTTATACTTAAACACGGAAAGTCCTGATGGACAATTTGTTTTTGTGAAGTTAGCGTTTAGTACATTTTAATTAAGAGTTACTTTTTAGTCTATTGCGTTTTGTACCATTACTTACCTCTTGAGGTTTATGCTCCCTTTGAAATATGTCATTTTGCGACAAGCCCATCGCCGTAACCTGCCACATAAGGACAAAATGCTTACATAATTGGATTCATTAGTCTCAGATCTATACAACCAACGAGCAGAATTATGATGCTACTTAAAAGGCTTCTTAGAGAATGATCTGTAAAGTCTCCGCTTGTCAAGAATGATCTGTTGCAACTTCCGCTTGTCACGGAATCCAAGGGATTTCCTTGAATATGTGTTTAACCATAGTAATGTGAAAAGTGATTAGATTCCTAGAAAATATTCATAAACCCATAGAAAGATACGTATATATTGGTGCGTTTAGCCTTTGGATGGGGAGAGTCGAACGTATGCATTGTACGTGATAAGTATCTATGGCTTTGATATAAATAAAGACTGTTTATATGAAACATCTATGGACTTGAATATCTAGCTCTGCAAAATGGTATATTAGTTTGTAAGCACCATTGAATGGACTCGCCCAACTCTTTAACATTAAAGATAAAGCTTACAACATGGTGTCAGAAGTGCTGTAATTTTTCGAGCCCAGTCCATCCACAGCAGAGCCAGTCCGATGCCATTTCATCCAAACAGACGCCAGAAATAAACAAAATACTGGCCAGTCATATTGTTACACAGGGTCGTCTCAACTTCTAAATGTTTCTTAACCACCGCAGTTTCATCAACCGAAGGTGACCGAAGCTTACCAATCTACGCACATCTCCTGTCGTGAAATCTCCAGCCATCGAAGAAGAAACCTTGGAGGGATCTGCATCCAGTGAAAAACAAAGAGTAAGTGTGAGCCCTAAAGTTTTGTGCGCATAGGAAAAAGTTAGGAGTGCTTAGGCTAGCTATTTTCTTGTATCAATTTTTAGTTTTTTTTTTTTTTAACCATGAATATCCCACTTCTGACACCATGTTGTAAGCTTTATCTTTAATGTTAAAGAGTTGGGCGAGTCCATTCAATGGTGCTTACAAACTAATATACCATTTTGCAGAGCTAGATATTCAAGTCCATAGATGTTTCATATAAACAGTCTTTATTTATATCAAAGCCATAGATACTTATCACGTACAATGCATACGTTCGACTCTCCCCATCCAAAGGCTAAACGCACCAATATATACGTATCTTTCTATGGGTTTATGAATATTTTCTAGGAATCTAATCACTTTTCACATTACTATGGTTAAACACATATTCAAGGAAATCCCTTGGATTCCGTGACAAGCGGAAGTTGCAACAAAAATATTGACAGCTAGGTTAATCTATTATCACAATTTAAATCAGGAAGAGACTTTACAGATCTAAACCTGCTTAGAAAATAGGAAAATTCTCCTTTTTTAGCGACTTTCAACCAATAATCAACGTATTTTTCAATAACTAGTATCAAGTAAGTTTCAAAATTGTTATCAATAGATATATAAGGCTGAATCTCAGGTAGAACGATATCAAAATTGTCGCTTTAAATTGAAATCAAAGAACCATCAAAAGCTTCCCTTTGTGGTCACAATCACGAAGTTGAAATTATCTCCCTAAAAAAGAATTTTTTTATTACTATTACCAAAACAAAGAACGAACCCTGCCCCGTTATAATCGAAAATTAAAAAACGTATTTTTAATAAATTTCCAAACATATAAGAGTCGCTATTTGACACTGATTCAGGAATGGTAACTTCTATCCATGTTAAACTTAGAAATAAACGTAATTAAAAATTTGTGGGAATTTGAAGGAAAGGCTTTTTACACTCGAAAACGGTGGCAGATCGAAATGAAAAAAAAAGTGTATCATTATAAATCCTTGCATCTGAAAAGCCTTAACCGTAGGTTTTTAGCTTGGGTTGTGCTGGAATGTTATAAGTTCCTTTTATTATTATTTTTGAACTTTTAGGATGCAAATGTGATATCATTTCTCTGCCTCACCGAAATTACAATCTTACACAAAATTAATCGAAATTATAAACTCAAACGGCTTGTTAAAGAAGATGGCAGCACTTTTGAATGCATGGGAAATTCTTTTTTTGCGGACCTGGAAATTTTTGTACTTCTGATTCTAAGAAAATATATTCTCTTAGGCCCTTCACTGTCGTTCATGTGCAGCACATCTGTACTTTTAATCTAACTCGAGTTTGAAGCTGTTGCCTGCGACAAATTTGCAGCTATAACTTACACGAAAAGGACAAGATACTTATATCATTGGATCCATTACTCTCAGATCCATCCATTCAGCAAGCCAGAATTTGACTTATGTCTCTTGCCGGGAGCTGCTCGAAGAGGGACGTCTGTCTTTTCCATCAATTTCAGTCCATCGCGAGTGTTTGCGTTTCGCTCTGTTTGATGTTTGCCATCGTCAAGAACTGGGACAGGCTACCGGAAAATCGCTTTCTTGCTAGCAGGCAAGCAGGTGTTCCCCACTAGGGAGCAGAACCATGACTCGAACAAAAAAATGTTCGCCGGAAAACTTCAGGCATCTTCTCTGACATAAACTATGAAAATAAAATTCAGCACTCCCACTGTAAGTTTGGTCCTATGAAAATTAAACTATCCTTTTTGGCCCATACAAGACTTGCATGCAGCTTTCAAAAGTGCAATTCCATATTCATTAACCCAGCTCAAGGTCCATACGTTCCGTAAAAATGGCGGGTGTTATACCCTTATTGCTTTCTGGCAATAAGTTGTAATCAGTGGCATCGAAAAAAAGGGACAAAACCAAACTGTTGCACCAGCGACATAATCAGCACAAAAAAAGAGTAATAAACGAACGTAATAATTGTTTTTTTTTTTCCTATCAAAATATCTAAATTTTATATATTTATTAGGTGGTAGTATTGAAGGTTTGCCAATAACTACTGAAGGGGCGGATGGAACCACGTACATATTAGTCATGGATGAGAATCAGGAAAATCTGGATTTGAACCAAGTGATACAAGGTAAATCGTTCTATGGAAACTTTTTATCCCATTTTCATTGCTTTCTTTTTTTTTATTTGTAATATTTAAAATCGCTTTGTATACACAAATAAATATTCAAAATGGTACAAATACAAAACCAGACGTCTAGTTTTCGAAAACCGCTTTTTGCATTTCGAAATTACAGCTTGATTCTACCAATAATTTACTTTCTTTGAATTGTAGGACTAGCTGAACAATATTTCACAAAAAGTTTTTTTTTTTTTTGATGACAAGAAGCGATTTGTGATAAAAGAGAGGATGGACTCGTTTATCTAGCGGTTATCTTAGTGGTTGGATCCATTTAATCCACTTTAGGTGTATAAACTGACAATTAATGGATACAATTCAACGTTTGCTGTATGCCCCATCAAATAATAATTAAAGGTACAATCCCAATAATGTGGTAAGCTGTAAATAGTTTAGCATATTGAACTCATTTTTATTATTATACCCGTTTTAGTAAGTTAGCTTTGGAACCTTTTTTCTTTTTTCAAAATATTTGTCTGTTGTGTGCTGAGTTTATTTTTAACTTTACGGCCTCTATACTTTGTCTTTGTTATTGACGTATTTTTACTGTCTTGTGGATCTTTTTTGTCTGTTGTTCCTATTCAGGGAAAACAAAAAGCCCCAAAATTTCTTTGAGAGAGAGAAAGAGCACTTACTAACACTTACATTATTCTGTTTAACAACCGCCCCGAGGAGTAAAAACTTTTCGGAGGGGATGGTAAACTCCATATCCCCTCGGAAAAGTCTATCATTCCCTCGGAAAAGTTTTTACTCTTTGGGGGTGACTTTTAAACAGAATAATGTAAGTGTTAGTAAGTGCTCTTTCTCTCTCTCAAAGGAATTTTGGGGCTTAGATAGAAGCTTTGTAACCAGGCACGTCACTTTTCCCGTTCAGTCCAATAGGCCTTACAAATGGTGACACTGGTACTTTATAATTAAACCCTCGGAGCTCCCCCTCTCCCTGACCCCAAAGAATCATTGCCCAAAGTAAAGAAGCGGAGATAAAAATCACACTTATGAAATGGAATTTCCTTCATCATCTTTCGTAAACGTTCAAATATGACCAATAGGTTTTATTATCTGATCAAGATGGTTCCAATTTCTTATTCCCCTATGAAGAATAAAGAACGTTGACCGTGCTTCAACAGCTTCTGGGGTGTTAACATATATAGAGGACCAAATGTCAGGGTTATTAACCGAAGATTTCAAGTACAAAAGCTGCTAAAATATGCAAGGATTACACTGTGTTGTACCCTAAATATGAATAAAATTGTATTAAACTTGTGTCTCGAGAAACTTTTCCATGTGAATCGTACAGAATATTGTAACTGTAAACTGTGCAACAGCTGGACAGCGTCAATTTTTAAAACGCGCACCTGACGAGCAGTTTAAGGAACCGTCCCGTTAAGATAAACGCTACTATAATCATTTATACGGGCCAAAGTCACGCCAAGGTTTCACGCAAGGTCTAGCCAAGTGTCACGTCATACCCTGAAACTTGGCTAGACCTTATGTAACTACTATCAGTTACATAATATCATGAGCTTTACCAAAAATCCCATGCATATCACATTTTTAGAGAGTAGTTAATGAACAACTGTGTCAAAAGCCGTCATTAAATCTAGAAAAGCAGCGCCAACCTTAAAACCATTACCTAAGGCCAAGTTAATGACAGAAGTTAAGACACATCAGTACATCCTCAGTCTTAAACTTTGGTCGAAAACTCATTACTATTTAAAAAAACTAAACCTACCTAAATAAAATGTCCTCAGATGGGCACTAGTATACTTCTCGTTAAGACGAGAAACAACAGCCAACGCTGATAGGGAGTGGTAATAACCAATATCATTTCTATTGCCACCTATATAAACCTGTGTCTCTTCCGCTTTTTTTTTCAATATAGAAACTTGCTTGACGAAAACAATCATTAATCTGTAATGTTAGAACCCTCAGATATAGACGGGGGAAAGTATTTCAGACTTACTAGGACACAACCAGACGAATTATTTCTTATGGTACATATGTTGAATCTTTGTTCATCCAAGGTAACCATTCTTAAATAAAGTGATACATCTGTGAGAGACGGCAGTGTAGATTAAAAAAGAGCGGAAATCGCCTGCGTTATTCGTTGTCCTACCAAAGCAAAATTATTTTGAAATTCATTACCTATTATATTGCAATCTACAGTTATAGCATCATTTTCAAACACATGTGCCGATACCCAACATCCTCAAAACCCTAACTAGACAGAAAAGTAAACACGGATATGAAATTCACTGTCTTGTGGTTCGGAGCATTTTTATTTATTTTTATATTTATGAATTTGTTCTCTTAAAACAACAGACAAATTCATAAATAGTTCAGGCTCTGTTTAATTATAGGACTTTCCGCCAATGGAGAAGGGAATCAAGCGGTTTTGAGGATTGAAGAAGATGGCACAGTGTCATACGCTCCTACTGAGGATCAAGCAGATGGAGCCAATATGTACGGAAGCGCTGATGATGCCGGGCTAGCTTACACAGGTAAATTTTTGTCGCTTTATTTAATGATAAAAAATGACTTTCCTATTCGCTTTTCTTGTTTCTTTTTTAAGGTGATTTGAAAGTCAGTATATTCAAGTAATTAACTTAATTATATCTTGTCGTGTTTGAACCTAACGGTTCAATCAGATTAGAATTTTATTTGGGTCTTCATTTCCAACGATTCCCAAGAGAGGATTCCAAAATTTACGCATTAATTAAAAGTTACAGAAACCTTAAGAAAATTTTTAAAAATGAAATTCCAAAAACTATTTCAAGTCTAAATCATTATTGGTTAAGAAAAAAACTATATATAAACAAAGATCTACAGAAGAGTACCATTGCAAGAAAAGGAATATCTTATTTTTGAAATAATTAAATATTGAGAAACATTAGCGTTAGTTCTGAAATGGCATCTAAAATTCTGAACCAAAAAACTAGAACGGAAAATTTAATCGTACTTTAATTTCGGTGGTATAATCGTTAGATCCAAACTCAAGACTAAAATTTGTTAGTCATTGGGACAATATCAAGGTGTGGCAGGCCATCCTGCTCAAAACTAGTTTTGCTTTTTGATTAAAGTTTATTTACTTTAATGGCCTGACGGGGAGGGGGGGGGGGTATGTGAGTACAGCTATGCTCTAAAATGTATCCATTATTAGAACAAAAGATAAGTTGTGATGAGGTAGACTTTACCCTAGTCCAAACTTAACCCAGAAATTGGTGCAGTAAAATTAAAAAGTATGAGTTTCCAAATCAATTTTAACGGCCGAGCGCTTTTGAAATTATTTACAAATAATGAAAAAAATAAAACAATAGAATTTCTTCTTTTTTAATTCCAGCACCTAAAACAGCAAGAAAAGGAAAGGAAAGAAATATTTTATGAAATGAAACAGCATGTGTGAAATCTATACTCGTGAAAACAATTATTTACAATAATATGATACTATATACACCGTCATTGCTGTTAGCTTTTGATATTTAGATTGTATATTTATAACTTGTTATGTTGGTTAGCGTATGTAGATACCCTTGATATTTGTTTTATTTTTCAGGAATGCCAGAGGAAGGATTTGATGGACAGACTTTTGAAGGGCAGGAATACCAGGAAGGATATGATTTGGAAGGTGAAAAGAACGATAGGAAGTTTTTACCCCTTCCTTCCGTAGACAAGTGTTCACTGGAGGAAGGGGTATGACTGGCTTTTCATAATGTTTATCTCCTCTGAATTTACATACACTACAGTAGCTTTTCATTTGTTTGTGTTCTTTCTTACTTAAAACATAGCTAAATTTATATACAGTTATAAACATAGCTGTACAGTTTTATATACTCTTTCTAAGCAGTGTTGTGTAAAACATAATTATATTTAAAGTAAGTTGTAAACATTGTTGTTTATGGTTAGTTACCTTCACTCCATGTCAAAGAAAAATGTTGAATGCTTAATGTAATATTGCGTTCATATTCTTACCTGCAGCGAGCTAAGAAGGTGGAACACTCTAAAAATCAACTATTAAAATCTTTTAGAATATAGAATAGAATATGATTTATTGGCTAAAATAGCACAAAAGCTAGCATAAGCACGTCAGAAGAATTGCAATAATAAAACAGATGTTAGGGGATAATTATAAAACAAAAAATTAAATCAATTATTAAAATGGGAATAAAAATGTGCTAAAATAGCACAAAAGCTACCATAAGCACGTCAGAACAAATACAATAATAAAACAGATGTTAGGGGATAAACTTAAAACAAAAAGTTAAATCAGTTATTAAAATGGGAAACAAAACAGGAAACAAAAGAGTTTTTGTACCTCAGTTGGGTTTTTGGAGCTCTACGAGCATTGAGTCTTGTATTAGGAAGGGTTGGGGGATTTTCTTTAAAGGGACGTCGATGATAGTCAGAACTAAGGCACTTATGACCAAAGTTCATGGTAAGGATGTGACGTCGTGATTCCAATGTAGTAAGTTCAAGTCTAGCCAAACCTTCATCGTATATAGTATAGGACGTCCCCAGTATAATTTTTATTGCTCTTTTTTGAATACTTTCAATTTCAACCCAGGGTGCCAGACAGGGCAAGCATATTCCAGACAAGGTCTTTTATAAGAACAATAAATTGTTTTAATGTTCTGGATTGATATGGAGAACCGTTTGAGAAGGGAGAAAGATTTAAGAAGAAACCTACCAGATTTAAATAAGTGGGAAATGTAGGAGTTCTATTTAAGGTCGTTGTCTAACTGCACACCAAGCAGTTTAACCGTATTTAAATTTGGCATGCTAACGTTGCAATTTGGTTATTGACACGGGGTATATATTGTCTTAAAAAGAGAATAGCATGAAAATGCTTTTGGGTATGCTTAAGTTGAGTTTAACATTGTCAAGATCATTCTTTAAATTGTTAATGAGTGAGTCGAGTGTAACATTCAAAGTATTAGATGGTTCGACAAAGGTTCAGTAACGTCAAATCATCCGAAAATTTAAAAGAGTTGCCAAAACTTGGTAAAACATTGTTAAAACCAATTAAAAATGCTAAAGGACCTAATTTAGTCCCTTGAGGTGCTCCACGGGAAATCGAGGAAAAACCTGATGAATCCTCCTTAGGGAGGACTACACATTGTTCATGGCAAGAAATGAAACTAGCTAACATACGTAAAACAAAATCCCTAGCACCTAAAGCCCTTGCATTATCTATAACTGTCATGATGATCAAAATTGCCGAAGGCCTTGCTAATATCAGCAGAAACAGCCTCAACGTAGGAACTATTCAACTCAAGATGTTTGAAAATAGTGTGAAGTATATAAATTAAGCAATGCGTAGTGCTATGATTCGGCTAAAGCCAAACTGATTTGGGTCGATTTCATGAATATCGTCAAAAAGGAAATTGTAAATAAACCTTTCAAAGATTTCAGAGAAAATGAAGGTATTTGATATTGGTTTGAAGTCAGAGGGAACTTTTGGGGTCTTTCTTTTCGGTATAGGAGATATAATAGCTTGTTTAAAACACACTGGAAAAATACCATCTACAAAACATTGGTTAGAAATAGCAGTTAGGGGTACACTTAAATACTGGGCACATTCCACAATCAATTTGTTAGGGATATCTTTTAGGGATTGTTTTGAGTTTAAGTTGAGTCTGATGAATTTCAGTCACAGGAATGTCACTCGCTGCACTGTTGGCCAGTATATGTTGGAGTGGTGGGTGAATTTTACAAATTGAAGCAAAATGATCATTTATGACATCTGCACCTATTGGGTTACCATTACTGTCCAGTAAGAAAAACTTTGAAGAGACCTTTCCCATTAGATCTTGGACACTTTTGTGGACTTTCTTAGGGTCCAAATGCAATAACTTATTGAGTACGTGAGCGCCATGCTCCTTTCTTGCTTTACGGGTTTCGCTAACAACGATGTTTCTAACTTTTCGAGATTCTTGGAAAAATCCTTCCTTAAAGGGTTTGTCACGTTCATTTATTAGGCAAAAAATTTGTTATTTTCCGCGGTTTGTAGTTAGATTTGCGAGTAACTTTTTTCACTGGAAAGGTGTCATAAATAACTGGAGAAGTTCCGCTTAAAACTTAGAAGCCATTTCATCATCATTGGTAAGACATAGGGTATTGGCCCAAGGTTTGGAACTAATTTTTACTTTGAAATGGGCGACCTTCTCGTCAGTAATGAGTCTATAAGGATAACTGATCAATCGTTTTGGGGGAAAGGATGATAAAGGGGTCCAAAAGATGCATAGATGGTCACCTGTCCTTAATGGAATGGCTAATTTTGGGGGCACATTAGTAATCTTCGATGTTGGTAAAAATTAATTATAGGGTTTTATCACCGCTTGTAGGTGACTTTACCACTTGATCAAGTCCAAGAGCAGAGCTAATCCACTTTTGGTCTAGCTTATTATAATCACCACATAATGTAATTGCAGCATAAGGATAGTTGCAGTAAATTCTGTCAGTATAAAGTTGCAGATATGATGTCAGCTTTTTCTTGAATCCACTTCGAGGAGGGTAATAAATAATACAAAAAATCATGCAAGATACTTCTTTTGGGAGGGTTTCGGGTCTGGTCCAGAGCCATAGAACTTCAGTTTTGGTGTTGTTCACTGTTTCAGAAAAGGGAAACATCTGATTAGGGAGGGTAAACCGACAAAAAAAGGCACTCCTCCACCATGCGATAGAGGGACACTGTCCTTGTCCAATCTGGGCTTAAAATGGGAGTCATAATTTGGAATCGAGCATCTTTAGTGGCAGACCATGTTTCTGTAGGGCAAGCATTATCAATCTGGTTTTTGTCAAGACTAATTTGTAGTTCATCCTTTTATTTGCTAGTGATCTTACATTCGCAAGAGGGATTCTGGGAAATGAGTAGGAGGGGAGCGATGTATCATACCAGGGTTTCTTGATTTGCTATTGGATACTTGTTGTAGATTCTTGAGTTCATTTGATGCAAATAATGCGACTGAGGAGATGGAATGATTCGGCAATTGAAATGAGAGGGAGCTGGAACGTAACATGGAGTTATTCTGAATGTATTTGTTCCGAGGGGATGCTGGTTTGAGGGAGGAGGGATGTGCATTGGGTGATTTAAGACAAGCGGCATGAGATTCAAACTCATAAGAGGGACTGGATATGGTCTTTTTGGTAGCCCTGCATCAACAGAGGTGCGTTCTTTTGCTCCCCGTTTTCGGACCTCGTAATCCAGTCTTGGCACGTAGCTTTCTCCTTCTACGGAAAGTGAGATGCACATTGATACGAGAATTTATGATACAAAATCCAAGAGCAAACTTTTTCACAGAGATTTGTGAGACAAAAGACAACACTCGTCATGGCAGCTGCCTTTAAAAAAAATCCAGGCAAACATGAAGAAACGTGCAATTCTCCGCCTTTCTGCAGCCTCCACTTATGTGAAATCTGCAAACACGTTGCTCGGGGTATGATCTGTTGTACGAGTCGCTTCATCTGTAAGAAGGGATCGAGGATACCCTAGTTGAGTCTGAGTGGCTTGGCTGATAACAAAGCTACTGCATTGAACAGATACATCAGTACTGGGGTATTTTGAGCCGGTCTTATTACCCTGGTTTAATCTTTTTGAACTCCAGGACCAGACATAAATTAAATGTAAAATAGGTATTTCATTTGAAATGAAAGCGAAGACCAGTGTTAAAACTGAAACCAAATAGAAATTACCCTAAATATGAGGGGAAGGGGATCTCATGCATGAACTAGTGCTCTACGGGCTAGGATTTAACTTGTATTTTACTGAAATACCAGTCGACATGAAATACCATTGCCTTTCAAAACATTGCGTCTGAAAATGTTATTGAGTAAGCCATGTACACCTAAATGAACGCCCTTTCAACCTCGAATTATTGTGGTAAGAATTCCAACTTCAATGTCAAAAGTGGTGGTGGCAGACCGACTCATTTTAGGTGCTTTGAGTTTATTTGGAAGTTTTAAAGTTGTTCTTCACTTTCATCAGAAAAATAATCTGATAAATGTTAAATCCCCACTCAGTGTTTCACTTTATCCGATGCTTGAAGTTTTTCTTTGATCTAATGTGAAAAAAAACGACCTTAAATATCAATATGCCATTTAGAATCTGTTTGATTTAGTCTTGATCTACTAGATCTGTGTAGAAAGAAGCCTTTCGACCTTTGAGCATTTCTTCTGATTGATTTTAAGTCTGTCGGAATGTCTCGCTAGAGTTTAAACAGTTAAGTCGCAACCGTTTGTATACTGAAAGTGCTAAATATTGACAGACCACATTGTTTTTCCATTTACGGAATTTAAGAGAGAAAACGGGTATAATTTAAACCAAACAGTGGAAAAAAACTCTAAATAGCAAAAATTTGAGTGTTTCGACTCCACGTCCAGAAGCCTTGCTCAACGAGGAAAAGAAATTAAAGTTAAATTACATTAAACGCAACATACAAAGAAAAAAAAGAGTGCTTATTCAGGCTTTTGTAGTGATTGCAGTATTTTGGGGGTTATTAAGATGTGAGTGGTATCTTTTTTTGTTTTTTCGTTTTTTTCTTTACATGTTGCGTTTAATTTAATTTACCTTTCTTTGTTGTACTGTTAATTGATAAATATATTTGATAAATTCTCCTATGATGATAGTATTTTTGTTTTCTGTTCGAATCAGGGATGGATATGGAAAGTTTTCTTTCCAAATTATTTGTCATTCCAACTGGAGACCAATTCCTTCAGAAGGAAAATAATTTTAGGAAAACATTCAGTGCCAACCTTGAGAGGTGTAATTATGACCTAAATTATAATACATTCTTCTGAAAAGGATATGCGATGAAAATATTGCGAAACGTTGTGCTCGTTAAAAAAGAATAAGTCACAGACTCTTTTGAAAAAAATTATTTCTAAAGAAAATAATATTACGATTGCATGTGATACAACTAGGATAAAAAGTTGTATCAAAAGTGCGAAACAAATTCCAGTATTTAACTGTTAAAAGCAGATTACCTAGAATTCTGGAGAACAGAAAAATCGAAAATTTCGAATCTGATTTCCAAAAAAAAAAACTGCGTTGAAAAATCTTATAATATTTTAGAAATCAGAAGCAGATGAATTATAATTCGTTCACAAATGTTATTTTTAATCAGTTGAATATTCGAAATACAATATCTTACTCTCAGTTCTTTGCACCGATGCTCTCATTTTATTTTGCAGTTAAACCGAAAATCTGAAGATGAGGAGGAGTCGTGTATAAATGTAGAAACTGACCGTGTTTCAAACAAACGTTTTTCGTGCAAAGTTTGCAGCGCAGCCTATCGAGGCATGGACTCCCTGTTGATGCATATAGCTCGAGTGCACACTGGGATTCCCGCATTTGTATGCGAAACCTGTGACGAAAGATTTCATACACGTCCGCGATTGAAGAGACACAAAGTTGATGTGCATAAAGAAGGTGATGCATTCATGTGTCATTGTGGAGCTCGTTTCTTTCGTAGTGATAATTTGAAGGATCATATGCGACGACACGATAATTTAAGACCTCATTTGTGTGATATGTGTGGGCGGTCATATGCCAATAAAAATGACTTATTGGCTCACGAGAGGAATCATAGAGGAGAAAAACCTTATATCTGTACTCTTTGCAGCAAAGCTTTTAATGTTGCTCGGAGTTTATCTTTGCATTTGAAACGATTCCATACGTGTGAATTTTGTGGTTCAAATTTTGCTAGCGCTGAAGCACGGGCTTTTCACTATTTTCTTCACAAAACTAGTTTTTCTTGTTTATTATGCTCTGTAAATTGTGGTGATTATAATAGCTGGAGTAACCATATCATTGTGCACAATCAATATTTGTGCAAGAAATGTGGAACTGTTTTTGACAGTGACAAAGAGTGTATTGACCATAGTCACGGGTTGGAGAATTGTATATGAAAAAAAGTAATGTGGTCTATAAGGATACGTGCTATTTGTATTTGTAAGTATCTTTAAATAGAAGAATATTAAAAGTTAAACAAAAATTTTCAGATTATACTGTTTTTACTGTAGCCTCTTGTCTTCTGTGCGTTGTCCTCGCCATTATTTTACATACTTGGTCCAATCAAAATAAAATAATTAACCAAAGGAAGGAAGTAATTATGTGTCAAAATTTTAGGGTGCAATCCAGAGTCAGTTATTATTACCGGAAATTAATTATTTATCATTGCTTAGGTTCCCAGTACTAGATATTAAAAATAAAATGGCCAATTTTTTTGAATTGTATATGTAGAACTAAAATGTTAACACCTTTTTTTACTATGAGCATAGAAAGGGTTAAATTTACAATTTGAGGAGGAGGGTAATATTCAAAGTAGACTATCAATAGGCTTTTGAAATAGGGTTCTTTGAATTATCCTCTATCAAGGATAATTCAAACTAATAAGATTATCGATTCCTGTCTGTCCTATCAACAAAAGGAATGTGCTGTTATCTCACTATCGTATATAGTACTTGCTGGTACTTAAAATTTTTGAATTACGCGAAATTTTTTAATTGGAAATTTTACGCTAGAATAGCAATTTTCTATTTATAGACATTTAGTAGATTCGATGATCTCGTGAGTGTTTGATAAGTTTGCATGCGTCATTGTTACTAAAAAAAAATACGACCACTGCAGGAGGGGAAAATAACGTAATTTATACTCTTAAAATGTATAGTACCGAATGCGATAAACAAATGAAACCGTCTCTCTGCGTTTATATTATAATTATGGGCTCTTGGATAAGCTGATATTGATCAAATTTCTCGATAAAGAGAATATTTAATATTTTTTGGTATCCTTATATGTCGTGTAATTATATTCTAGTTGGTTTCAAAACAATAAATGGACTGGCATTACTACCCATAGGAATTCCTATAACTCGTTTATACAAATTACATTGGATCCTCTTTCTTTTATAATTCTTTTTTTATATAATAGACAGAAGCACCACTTTATCGTTCACATTTGGTATTACAGATAATTCATAGTGACTAACACCTTCCACTCATCCTACTTAAATTATAAAAGAAAGAGGCTCCAATGTAATTTGTATAAACAAGTTATAGGAATTCCTATGGGTAGTAATGCCAGTCCATTTATTGTTTTGAAACCAACTAGAATATAATTACACGACAAATAAGGATATACCAAATAATACTAAATATTCTCTTTCAAGTAATAAAAGATATTTGGATGATCTTTTGGTTATAAATTGTGATGAGTTTATTTAAGATTTCGAAGAATATTTACCATCCGAATTAAGTTTGGAACCGACTCATGGTACAGGCCAAGAATACCACTTTTTAGATTTAAATATTAATATTTCTGACAATAAAATATATAATATAGTGGATGATTTTGATGTTGAAATAATTAATTTTTCCATTCCCATAAAGTAATATATATTCAGACATCACATACTCACCCTTTTATTCGCAATTATTTAGATTTGCAAGAATTTACAGTAATATACGGACTTTAAAAATAGACGTCAAATTTTATGCCTAAGACTGATCTTGATAAGTTTTTCCCTGAATAAAATAACTGGACAATTCGAAAAATTTAGTTTTATGGAATGAATTTTAAATTAAAAACGCAAAAAGCTATTAAATAATTTTGAAGGAGGTTTTGATGTAATTTTGAATGAGGTTTTTTTTTTTTTTTTTTTTTTTTTTTTTTTTTTTTTTTTTGTGGGGGGGGGGGTATCTTATATATATGATATCCATGCCATCTGGAAGGTTCTTAAATTATAATGGTTTCCAGAGACCAATAAAGCAGTTTGCCATATTACCTACTTGGGGTTTCTGGAACATAGGATTGTTCTAAAATTGCTTTTTGGCTTCTTTTGCTTGCTGGATTCTAAGAAGGATAGATCTAATTTTGTATGTATTTTTGATGATTTTACTAATATGCATGTATTTCACAAGCTTCATATATCTCATGAATATCATAAAGAATTATGATAGACGTTTCACTTGACTCGAACAGGAGTTTTAAGTACCGAAACCCATATAGGCAAGTGTGTATTCCTCTGAGCAGCTCTGGTGGAAAGTGATCCTTTGGGGATAACTCATTAGATTTGAGGGGTTTTACTTTTGATTTGATGGTAGTTTACATTTACTAATGGCATTGTTGTATGTCTATGGACCCTTCTTGTTGGTTGAATGTGTTTAGCTGTTCTGTTTGTCCTAGGTGATTGGATGGGCGAGTAGGGTCAAGGTCTATTTCAGGTGCTTATCTTTCTTAGTTACTAAAGTAGGAAAATTTCATAACAAACTGCATTTTTATGGACAAGCTTGATGAATGACGCCATAATCGTAGGTTGTATCAGGGTTGCAGCGGTAGCTTGCAACCTAGTAAGAGACGATCACGTCCCATACTAAAAAATACAATAACCCATAACTCCTAGAAAATAGTGTCACATCGAAACAAAAAGCACACTATTAGAACCGCCTTGTCTGAAACTCCTATATAAGAAACTTAGAGTCTCTTGATTTAAACAACAAAGAAAATATGCTGGCTTGAAAAACAAGAAAAATGTCTTGAACTACAATGTTCTGCATCGACGGCATCTTTTTTTTTCGTTTTTTTCTTCCTCAACTAGCAAAGCACTGGAAAATAATAGAGGGCTATTTAATGCCTCATTTTAAAGGAAATTGCTACAACTAGTGCCTTTAGTAATTAAAAAAGAAATAGTTTTTAAAATATAATCACTTTTTACCAAAAAAATGCATTTTCATGTACAAGCTTGATGAATGACGTCATAATCGTTGGTTGTAACCATATATGACGTAATAAATGAATGCAATATTTTTACACGTTTATCTTTCGACAAGAAAATAAAGAACAAACTCTAGCCCATAGTAACTTTAATGTTTATTATCAAGGGCAGCTTCAGAGGTCGGTGAATCGAAACCCAACCAAAGAGCGCAAGGTTGCAAGTCCAGCGAGGTTTGATGAGGTTTCAATCCATCCATCTCCGGGGTAAGTACCCTACGCGCTTCTGCTGCGTTAAGCTGCTCTCGCTAGTGAATGTGAACAAAATGGCTTATCATGCATTACACGGGAAAGTTTTGCTAAGTCCTCATTTATCTGGGGTTAAAGTTCTAGATAAAATCCAGGTTGCAGTTTACATAAAAGATCGATATGTTATAAATAGGGACTATGTATGTTTCATCGGATATAGGGTTAATATCTCGTCACTTGGTGTGGTATTTTGCCAATGATTGACTAAGCTTGTAAATTGTTTTGCAGCTTTCCATGTCAATTGGTATTTTGTATCACATTTTTGTTTTGAGATATTTTTTTGTATTGATGCTAAAAAAGAGCTTTTTGGCCCAATTTACATGGCTTGATTTGGAAACGGACACTATTTTGAATTTAAAAATTCATTATTTTTTTAATAGAGTAGTTGTAAGGAGCGTATTAAGCAAAAACAAAAAGACATCCAGAGGCTAATCGTAATTGAGTTATAAACATATATAAAAAAAACTTTAATATTTTAATAGCTTTTTCCTTAGCAGTAGCTGAAATGGAAACACAATGCCAAGGACTATATAAGAACCACTCTCCTTCAATATCGAAACTGCATTATTGGCAAATTAGCGTAATTTTAAGATAGTTAAAATTTGTAACTGTATACAAATAACTGTTTGTAAGAATAGCAAAAGAATCTTTCACCTATTTAAGAAACCTTGTAATTGGTGTTTTTCATTTTGGCTTTAAAAATGAAATTTTGTTGGAAAATCAGTTTGGTGAAGGATCATTCACACTTTGCATGGAAATATTACGGCAATGTAAAATGTGAACATATTAGATATGAAATTACCGAAGATTTTTTAAACAAATTAGAAATTAAGTTCGTGAATTTTCAGCTACCTGAAGACGAAGAAATTGAAAAGTTGATTAAGGATGCTATAAAAATTTTGAAAGAGGAAGACAATATTGTATTTATAAATGTAACTAATGTGACGTTGTTCGGTGATATTCATGGGCAGTATGAATATCAAAAGGCAATGTATAGGAAGAAGTTTGAACAAGGGAATTCTACCTCAAAAGATCACATCATGGTACAGCTGGGAGACTGTTTAGACAGAGGACCTCAAAATCTGGAGTCGTTTGTGTATACACTTGCATGGAAGCTTGTCTATCCTAAAAACTTTTATTTTATCCGTGGTAATCACGAATCCTTTTCAATGACCCGAAAATATGGTGCAGAAAAAGAAATAACTGTGAGGTACTCGATTGCGATGTATAATCTCTTAATGGAATGTTGTAAGTACATACCTATTGCGGCTGTTGTTAATAGTAAATACTGGTGTGTGCATGGCGGTATTCCCTACTTTCGGAAAGAAGGACCTCCCAAAATTGAGACCCTGAATGAGGAACGCAAGCTTCGTTTCTGTGAACCGAGATCCATGCCAATAGAAATGCAGAACATTTTATGGTCAGATCCTGTTTCTAATTTTGATGAGAAGCCTGACAGATGTTTTCAAAGCAGCAATAGAGGAAGTAATGTTAATGATTATACATCATTAGGGGCTAAAAAATTCTTGGACAAAAATAGACTTAAAGAGATAATCCGTGGCCATGAATACTATGATGAAGGTTACAAAATGTTCAAAAACCACGAAAATGTTACTGTAGTAAGAAGTATTTTTTCATCTCCAAACTATTGTAATAGACAGAATAATCCCGGGTCTGTAATGCAGATTCGTGGGAATCACAAGCAAATTAGATCTTACTCTCCCAAAGCTCCGGGAGTCGAACTTCCTCCTTGCACCTCGCTATGGGATTTCATTTTACCTCCGGTAATGAAACTCTTCCTCGAATTTGGGATACGAGTACTAGAACATCGCCACCGCCTTCCCGAGCTATTTAAAACTCTTGATAAAGACGGCAATGGTAAACTGGACGCAAATGAAATATTGCAGGGACTGAACTTGAAGAGTGGTAAGACTGTCGTGAGGATGATCAAGGTTCATGATACAAACAGCGATGGTGTAATAAGTTTAGAGGAGCTTAAAAACATGTGCATTAGTTTTTTCTAGAGATAGAGAATCAATCTTATTTATGTTTTTTGATGATGATTTACACGGAAGAATTACAGTTGAAGACCTCGCTGAAAGTGTCGAACGGATCAATTCATCAATGAAGCTACCAGAACATTGGTTTGATAAATGAGTTTTGGAAGTCCTTGCCCTTCAATCAATACATATGCTAACTAACAAAAACTACGTTAGTTATGAGGGTTTTCATAGTGTTTTCAATTTTAGGGTACAAAAAAAATTGATTTGTGCATGTAAAATCAAATGTCGCAACTACGGTAGTGTAGTTGATTAACTACAGCTTCTATTTGGACTGGTCATGCAAGGTAGATCAGATTGAATCAAGGTTACAAATCATAAACACTCAAACCTTGGTCTACTATGTTTTTTTTTTTTGGCCCGTGCCTTGACCGGAAAAAGAATATAAATTCAGCAATAAAATGTATACTGGGTCAAGAACGACATTGAAACTGTCCTAAAAATCTAGCTCCAGCACCCTCTTTTCATGGAATGCAATGAAGTTACGAGTATATAGAGAGGTGAGTGTGGGAAATTCGTACATACATGATGCCCATATAAGAGCAGTTAAAATTGACCCCCCTAGATAAAATTAAACTCCCAATAGAAATTTACAAATAAATTTATACACAGTTACTCGTTTAAAAAAAGTAGATACATTTATGTTTTCTTGAAAGGGCTCCACATTTTTTTTTTTTTTTTTTTTATTTTATTTTTTTTTTTTTTTTTTTTTTTTTTGAAAATTGGCAACCTGGGATTTTCTGGCCCGAGAATAAAATCGATCTAGATAGGTAAAGAGTTTGAAACAATTTGCTTAGAGCATTTGGAAACACACTTTTCATGTAAAAAACGTCACATTTTTACAGGCAGCGCAATAGCACACACATCCAATCAAAATTTTGAGATAGCCGTTTTTGTCAGCATAGTTACAAGGTCCAGTAATTATGTCTTTGGGAATGGAAAAATGCAGAACAGAACCCTCAGAACAAGAGCTATAGGTTATACTAGTTGTCCATTATTAGCATGCAAGGTTTTCATAGAAGTGGTGGTCGTATAAACTTTAGAGGAGATTTATTTGGTTGAAAATTGAAAGTTTTAGTTCCCTTTTAAGAGTTAAAGTGATAGGAGGGCAATTATCCCCCCCCCCCCAACGACCTCTTTCCAAAACGCATCTAATCGAAACTGTGAGATAGCCGTTTTATTTAAAATAGTCCAAAGAACATATGACAATGCCTCCAAATTGGACAAAACCCCCAACACCTATCATTTCCCAAAACACTTCCAATTGAAATTTTAAGAGAGCTATTTTTGTTCAGCATTGTTGAAAGGTACAATAATTATGTCTTTGTGGATGTACCCCCCCCCCCACAGCCCTCAGAGCAAGGGTTTTAAGTTAGGCGTTTCGTCCATTGTTCGCACAAAGTATATGTTATGAGAAAGGTAGGTATGTTGGACCTTTACTATCCAAAAAGACAAAGGGCATTCAGGCAAACTTTTCAGAGACTGTTGAGGGGAGTGTTGAACTAAATCAATGCATGTTATGTGCACGTGGGTTGTCAAAAGGGCACAACTCAGGAATGACTGAGTATATTAATTTGAAATTCCCAGGAAATGATAAGGGAGATGATTAATTGATAAAAAGGCCATATTTACGCGCTGCTTCTAGTGCAACTACCATTACTCCTACTACTGCAACTAAAACTATTGCTTGTGTAGTGAGTACTACCAAGGTTGATGATATTGCAACGAACATCTGAGGATACATTGAGGTGAAAGTTGAACTGAATCAAAACATACTATGTGCATGCAGATTGCTGATATAGGCGTATCAGATGTACTTTTGGAACGGCTTACCGTACCAAGATGAAACTTCTAGGGCATCATGAGGGGGATGTTCAACTGAACAAAAGGCGACATGTAAATGCTACTACTGTTACTTCTAAAACTAATGCAACACTATTAATCCTATTGCCACTACTACTACTATGATGCTAGTACTATTAAGGCTACACGTATGAAGGTGAAAATTAAATTAAATATTAAGGGCAAATTTGAACTAAATTAAAACACACTAAGTGCATGCAGATTGTCAAAAGCACGTATCTCAAGAATGGATTTGGGTATTAAGCAGGAATTTTAGAGAATGCTTAAAGGGATAGATCAGTTGACCAAAAGGTAATATGTACATGCTATTACTAACACTACTACAACTGCTGCTACTACTAATACCGCTACTAAACTACTCGTGTTATCATCTTAATACTTATAATTTGATTTGAAATTGGAAGTTCTAGTGCTCTTTTTAAGAATCAAAAGTGAAAAAGTGTTCGTAGATACTACAACAATTACTACCAGTACGACAACTACCATTTCTGTCACTACAACTACTGCTTTTGTAGCGAGTAGTTCCAAGGCTGAAGATATTGAAGCAAAAAATTTGAGGAAATGTTGAGGGGAAAGTTGAACTAAATCAGAGCATACTACGTGCATACAGATTACCGTAACCAAAAATTTAAACAAATAATAATAATTATTATTTTTTTTTTACCCACTAACATTATAAAAAAGTGGAGTAACAAAAGAAAATAAAAGGAAAAGACATACAAAACAAAACACATGCAAAACAATATCAATATAAAGAACTACAAATGCAAATCAGAACAATCGCACAAGAGGATGAGAATCGCTCGCAGGCCTCATCGTTTAACTTGGAGTTCTTATTATATGACGTCAGTATATCAGTTGCATTAAACACTCGAATAATCTTACGGTTTCTATACCAACGAGGCAAATACAAAAGATATTTATAATAACGTAAATACAAAACTCTAATATCTTGGATATCAATAGTGTTAAAAAATGGGCGCAAACCTGATAGAAAAAGAATGGAATTGTCGCAATAAGTTGAATAGAGTTTAGCCAATGCCTTACGAGAATGTCGGCCGCGATTTGGGACAATTTTACCTGCTTTAAGCTTATTCTTAATATCTGCAAGTGCACTAGCACGGATTGCTGAAATAGAAGAGCAGATACTAATCCCGAGCCAACGCAACGCAGGAGTCGGCTTAACTGAAAAAGAACTACAACTCAAATCACTACTCGGGTTTTTAGCATTGAAAACTAAATACTCACATTTTTCAGGATTAAGCACGAGGCCAACTTTTTCAAAAAGCTTAGAAACAAACTGGGTAGACTTAGCTAGGGTGAATTTTGAACGGCTAATAAGTAATAAATCATCTGCATAAGCAATATAAGATAAATTAGTTAGACCCGTAAAACACGACGGAAAAATACGAGAAAGCACAGGTAACAGACAAGCATTAAGAAGGTATGGTGACAGAACCCCTCCCTGCCTAAGTCCAGACCGAATAGGAATATCAGAGGCAACGCTGTAGCGGTGCCTATAGTAAAGGCCATGCGGCTCCAATGTTTTATTATTTTTTTTTTCCCAGAGGCACTTCATATGGAAGGGGTTGTCGTGGAAACTTCAAAGGGGGCTCATTCGATTGAAAATCGAGAGTTCTAGTGCCTTTTTTGATAGTCAAAAATGATTGGAGGGCAACTAGCCCCCCCCCCCACGCCCATCATTCCCCCAAACACACTGCAACCCGGACATTGAACAACTCTCTATGATGTTCCAGTGCCAAGCTATCTATGGAATATAAAGTTTTAATATAACTTTACCACGAACTGCTTGATTGCTTCAAAAATTTAACCCAATTATTAAATACTTCAGGGTCAATATATACGAAATCATATTATTGAGTTAGGACTAAAGTGAATACACCATTCGATGCCTTTTTTTATGCTGATTACGAATATAATAATCATTCCTATCGGAAATTCAAATTTAAGCCATTTTTGAGCTCTTGAAAATGACAAAAAATAGGGTGTAAAAAGGCTAATATAGGGTGTAAAAATGCTTAAAACATTTGTTTTAAACTTACTGTTTCATAATAAATCCTTATTTTAATCCACAAGCACTGACTTTCCATGAGTAACAAGTATATAAGTTCCAAAAATTCATTTTTCAAATATTATGTATTTTTTTCTTCCTTAACGCCGAATGTTCAAGAATGCGTTTTCGACGAAACGTCGAAAATATTAAACCTAACCAAACCTAACCTAACCTAACCTAACCTAACCTAATCCTTTAATATTTTCGACGGTTTGTCAAAAACGCATTCTTGAACATTCAGCGTTAAGGAAGAAAAAAATACATAATATTTGCAAAATGAATTCTTGGAACATATATACTTGTGATTATCCAACTTACTCATGGAAAGTCAGTGCTTATGGATTAAAATAAGTATTTATTATGAAACAGTAAGTTTAAAACAAAGGTTTTAAGCCTTTTTCCACGCTATATTAGCCTTTTTACACCCTATTTTTTGTCATTTTCAATAGCTGCAACCCGGACATTGAACAACTCTCTATGATGTTCCAGTGCCAAGCTATCTATGGAATATAAAGTTTTAATATAACTTTACCACGAACTGCTTGATTGCTTCAAAAATTTAACCCAATTATTAAATACTTCAGGGTCAATATATACGAAATCATATTATTGAGTTAGGACTAAAGTGAATACACCATTCGATGCCTTTTTTTATGCTGATTACGAATATAATAATCATTCCTATCGGAAATTCAAATTTAAGCCATTTTTGAGCTCTTGAAAATGACAAAAAATAGGGTGTAAAAAGGCTAATATAGCGTGGAAAAAGGCTTAAAACCTTTGTTTTAAACTTACTGTTTCATAATAAATACTTATTTTAATCCATAAGCACTGACTTTCCATGAGTAAGTTGGATAATCACAAGTATATATGTTCCAAGAATTCATTTTGCAAATATTATGTATTTTTTTCTTCCTTAACGCTGAATGTTCAAGAATGCGTTTTTGACAAACCGTCGAAAATATTAAAGGATTAGGTTAGGTTTGGTTAGGTTTGGTTAGGTTAGGTTAGGTTAGGTTTGGTTAGGTTAGGTTTGGTTAGGTTTAATATTTTCGACGTTTCGTCGAAAACGCATTCTTGAACATTCGGCGTTAAGGAAGAAAAAAATACATAATATTTGAAAAATGAATTTTTGGAACTTATATACTTGTTACTCATGGAAAGTCAGTGCTTGTGGATTAAAATAAGGATTTATTATGAAACAGTAAGTTTAAAACAAATGTTTTAAGCATTTTTACACCCTATATTAGCCTTTTTACACCCTATTTTTTGTCATTTTCAAGAGCTCAAAAATGGCTTAAATTTGAATTTCCGATAGGAATGATTATTATATTCGTAATCAGCATAAAAAAAGGCATCGAATGGTGTATTCACTTTAGTCCTAACTCAATGTAATGCTAGCTACCGCTGCCACCCGGATAATAAACTGATTACAAACAGGAAAAAGCCTACGGCTTTTTCTTCTTTTAAATAGTAAGAGATGAACCTCAAACAATCAAGTGGCTAACTAATTCCAATGTATGCAATTGTTTGTTATTTCAATGATCGTCTTTTAATGTAAAATTACATAATCCATATTTATGTTTCAGTTAACATGGGCTAGGTGTCCTTCTTTATTGTAACTGCAACCCAAATTCACATATATATATTTATTTATGAGAGGCAGCCTGGTCGAGTGGTCCAAGGCACTGGTGTTAGCCACCAGTCTCTTCGGAGGCGTGGGTTCAAATCTTACCGCTGGTATACGATTATGTTTGAAAGACTGCAGTGTGAAAAGACATCAAAAATGCAGTTTTTGGTGGAAAAATTTATTCTCTTTTAGAAATAATTTATTTTAGTTACTATAGATTTTTAACCCAATTAATTTCCTTTAAAATGAGCTATTGAACAACCCTCTACGATGTTCCAGTGCCAAGCTATCTGTGGAAAAGAAAAAAAAAGAAAAAAGAAAAAAAATATCCCGTTTGGGGAGAATAACGTGGTTAAAGTCAATTTTCTTGATTTTCAAGCCAATATATTTCCCTTGCTGTTCAAGCCAAGGGACAGAAAGTTTCCTATACAGGGGTTTCGGACAAGGCGGTTCTAATGGTGTACTTTTTGTTTTGATCTGACTCCTTTGTTAGGAACTATGGGTTTTTATATTTCTTAACATTGGACGTGATCGTCTCTTACTAGGTTGCTAGCTACCGCTGCAACCTGGATGACGTCATGGCGCAATGATATTATTTCATGACGTCATCAGAAACAACAATATATTTTAGTGTTTTTCTATTCACGTCATAGCTCTAATATAAAACTATGATGACATTCATTATTTATCTAGTAGGGTTTCAGACAAGGTAGTTCTAATGATATACTTTTGTTTTGATCTGACTCTATTTTTAGGAGTTTTGTTATATTTCTTAGCATTGGACTGATCGTCTCTTACTAGATTGCTAGCTACTGCTGCAACCCAAATTCACATATATATTTATTTATGAGAGGCAGCCTGGCCGAGTGGTCCAAGGCACTGGTGTTAGCCACCAGTCTCTTCGGAGGCGTGGGTTCAAATCTTACCGCTGGTATGCGATTATGTTTGAAAGACTGCAGTGTGAAAAGACATCGAAAATGCAGTTTTTGGTGGAAAAATTTATTCTCTTTTAGAAATAATTTATTTTAGTTACTATAGATTTTTAACCCAATTAATTTCCTTTAAAATGAGCTATTGAACAACTATCTACGATGTTCCAGTGCCAAGCTATCTCTGGAAACAAAGAAAAGAGAAAAAAATATCCCGTTTAGGCAGAATGTTGTAGTAGCTGCCAGTTTTCTTGATTTTTTAGTACTGATTTTTTAACTTGCGTGTAGCTTGCTTTTATCTAACCATTATGTATTCATGAATGAGACCATTACAGTTTTGACGTTTCTTATATAGTAATTATGACGTCACTGCATCAAAAATACAGTTTTTATTGGAAAAATTTATTCTCTTTTAGAAATAATTTATTTTAGTTACTATAGATTTTTAACCCAATTAATTTCCTTTAAAATGAGCTATTGAACAACTATCTACGATGTTCCAGTGCCAAGCTATCTCTGGAAACAAAGAAAGAGAAAAAAATATCCCGTTTAGGCAGAATGTTGTAGTAGCTGCCAGTTTTCTTGATTTTTTAGTACTGATTTTTTAACTTGCGTGTAGCTTGCTTTTATCTAACCATTATGTATTCATGAATGAGACCATTTACAGTTTTGACGTTTCTTATATAGTAATTATGACGTCACTGCATCAAAAATACAGTTTTTATTGGAAAAATTTATTCTCTTTTAGAAATAATTTATTTTAGTTACTATAGATTTTTAACCCAATTAATTTCCTTTAGTATGAGCTATTGAACAACCCTCTACGATGTTCCAGTGCCAAGCTATCTCTGGATACAAAGAAAAGAGAAAAAAATATCCCGTTTGGGGAGAATAACGTGGTTAAAGTCAATTTTCTTGATTTTCAAGCCAATATATTTCCCTTGCTGTTCAAGCCAAGGGACAGAAAGTTTCCTATAAAGGAGTTTCGGACAAGGCGGTTCTAATGGTGTACTTTTTGTTTTGATCTGACTCCTTTTTTAGGAGCTATGGGTTTTTATATTTCTTAACATTGGACTGATCGTCTCTTACTAGGTTGCTAGCTACCGCTGCAACCCGGATTCCTATACAGGGGTTTCGGACAAGGCTGATCCGCTGCAACCCGGATCAGGCCAAATGACAGAAAGTTTCCTCTACAGGGGTTTCAGGCATGGCGGTTCTAATGGTGTACTATTTGTTTTGATCTGACTTTTTTTAGGAGTTATGGGTTTTTATATTTCTTAACATTGGACGTGAGCGTCTCTTACTAGGTTGCTAGCTACCGCTGCAACCCGGAAATATCTTGTGAATAGATCTTTTCTTTTAAAATGGGGTAAAGGTCGTTCTTTACTATAACAAGATTAAAATTATTGCTCAGATACCATAAATATTTATTCAGTTTATAACTTTATTGATTCTGAACTAAAACTAAAATAAAATAAAAATTTATTTTTTCAATTTTAACGTAATCACTCATTGCGTCATATATATTTATTACATATTTAAAATCATCATCAAAATGTAAAAATTCCGTTTTTTACATTTTTACAAAAGTTTCGGTTACTATTGAGAAGATGCTCTTACTATACACTTCTTTACCACGCACTGTTTGATAATAACCCTGATTACGAACAAGAAAACTCCTATGGCTTTTTCTTATTCGGATTAGTATGAGACGAACCTCAAAGAATCAGGCAGCTAACTATGTCCAATATATACAATGGTTTGGTATTCTAATGATCGTCTTTTAATATAATAATATAAAGCTATGACGACATTCATTATTTATCTAGTAGGGTTTCAGACAAGGTAGTTCTAATGATGCACTTTTGTGTTGATCTTACTCTATTTTTAGGAGTTTTAGGTTTTTATATTTCTTAGCATGGGACTGATCGTCTCTTACTAGGTTGCTAGCTACTGCTGCAACCCAAATTATAAGAGGCAGCCTGGCCGAGTGGTCCAAGACACTGGTGTTAGCCACCAGTCTCTTCGGAGGCGTGGGTTCAAATCTTACCGCTGATATACGATTATGTTTGAAAGACTGCAGTGTGAAAAGACATCAAAAATGCAGTTTTGGTGGAAAAATTTATTCTCTTTTAGAAATAATTTATTTTAGTTACTATAGATTTTTAACCCAATTAATTTCCTTTAAAATGAGCTATTGAACAACTCTCTACGATGTTCCAGTGCCAAGCTATCTGTGGAAAAGAAAAAAGAAAAAAAGAAAAAAATATCTCGTTTAGGCAGAATGTTGTAGTAGCTGCCACTTTTCTTGATTTTCAAGCCAATATATTTTCCTTGCTGTTCAAGCCAAGGGACAGAAAGTTTCCTATACAGGGGTTTTGGACAAGGCGGTTCTAATGGTGTACTTTTTGTTTTGATCTGACTCCTCTGTTAGGAACTATGGGTTTTTATATTTCTTAACATTGGACGTGATCGTCTCTTACTAGGTTGCTAGCTACCGCTGCAATCCGGATTTTATATTTCTTAACATTAGACGTGATCGTCTCTTATTAGGTTGCTAGTTATTGTAACTATCTACGATGTTCCAGTGCCAAGCTATCTCTGGAAACAAAAGAAAAAAAAATATCCCGTTTAGGCAGAATGTTGTAGTAGCTCCCACTTTTCTTGATTTTCAAGCCAATATATTTCCCTTGCTGTTCAAGCCAAGGTACAGAAAGTTTACTATACAGAGGTTTCGGACAAGGCGGTTCTAATGGTTTACTTTTTGTTTTGATCTGACTTCTTTGTTAGGAACTATGGGTTTTTATATTTCTTAACATTGGACGTGATCGTCTCTTACGATCACGTAAGAGACGATCGGGTTGCTAGCTACCGCTGCAACCCGGATAGTAAGAGACGAACCTCAAAGAATCAGGCAGCTAATTATGTCCAATGTATGCAAATTTTTGTTATTTTAATGATCATCTTGTAATTTAACTTTAATATGAAATATGCAGTTTTTGTAAAAAAAACTGATTCTATTTTAAAAATAATTTGTTTCTATTACAAAAGGTTTTTAACCCCATTAATTTCCTTTAAAATGAGCCATTGAACAACTCTCTACGATGTTTCAGTGCCAAGCGATCTGTGGAATTACTAACCTATACTATAATTAAGTTGTGTATAAAATTTAGTATAGGAAAGAGGTCATGTTTTATTATAAAAAACGATTTATGGATTTTTGGATTTTTGGGAGTTATGGATTTTTATATTTCTTTTCATTGAAAATGATCGTCTCTTACTAGGTTGCTAGCTACCGCTGCAACCCGGATTTACTATGGGGCGTGATCGTCTCTTACTACGTTGCTAGCTACCGCTGCAACCCGGATAGTGAAATGTTATTCCAATGATCGTATTTTAATGTAGAATCAAATGTAACCTTTTATGACGTCATATATACCACAGACCTCTTTTCTTTTCCCCGTTGCATTAGTTACTATGAGATACACTTCGGTCCTTACTGTAACATTGGACGTGATCGTCTCTTACTAGGTTGCTAGCTACCGCTGCAACCCGGATAAAATATATATTAAAAAATGGAATTTTTTGGTCTGAAACTACATAGTCAATCCCAAATCGGGTAGTTAGAACCTAACCAAAAATAAAACTAATTTTAACATTTTAAGGTATTTTTCTAGCTACTGCTGCAACCCAAATTCACATATATATTTATTTATGAGAGGCAGCCTGGCCGAGTGGTCCAAGGCACTGGTGTTAGCCACCAGTCTCTTCGGAGGCGTGGGTTCAAATCTTACCGCTGGTATACGATTATGTTTGAAAGACTGCAGTGTGAAAAGACATCGAAAATGCAGTTTTTGGTGGAAAAATTTATTCTCTTTTAGAAATAATTTATTTTAGTTACAAAAGGTTTCTAACCCAATTAATTTCCTTTAAAATGAGCTATTGAACAACCCTCTACGATGTTCCAGTGCCAAGCTATCTGTGGAAAAGAAAAAAAGAAAAGACAAAAAAATATCCCGTTTGGGGAGAATAACGTGGTTAAAGTCAATTTTCTTGATTTTCAAGCCAATATATTTCCCTTGTTGTTCAAGCCAAGGGACAGAAAGTTTCCTATACAGGGGTTTCGGACAAGGCGGTTCTAATGGTGTACTTTTTGTTTTGATCTGACTCCTCTGTTAGGAACTATGGGTTTTTATATTTCTTAACATTGGACGTGATCGTCTCTTACTATCCGTCTCTTACTAGGTTGCTAGCTACCGCTGCAACCCGGATTAGTAAGGACCTTGCTGTATATGCAATATACAGCAAGGTATATTTGCAATATGCTGTTCAAGCCAAGGGACAGAAAGTTTACTATACAGGGGTTTCGGACAAGGCGGTTCTAACGGTTTACTTTTTGTTTTGATCTGACTCCTTTTTTAGGAACTATGGGTTTTTATATTTCTTAACATTCGACGTGATTAGGCTAGATATTCTTTCTGGCGTACCTAAACGAGGTCTTTTGCGCGGTAATATTCTTTGGAAGATGTATTTCCTGTTGACATCTGATGTTTTCTGCCCGCAAGGAGCTGACCAAGGTCAGCTCCATGCAGGCAGAAACAAGGACCGTTAATTTGCGTTGAATGACAGGCATCCAAAGCCAAATTGGGTCCATCCACATAGAGTGTCAGGCAAGGCGAGTGATCCAATTCATAAACTTTGACATTTACACTAAAAATAACTTAGTTCAATATTAGTTGACCAACAAGTTGGAATTGCAAGGCTAATCAGTGTCCAAAGCCTAAAAGGGCCTCTCTGCCTAGAGTGTTACTTAAGTGAGCCCATTTACAAGCTAAGACAGTTGTGCTAGCAAAAAATTAGTTAGATATTGGGTGACCTATATTTAGTTGACTGTTTGTGTTTGTGTTTGACTGTCTAAGTTTGTCACAAGCTCAGAAAAATTTGCTAAGAAATACCCAGACAGTCAATAAAATGGTATTAAGCCAGTGATTCACTGGTAAATCACTCCAATATGGAGCTCATTCTCCGTCTTTGTCTCGTTTCCATCCGTATTCTGAAGGATTAAGTTTAAGTGATTCCATAAAGGATCAATGTGGTTCATTATAAGCGTTATAATAAAGTATAGCAAGGAGAGAACTCTTGCAAATTTATTCTAGATCATGAATGACTCAAACACCAGGTACACAAGATATCAAACACAAGACATTTATGGTGTCTTTGTGAAAGTTTTTGAAATGAAATCCGGTTTGTAGTGTTAGCTGGCAGCCTAGTGAGATATCCGGGTTGCAGCGGTAGCTAGCAACCTAGTAAGAAACGATCACGTCCCATACTAAGAAATACAATATCCCATAACTCCTAAAAAATAGTGTCAGTTCGAAACACAAAGTACACTTTTAAAACCGCCTTGTCAGACAAATCTATACAAGAAATTTACAGTCTCTTGAATTGAACAACAAAGAAAACATGTTGGCTTGAAAAACAAGAACAGTGGCTTGAACTACGATATTCTGCATCAACGGCATCTTTTTCTTCCGTTTTTTTCCTCCTCATCTATCTGGGCACTGGAAAATTATAGAGACCTCTTTAATGGCTCATTTTAAAGGATCTAGTACCTTTTGTAATTAAAAAAAAAATGACTTACAGTAATGAATATCATAGGGAGCGCAATAGCGCTGCCTAAGTAAAGAACGATGTCGGCACAATGTATTGTTAATTTATTTTTTTGTTTTTCTTGGTCTCAGTCCAAGGCACTTAGTATCGAAGAAGTTGTCGTAGAAACTTCAAGAAGAGCTCATTCGATTGGAAATTGGAGTGGGTTGTGCCCTTTTTAATAGTCGAAAGTGATTGGAAGACAACACCCCTTTCGAGCCCACCATTTTCCAAAAACACATCCAATTAAAATTTTGAGATAGCCATTTTGTTCAGCGTAGTTGATTTCCAGATAGAAATCATGTTCTTGAGGATACTCCCCCACAGCCCTCAGGGCAAGGGTTGTAAGTTATACCCTGGGGGAATATAAGGTTTTTATAGTAAGTTTTGCCGTAGAAACCTGAAAAAGGGCTCATTCGACTGGAAATTCAAAGGGCTAGTGCCCTTTTTAATAGTCGAAGGTGATTTGAGGGCAACTAACCCCCCTCTCACGTCCACCGTTTCCCCAAATACATCCAATCAAAATTTTTAGATACCTTTTTTGTTCAACGTCGTTAAAGTTTTAGAAATTTGGTCTTTGAGGAGGATGATACCCCCCTCATAGCCCTCGGGGCAAGGGTTGTAAGATATGCCATGGGGGCATATAAGGTTTTTATAGATAGTGATTATGTAAAAACTTCAAAAGGGCTCATTCGATTGGAAAGTAGAAGGGCTTGTGCCCTTTTTAATAGTCGAAAGTGATTGGAGGATACTAACACCCCTCTCACACCCAGCATTTCCCCAAACACATCCAATCAAAATTTTGACAAAGGCATTTTGTTCGGCGTAGTTAAAAAGTCTGGAAATTACGTCTTTGAGGATGACACTCCCCCCACATCCTCCGGGGCAAGGGTTGTAAGTTATGCCCTGGGGGCTTATAAGGTTCTTACAGAAACCGTTGTCGTAGAAACTTCAAAAAGGGTTCATTCGATTAAAAATCGAAAGGGCTAGTGCCCTTTTTAATAGTCGGAAGTGATTGGATTGCAACTACCCCCCCCTCTCACACCCATCATAACCCCAAACATATCCAATCAAAATTTTGAGATAAAAATTTTCTTCAGTGTGGTTGAAATTTCTGGAAATTAGGTCTTTGAGGATGACAACCCTCCCCCAGCCCTCAGGGCAAGGGTTGTAAGTTATGCCCTGGGGGCATACAAGGTTTTTATTGAAAATGTTGTCGTAGAAAAGGGCATATTCGATTGGAAATTGAAAGGGCTGGTGCCTTTTTTAATAGTTGAAAGTGATGGGAGAGCATCTAACGCCCCTCTCATGCCCACCTTTTCCCCAAACAAATACAATCAAATTTTTGAGATAGCCATTTTGTTCAACCTAGTTGAAAGTTCTAGAAATTAGGTTTTTGAGGATGACAACCCCCCACAGCCCTCAGGGCAAGGGTTGTGAGTTATGCCCTAGAGGCATATAAGGTTTTTTTTATAGAAAGCGTTGTCGTAGAAACTTGAAAAAGGGCTCATTTGTTTGGAAATTGAAATGTCTAGTGCCCTTTTTAATAGTCGAAGGCGACTAACAATCCTTCCAAGCCCACCATTTATCCAAACACATCCAATCAAAATTTTGAAATAGCCATTTTCTTCAAAGTAGTTGAAAGGTCTGGAAATTATATCCAAGAGGATGGCACTCCCCTCAGAGCCCTCAGGTTAAGGGTTGTAAGTTATGCCATGGGGGTATATAAGGTTTTTATTGAAATCTTTGTCGTAGAAACTTGAAAAAGGGCTGATTCGATTAGAAATTCAAAGGACTAGTGCCCTTTTTAATAGTTGAAAGTGAATTTGAGGGCAACTAACCCTCCTCTCACGCCCACCTTTTCCCCAAACACATCCAATCAAAATTTTTAGACAGCCATTTTGTTCAACGTAGTTAAAAGTTTTAGAAATTAGGTCTTTGAGGATGATAACCCCCTCAGAGCCCTCAGGGCAAGGGTTGTAAGTTATGCCCTGGGGGCATATAAGGTTTTTATAGATAGTGATTCTGTAGGAACTTCAAAAAGGGCTCATTCAATTGGAAAGTAGAAGGGCTTACGCCCTTTTTATTAGCTGAAAGTGATTGGAGGATAACTAACACACCTCTCACTTCCAACATTTCCCCAAACACATCCAACCAAAATTACAAATGAATGTGCATTGTCAGTTTTATATACATCTACTGATATTTAGTAATCGAAATGCTAATATTATTTGATTTATTAAAGTTATAAAAGTAAAAACATATATATTTTTTTCAGTAAAGTGCAAATTATGTTCTGCTCCTGGGAAGGCATAGGGGTTTTGAGCCCTACTCATGTTAATTTTTGCTCGTTTTGAGTTTGACTCGGTTATTTATTGCAATTTCTGTTCGTTTTGGGTTTCATTTATTTATCGATGCTGATTTGTGGTAGTTTCATGCTTGGTAGATTATTTGATTTTATTTTTGCTCATTTTTGGCTTAATGGAGTTCTTTGCTTTTCTTTGAAAAACTTATTTGGCGCAAAAAGTTTTTCTAATTAATCTCTGTTAAAGACATTCCCATGCAAGGCCAGATTTGCTGCTTTGTGTTAAAATTTTAATGTTTTTTCTCCTAAGAACTTCAGATCTTACGGTTTTAGAACTTTCTTCTAAGTATTAAATATGATTCATAATTGCTCCAGAGTTGCTTTTCCTATTAGTTTGACTGAAGTAATGCAAAATTTCAGGAGATGAATTCTTAGTAGCCTCTTGAGGTCCTTCCAACTAATACATTTTGAGGTAGATTAGGGTGATTCTTTCAGAAGCTAAGCTCTCCTCTATGCCAACATGCAGAGTGTTTTGGCCAGTTAACTCTACGCAAGTTGAGTGCCTAGACTAATTTCAATTCCTATTTTCGGAATTAGGAATATCTAGATGCACTTAGTTAGCTCAATTTTGGTAGATAATGAAATATTAGCCTAGGGCAATTGCTTCTGTGTATAATTTCTTTATACAACTTTTCAATATATTTTTTTTTTGGCATATAAACCCTCTTCTAGACTAGTAAGCAATACGAGGCACTGTCCCAATGTATGTTAACAGTTAACCTTCACATTGTTTATATTTCCAAGGTAAGTTAAGTTATCACTTTTCGGATGTTTTTTTTTTGGTTTTTTAATGATATATATAGTAAGTTTTTATGTTAATGAAATTTCCAAGAATTGACATATAGGATGATTTTCAAAAGTTTCATTTGTTTTGCTCTTCTACTTTCTTAAAACCCTCAAAGAAAGTTTGTCTAGGAAGCAATTATTATTATTGATTTGTTACTCATCAAAATTAAAAATATGTAAAGACAGAGTGTATAAAAAAGAGAAAAGTGAAAGAAAAATCTTCACTATGAAACCGCACTAGTTCCGTAGTAGGCTAAACTCCATTGATTACCTCAGTTTTAATTTTGGTAAGTCTTCTTTAACAGCTGAAAAAGTATCTGGGATACAGTAATTTTTCTGTGTAATGCTGATTCTGTGCCACATGCGGAGACGCAAAATGAGCTTAACATACCTGTAGATTGAGCTTCGTTTAATGTCCTGAAGATATTACGAAAGAGAGTTAGAGTAAGCAGGTAAGGGTTAGTGAAGTACATTTAGCCGAGCAAGCAAGAAATCGTTGAAAGGATTCTAGTTGGCAATGATTGACCCATGCGGTTTCCAAAGGTGAGAATGCAAGTAACCAAAAGGTAAGTAAAGGCGCAAAGGTACAAGTAACTGAAAAGCATAACCTTTAAGTGTAGCATCGAAAATTTAAGTTGGATGCATTGAAAAGTTAGCAGCAAACAACTTATTTACAAATTTTTTCTTTTGTGTCCTCAAGTTGTCTCCCCGTTTCCTCTAGCCTAGTATGTTTGAAGAGTTTTATTCTGCAGAAAACTGTTGACTCTCCATATTCGTATACGGTCACCATATTAACATATTCATATCATAGTTTGTTCTGTAAATAGAAAAAAAGGCACCCAAAGAGAAAAAATTGTGAATGATATGTTTTATTAACATTTAATCCAGTGATCTTAGTAACATTTCGTGTAGTTTTCTGGAATTTTTTTAGAATCCTTAGACTATTTTGTCATCGTCGACATCAGTTTTTGCACATCCACATGTTGAGCAAACCTAAAAAAAAAATAAGTGGCGGTGAGGCAGACAAACTTTTAGAGCTGAAAATCATGTGCTAGCTGTATATGAAGCACCTTTAGTCAATTTTAGAAAATATTAATTGATCTCGGTTCCTTTTTGTCCCAAGTTGTACAAAGGTACAGCAGCAATACTTTGCTTGGTCATCTGTTGCTTATCTAACTGTTTTATATTGCTGGGGAATCTTGGGTCAAATAACTGGTCACTTTTCTATACCAACCGTTAGTAGAGTAGTAGATACCATTTCTAAGGGTTTATGTTCCTTCCTATGCTATTCTACGGGGCCCCTACACCTTTTCAAAGAGAGTGAGTATCCTCTCACACCTATGTCCCTTGGTACCTTTCCAAGCAAAGTGATCTTTTGATACTATGGACGAGATAATGTAATGCAATCAGACTGGTTTCTGAGGCAACACCTATTTTTTGGACAATTGCCTTAACTTGAGAGTAGTTTGTTAGGAATGCGGCGTTGCTAATTAAAAAATCGGATGCTAAACTCAGAATTAATTGATTGGCATATGGTTTTATATCATTTTGTGTACAAGCTAACTCTATTTGCAAAAAAGGGTAAGGGTTTCGCGAATTGGACTGTATGACCGATATTAATTGAATAATTGGGGGAAAAACTAAGCTAGATAATATTTAAGAATTGGATCGTATGAAGATGGAGAAAAAGGGTTAAACTGATTAGCAGTTAAGGTAACCTCGAAGGGCTTGTTAACTCAGGCAATTTGTTATAAATTTGAAACTACATTAATGTATGAAAATAGTTAACGATGATAGAATGACATTGTGAGTTGACCTAGCTTTACCTCTCCGATGTGTTCTGTATAATACACAAGTGGTGTTTGAACAGTGTTGTCAATTTAAAATAGGATCTAACGTTAAAGTATACTAAAAAGAAGATAATAAGAGAAATGTAGATGACAAGAAAAGAATTTTAATAATGAAATTCAGAACAACGCTTAGAAATCCTTGCAAATCAAGTAGTAAGGTGTATGTGAGTATTAACCGTCAAGGATCATAAGCACCAACGATCCTAACCACAAGAGACCTTAACCTCCAAAGATCCCTATCCCCACACTCCAAGGGGGCTCCCTCCCCCCAACTTTTTACCCCCCCCCCATATTTTTTTAACATGATATATTTTTTAAACTTTTTTTTACATCTCTTAGAATGACAGGTAACATATTTAAAAATAAAAGAAATCACATTTAATATTTTCCAAATTCAAAATGAGAATGATATAGAAATGTTAGTCGCAACTTTTACTATTAGAAAAATATTGTTTGTAGTAGCACTTTTTTTTATTGGACTAATTTATTTTTGGACTTCGAAATTATTCAACCTTTTTTTCACGTATCTTAAAATGACATGAAATATGCTTATGGCTCTAACAATTGTACTCTATGCTTGCTCAAAGACACGATAAGGCTTTCCCAATGGTACTCTATGTCCGTTTATCGACACTAACTAGTTTATTGGATGTATTAAGTCAGTATTTTTTGCACACTGGAACAATAAACACAACTCATATCTCTAAGAAGTGAAGATGAAGCATTTTAAGAAAGTATGTTCACATGTTAGTGTTATTGTAGCACTGAATGCTGACAAGGAGGAGTATTTAAACTATGAAATAAGTACAAGTGGTAGCACCATCGGAAACGTATGCGTGCATTGTCATGACAGTAATGAATTAAATTTCTCCAGGGACTTCAACCCCCCAAAGATCCCCTATCCCCAAACTCAAAGGGGCCCCCTCCCCTCGAAATTTTTGGCCCCCTCCCCCCATTAAAAAAATTTTTTTTTTTGCAGTTTTTTTAACTTATTTTTATTATTTTTTTTAACAAGTTATATTTTTTCAACTTTTTTTACATGTCTTCGAATGAGATGAAACATACTTAAAACATTGAAAAATCACATTTAATATTTTCCAAACTCAAAATGAGAATGGTGTGGATATGTTAGTCATGACCTTTACTATTAGAAAAATAATGTTTGTAGTAGCACTTTTTTTTATTGGAAAAATTTTTTTTTTTGGACTTCGAAATTATTCAACTTTTTTCTTACGTATCTTAAAATGACATGAAATATGTTTATGGCTCTAACAATTGTACTCTATTCTTGCTCAGAGACACGATACGGCTTTCCCACTGGTACTTTACGGCGGGTTATTGACACTACCTAGTTTATTGCATGTATTAAATCAGTATTTTTTACGCAGTGGAACGATAAACACATAAGTCATATCTTTAAAAAAGTGAAGATGAAGCATTCTAATAAAGTGTGTGCACATGAAATTGTTATTGTAGCATTGAATACCGACAAGGAGAAGTATTTAAACTATGAAAAAAGTACAAGGGGTAGCACTATTGGAAATGTATGCATGCATTGTCATGACAGTAAGGAATTAAATTTCTTTGGAGTACTGAAAAAATTCAACTTTTATGTTGGTGGGTATGCGAGGTTGAGATCTCCAGAGATGATTGCACTCAAAGAGAATGCCAACATAAAAATAATCGTTGATGATAGAGGACAACTCCTTGCTACTGTTGCAGGTAACACATTACCTACTGATACATCCTATCGTCAGCTTTCGGGTATTAGCATACAACGGAAGGTCAAGAAAAGAAAGGTTTACTCTTCTAATAATATCATAAACCATATCGTGTCTACGTGCCGAAACTGTTACCTGTGTAAAAATAATGTGATAATAGACGGTAAAATTGCCAGAAAAATAAAAAGGGCATGGGCAGAAAATATCACTATGGAATATAAAGATGAATCGATGAAAAACAAAGTACCAGCAAACGTTCCTGCCATTGATCAAACAGTTAATGAACCAAATAATACCAAAGACGAAAAGTATATTGAGCCTGTCGATGACACATCAGTAAAAGTTGTGTATGACTCAAAATAGGAATAATAATTATTCTACTGATTACGAACTAAGAGAAGACAATAGCTACAATATCAAGAGAGAACATGGTGAACTATTTTATGGAACAGATTCAAAATGTCCAAAGTTGATCATTGATATTAATAATGTGTCATAATATATTTTTGTATTAATATTCTACATAGCATTATTTCATTAAAAATATATTGTGCATTACATTGTTATGTGTTCAGTATTTTTAGAGTATGCTAGCACATCAAACGTTTAGAATGTCTATTAAAACATCGGAGATGTAAGAAAAGGAATTTGCATACATCTATTGTCAGACACATGGGATAACATTGACAAAATCTAGGTAGCAGAGTGAATAAATTCTTAATCAACATCCGTTGTTGGATATGTCATTATGAAAAAATTGTAAGTAAGTAAAAAACTCTTTCTTGAAGTCACCTCTTGGATACACAATGCAGAAACTTCATTTAAGAAATTAGGAAAACCAATTGTAAGTAAGTAACAAACTCTTTCTTGAAGTCACCTCTTGGATACACAATGCAGAAATTTCATTTAAGAAATTATGAAAAAATTGTAAGTAAGTAGCTAATTCTTTCTTTAATTCGCCTCCTGAATAAATAAAAAAGACATTTCATTGAAGAAATTATGACAAAATTCCAAGTAAGTAACAAACTCTTTATTGTTTTTACCTCATGGATACACGATGCAGAAATTTCTTTCAAAAAATTATGAAAAAAATTGTAAGTAAGTAACAAACTCTTTCAGGAAGTCACCTCTTGGATACACAATGCAGAAATTTCATTTAAGAAATTATGAAAAAAATGTAAGTAAGTAGCTAATTCTTTCTTGAATTCGCATACTGGATAAACAAAACAAAATTTCATTCAAGAAATTATGACAAAATTCTAAGTAAGTAACGAACTCTTTATTGTTTTCACGTCTTGAAAACACGATGTAGAAATTTCATTCCAGAAATTATGAAACAATTCTAAGTAAGTAACAATCTCTTTCTTGAAGTCCCCTCTTGGATACACAATATGGAAATTACATTCAAGAAATTATGAAAAAATTGCAAGTAGGTAACAAACTCTTTTTTGAAGTCACCTCTTGGACACACAATGCAGAAACTTCATTTAAGAAATTATGAAAAAAATTTAAGTATGTAAGTAAGTAAGTAACAAATTCTTCCTTGAATTCACCACCTGGATAAACCAAAAAGACATTTCATTCAAGAAATTGTGACAAAATTCTAAGTAAGTAGCAATCTCTTTCTTGAAGTCCCCTCTTGGATACACAATACGGAAATTTCATTCAAGAAATTATGAAAATATTTGTAAGTAAGTAACAAACTCTTTATTGATTTCACCTCTTGGATACACAATACAGAAATTTCATTCAATATTTTATGAAAAAATTGTAATTAAAGAAAAAACTCTTTTTTGAAGTCACCTCTTGGATACACAATGCAGAAACTTCATTTAAGAAATTAGGAAAAAAATGTAAGTAAGTAAGTAACAAACTCTTTCTTGAATTCGCCGTTTGGATGCACAATACAGAAATTTAATTCAGGAAATTATGAAAAAAAATGTAAGTAAGTAACAAACTCTTTCTTCAAGTCACCTCTTGGATACACATTACAGAAATTACATTGAAGAAATTATGAAAAAAATTGTAAGTAAGTAGCAAATTATTTCTTGAATTCACCTCCTGGATAAACAAAAAGGACATTTCATTCAAAAAATTATGACAAAATTCTAAGTAAGCAACAAACTCTTTATTGTTTTCACGTTTTGGATACACGATGTAGAAATTTCATTCAAGAAATTATGAAAATATTTGTAAGTAAGTGACAAACTCTTTATTGATTTCACCTCTTGGATACACAATACAGATATTTCATTCAAGAAATTATGAAAAAATTGCAAATATGTAGCAAACTCTTTATTGTTTTCACCTCTTGGATACACAGTACAGATATTTCATTCAAGGAAATATGAAAAAATTGCAAGTAAGTAACAAACTCTTTCTTGAAGTCACCTCTTGGATACACAATGCAGAAACTTCATTTAAGAAATTAGGAAAAAATGTAAGTAAGTTAGTAAGTAGGTAAGTAACAAATTCTTCCTTAAATTCGCCACCTGGATGAACAAAAAAGACATTTCATTCAAGAAATTATGACAAAGTTCTAAGTAAGTAACAAACTCTTTCTTGAATTCGCCGTTCGGATGCACAATACAGAAATTTGATTTAGGAAATTATGAAAAAAACTGTAAGTAAGTAACAAACTTTTCTTGAATTCTCCTCCTTTTTACACAATACAGAAATTTCATTCAATCAATTATGAAAAAATTGTAAGTAAGTAAAAAACTCTTTCTTGAAGTCACCTTTTGGATACACAATGCAGAAACTTCATTTAAGAAATTAGGAAAAAATGTAAGTAAGTAAGTAAGTAACAAACTCTTTCTTGAATTCGCCGTTTGAATGCACAATACAGAAATTTAATTCAGGAAATTATGAAACAAAAATTGTAAGTAAGTAACAAACTCTTTCTTGAAGTCACCTCTTGGATACACAATACAGAAATTTCACTTAAGAAATTATGAAAAAAATGTAAGTAAGTAGCAAATTCTTCCTTGAATTCGCCACCTGGATAAACAAAAAAGACATTTCATTTACGAAATTATGAAAAAATTGTAAGTAAACTCTTTATTGTTTTCACGTCTTAGATACACGATGCAGAAATTTCTTTCAAGAAATTATGAAAAAATTCTAAGTAAGTAACAATCTCTTTCTTGGATACACAATACGGAAATTCATTCAAGAAATTATGAAAATATTTGTAAGTAAGTAACAAATTCTTTATTGATTTTACCTCTTGGATACCCAATACAGATACTTCATTCAAGAAATTATGAAAAAATCGCAAGTAAGTAACAAACTCTTTTTTGTTTTCACCTCTTTGATATACAATACGGAAATTTAATTCAATAAATTATGAAAAAATTGTAAGTAAGTAACAAACTCTTTCTTGAAGTCACCTCTTGGATACACAGTGCAGAAACTTCATTCAGGAAAGTATTAAAAAATTGTAAGTAAGTAAGTAATAAATTCTTTCTTCAATTCACCTCTTAGATAAACAAAAAGACATTTCATTCAAGAAATTATGACACCACTCTAAGTGAACCTGAATTAACCCAACTTTTTGCATGTCTCTCTCACTATGACTGTGTGTCTGAGCGGGTGTGCTGCTATCTATAACCGGTCTAACCTAAATTCAACGTAATGATGCATAAAGTCAAAATAAATAGAACTTGGATCTTATGTATGTTATCTGATGTATCCAATGAGTTAGTTATTTACTTACAATTTTTTCATGATTTCTTGAATGAAATTTCTGTATTGTGTATCCATGAGTTGAGTTCAAGAAAGATTTTGTTACTTACTTACTTACAATTCTTTCCTAATTTCTTGAACCAAATTTCCGTATTGTGTACCCAAGAGGTGAATTCAAGAAAGAGTTTGTTACTTACTTACCATTTTTTCTATAATTTCATGAATGAAGTGTCTGTATTGTGTATCCAGGAGGAGAATTCAAGAAAGAGTTTTTTACTTACTTGCAATTTTTTCATAATTTCTTGAATGAAATTTTCGTATTGTGTATCCAAGAGGTGTATTCAAGAAAGAGTTTGTTACTTACTTACAATTTTTTCATAATTTCTTGAGTGAAATTGCTGTATTGTCTGTCCAGGAAGCGAGTTCTAGAAAGAGTTTGTTTGCAAATTTTTTTCATAATTTCCTGAATTAAATTTCTGTATTGTGCATCCAAACGGCGAATTCAAGAAAGAGTTTGTTACTTACTTAGAGTTTTGTCATAATTTCTTGAATGAAATGTCTTTTTGTTTATCCAAGAGGCGAATTCAAGAAAGAATTTGTTACTTACTTACTTACAATTTTTTCATAATTTCCTAAATGAAGTTTCTGCATTGTGGATCCAAGAGGTGACTTCAAGAAAGAGTTTGTTACTTACTTAAAATTTTTTCATAATCTATTGAATGAAATTTCCGTGTTGTATATCCAAGAGGTGAAAACAATAAAGAGTTTGTTACTTACTTGCGATTTTTACATAATTTCTTGAATGAAGTTTTTGTATTGTGTATCCAAAAGGTGAATTCAATAAAGAGTTTGTTACTTACTTACAAATATTTTCATAATTTCTTGAATGAAATTTCCGTATTTTCTATCCAAGAAGGGACTTCAAGAAAGAGATTGTTACTTACTTAGAATTTTTCCATAATTTCTTGAAAGAAATTTCTGCATCGTGTATCTAAGACGTGAAAACAATAAAGAGTTTACTTACAATTTTTTCATAATTTCTTAAATGAAATGTCTTTTTTGTTTATCCAGGTGGCGAATTCAAGGAAAAATTTGCTACTTACTTACATTTTTTTTCATAATTTGTTAAATTAAACTTCTGAATTGTGTATCCAAGAGGTGACTTCAAGAAAGAGTTTGTTACTTACTTACAATTTTTTTTCATAATTTCCCGAATTAAATTTTTGTATTGTGCATTCAAACGGCAAATTCAAGAAAGAGTTTGTTACTTACTTACTTACTTACATTTTTTCCTAATTTTTTAAATGAAGTTTTTGTATTGTGTATCCAAAAGGTGAATTCAATAAAGAGTTTTTTACTTACTTACAATTTTTTCATAATTGATTGAATGAAATTTCTGTACTGTGAATGCAGGAGGAGAATTCAAGAAAGAGTTTGTTACTTACTTACAGTTTTTTTTCATAATTTTCTGAATTAAATTTCTGTATTGTGCATCCAAACGGTGAACTTAAGAAAGAGTTTGTTACTTACTTAGAATTTTGTCATAATTTCTTGAATGAAATGTCGTTTTTGTTCATCCAGGTGGCAAATTTAAGGAAGAATTTGTTACTTACTTACTTACTTACTTACTTACATTTTTTCCTAATTTCTTAAATGAAGTTTCTGCATTGTCTATCCAAGAGGTAACTTCAAGAAAGAGTTTGTTACTTACTTGCAATTTTTTCATAATTCGTTGAATGAAATATCTGTACTGTGTATCCAAGAGGTGAAAACAATAAAGAGTTTGCTACATATTTGCAATCTTTTCATAATTTCTTGAATGAAATATCTGTATTGTGTATCCAAGAGGTGAAATCAATAAAGAGTTTGTTACTTACTTACAAATATTTTCATAATTCCTGGAATGAAATTTCTACATCGTGTATCTAAGACGTGAAAACAATAAAGAGTTTGTTACTTACTTAGAATTTTGTCATAATTTTTTGAATGAAATGTCCTTTTTGTTTATCCAGGGGGTGAATTCAAGAAATAATTTGCTACTTACTTACAATTTTTTTCATAATTTCTTAAATGAAATTTCTGCATTGTGTATCCAAGAGGTGACTTCAAGCAAGAGTTTGTTACTTACTTACAATTTTTTTCATAATTTCCTAAATTAAATTTCTGTATTGTGCATCCAAACGGCGAATTCAAGAAAGAGTTTGTTACTTACTCACATTTTTTTCCTAATTTCTTAAATGAAGTTTCTGCATTGTGTATCCAAGAGGTGACTTCAAAAAAGAGTTTTTTTACTTGAGTACAATTTTTTCATAATTTATTGAATGAAATTTCTGTATTGTGCATCCAAGAGGTGAAATCAATAAAGAGTTTGTTACTTACTTGCGATTTTTTCATAATTTCTTGAATTAAGTATCTGTATTGTGTATCCAAGAGGTGAAATCAATAAAGAGGTTTTACTTACTTACAAATATTTTCATAATTTCTTGAATGAAATTTCCGTATTGTGTAACCAAGTGGGGACTTCAAGAAAGAGATTGTTACTTACTTAGAATTTTGCCACAATTTCTAGAATGAAATGTCTTTTTGGTTTATCCAGGTGGTGAATTCAAGGAAGAATTTATTACTTACTTACTTACATACTTACAATTTTTTCATAATTTCTTAAATGAAGTTTCTGCATTGTGTATCCAAGAGGTGACTTCAAGAAAGAGTTTGTTACCTACTTGCAATTTTTTCATAATTTCTTGAATGAAATTTCCATATTGCGTATCCAAGAGGGGACTTCAAGAAAGAGATTGCTACTTACTTAGAATTTTGTCACAATTTCTTGAATGAAATGTCTTTTTGGTTTATCCAGGTGGTGAATTCAAGTAAGAATTTGTTACTTACTTACTTACATACTTACAATTTTTTCATAATTTCTTAAATGAAGTTTCTGCATTGTGTATCCAAGAGGTGACTTCAAGAAAGAGTTTGTTACCTACTTGCAATTTTTTCATAATTTCTTGAATGAGACTTCCGTATTGTGTATCCAAGAGGGGACTTCAAGAAAGAGATTGTTACTTACTTAGAATTTTTTCATAATTTCTGGAATTAAATTTTTACATCGTGTATCCAAGACGTGAAAACAATAAAGAGTTTGTTACTTACTTAGAATTTTTTCATAATTTCTTGAATGAAATGTCTTTTTTGTTTATCCAGGATGCGAATTCAAGAAAGAATTTGCTACTTACATTTTTTTCATAATTTCTTAAATGAAATTTCTGCATTGTGTATCCAAGAGGTGACTTCAAGAAAGAGTTTGTTACTTACTTACAATTTTTTCATAATTTCTTGAATGAAATATCCGCATTGTATATCCAAGAGGTGAAAACAATAAAGAGTTTGTTACTTACTTAGAATTTTTTCATAATTTCTTGAATGAAATGTCTTTTTTATTTATTCAGGAGGCGAATTAAAGAAAGAATTTGCTACTTACTTACATATTTTTTCATAATTTCTTAAATGAAATTTCTGCATTGTGTATCCCAGAGGTGACTTCAAAGAGTTTGTTACTTACTTACAATTTTTGTCCTAATTTTTTAAATGAAGTTTCTGCATTGTGTATCCAAGAGGTGACTTCAAGAAAGAGTTTTTTACTTACTTAAATTTTTTTCATAATGACATATCCAACAACGGATGTTGATAAAGAATTTATTCATTCTGATACCTAGATTTTGTCAATGTTATCCCATGTGTCTGACAATAGATGTATGCAAATTCCTTTTCTTACATCATGTAATTAAGATTTTCTTACATATTTCTTGTCATTTAAGATACGTAAAAAAAAGTTGAATAATTTCGAAGTCCAAAAAAGAAAAAATTCGTCCAATAAAAAAAAATTGCTACTACAAACATTATTTTTCTAATTGTAAAGGTCATGACTAACATATCCATACCATTCTCATTTTGAGTTTGGAAAATATTAAATGTGATTTTTCAATGTTTTAAGTATGTTTCATCTCATTCGAAGACATGTAAAAAAAGTTGAAAAAGTATAACTTGTTAAAAAAAATAATAAAAATAAGTTAAAAAAACTGCAAAAAATTTTTTGAAAAAAATGGGGGGGAGGGGGCCAAACAGTTCAAGGGGAGGGGCCCCTTTGAGTTTGGGGATAGGGGATCTTTGGGGGGTTGAAGTCCCTGGAGAAATTTAATTCATTACTTTCATGACAATGCACGCATACGTTTCCGATGGTGCTACCACTTGTACTTATTTCATAGTTTAAATACTCCTCCTTGTCAGCATTCAGTGCTACAATAACACTATCATGTGAACATAATTTCTTAAAATGCTTCATCTTCACTTCTTAGAGATATGAGTTGTGTTTATTGTTCCAGTGTGCAAAAAATACTGATTTAATACATCCAATAAACTAGGTAGTGTCGATAAACGGACATAGAGTACCATTGGGAAAGCCGCATCGTGTCTCTGAGCAAGCATAGAGTACAATTGTTAGAGCCATAAGCATATTTCATGTCATTTTAAGATACGTGAAAAAAACAAGTTGAATAATTTCGAAGTCCAAAAAAAATTTAGTCCAATAAAAAAAAGTACTACTACAAACAATATTTTTCTAATAGTAAAAGTTGCGACTAACATTTCTATATCATTCTCATTTTGAATTTGGAAAATATTAAATGTGATTTTTTTATGTTTTAAGTATGTTACATGTCATTCTAAAAGAGGTAAAAAAAGTTGAAAAAATATATCATGTTAAAAAAAAGGGGGCAAAAAGTTAGGGGGGAGGGATATACATACACCTTACTACTTGATTTGCAAGGATTTCTAAGGGTTGTTCTGAATTTCATTATTAAAATTCTTTTCTTGTCATCTACATCTCTCTTAGTATCAACTTTTTAGTACACAATAATGTTAGATCCTATTTTAAATTGACAACACTGTTCAAACACCACTTGTATATTATACAGAACACATCGGAGAGGTAAAGCTAGGTCAACTCACAATGTCATTTTATCATCGTTAACTATTTTCATTGATTAATGTTGTTTCAAATCTATAACAAATTGCCTGAGTTAACAAGCCCTTCGGGGTTACCTTAACTGCTAACCAGTTTAACCCTTTTTCTCCATCTTCATACGATCCATTTGCATATGTTATCTAGCTCTGTTTTTTCCCCCTATTATTCAATTAATATCGGTCATACAGTCCAATTCGCGAATCCCTTACCCTTTTTTGCAAATAGAGTTAGCTTTTACACAAAATGATTTATAACCATATGCCAATCAATTATTTCTGAGTTTAGCATCCGATTTTTTAATTAGCAGCGACGCATTCCAAGCAAACTACTCTCAAGTTAAGGCAATTATCCAAAAAATAGGTGTTGCCTCAGAAACCAGTCTGATTGCATTACATTATCTCGTCCATAGTTTCAAAAGATCACTTTGCTTGGAAAGGTCCCAAGGGACATTGGTATGAGAGGATACTCACTCTCTTTGAAAAGGTGTAGGGGCCCCGTAGAATAGCATAGGAAGGAACATAAACCCTTAGAAATGGTACCTACTACTCTACTGCCGTTGCGCAAAATTTCGATTAAAAAAAGGACAAAGGGCAGGGGGAGGGAGTGGTAGAGCAATTTCTGCAAGAAATTCTAGTGAATTGTTGTTTTTAACCGAAATATTTTTTAATCCAGCCATTTGCTCTAACTAAATTCCTGACTGTAGGTCAAAATAAAGCGTCTGCCCAGAAAAATTTTTCCTCCTTTTATGTTTAGGTGGATTCGATGCCATAAAGAATCAACCCATCTCGTCCATTATAGGCTTTTTTAGTTTGTGTGGCCAAACTATTTAAGATTTATTGGGTGGTCTGGCCATAACTTGTAGAGTACGGATAAGTGATCCGAATAAATGGCAGAAAACTAAAAACCGACATCTACTTTCCGTAAAAATTTTAGAAAAACCTTGTAGCTTCTCTTGCTTTGTACCGGAGATAGATATATTTAGTTTTAGGAAAACGTATATCATTATGAAGTGTAAATTTTCTTTTTTGAGCAAACGGAGCAGAATTTTCTTTTCAAAATTCGGGAAAGGGTTGTCACTAAAAAGGTTCTAGTATACATGCAAAATGCTAAAAATCACCTCAAACGAAATGCCATTCGATTAATTTAACTGCTCTTCAAATATTCTGTGGTGCAACCCGCTTTGATTGAAAATTTTGCCGACACAATTTTATTGTATTTCAATCAAATTTCATAATAAAATGCACAGTTCTCAATAGGTTTCAATGATGAGCAGTCTCTTGGGAGTATAATGAATTTTTCGCCTTTGTGACTGTCAGCCGACGTTGAGGCTCACAAAATGATGTTTAAGGTACCGAATCCTCTTAAATATATACTTGATGGCGCCAGTCATAACAAGAGTAACAAATACACCGCTAGGTTAGTTAATACTCAATTAAAACACTAAGTCTTATGCATCTGATGATCCATATTATGAAGGAATCAACAGTTCATTTGGGACATATGATTTTATTTCAGAAGTGCATGCATTTTAGTATTGATGGCGTAGGAACCGTTTTTTAAGACGTCTATTATGTCTTGGAAGTTTGGCCTTGTTTGTCAATTTTTCTGCATCATTAATTAAGCTAAAATTGATGTGTCAAATACTTATTTTTAATGAGGAACTTCATGTTTTGTCTTTTAATTCCTTTAACATATTGTGTTCTTTTAGAAGAATATAAACTATACCAAGAAAAACTAAAACAACAAAGAAGAGTGGCAATCGATAGTTGTTATGCATATCGCTTCAAGGGATTGTGGTATGACTGTTTGAAGATATGTTTTTTTGAGGAAGGAGGGGGGAGGGTTCAGGAAAAAGAATAATAAATGAACTTAGTAAATTGTGCCAGTTTTGCGTTTTTGTCTTCCTTGAGATGGGGATGACTGCTATTTGTTTGATGGCCACCTTACGAATTCGTACCCTTTTGAAAATTTCTGTAACCTAGAATATTAAGTGCTTGGATTGTTTGTTTACCTTTCTAACATACAGTCTTAAATCGAATGGATCAGTTGAGTCAAAACTTGCAACATGTGACCTTCCGTGACAGGAGAACGTCTAAGAAGGAGGCATGTCAAGTTTTGTCTTGTATGCAAGAGCACCAAACTTGAAATATGGCCATCTCATAATGTTTGCCCTGCATCAGTTTAGCCATTGTAACGACAAGTACTGTGTGCCTACGGTTTTTGTTCAAAAAAAAAATAATTAAGGCTCATCATTTTCGTATTGCGGTGAAAAGTTGTAGGACAGATTGGAAATAGACAGGGTTGCAGGTAAGAGGGGGTACTCCCCCCAAAATCCTAAGGTGTCGACATGCAGTGTCGACGTCTTGGAACTTAGGGCGTTTATAAAATTTAGCTTACAGGTCTGCATTTGTCGATGAGCTGGACGATTTTATCGGAACATTCTTTTTATACCCTCCCTCCCAACTCAAAACCCTAGGTTTGCACCTGGTTTTTATTGTTTTAAAAAAAAGTTGTAATAAAGAGTCTAACTTTAGCGTAAAGAGCGAGGCGTTGAGGAAGGGACAGCCCCTTTCATGTACGGAATAATTTCTGTTCGTTTTAAGTTTTAATGTCGCTCCTTACTTTCAGTTAAAAAAAATTTGTTTTTTTATTTAATCTATCTTAAGGCGGAACGAAATAGCAAAACACCAGGGTATCTCTAACATGTTGAATATTTTTTGTTTCTGTGGCAACCGCAGATACTTAAGGGCATTGATTCTTGGTTTCTATTTATTGCCCTGATCAAGTACTATAAGCTGTGTTGGCTTCTTTTCTTTCTTTTTTTTAACTGGGCATTCTAAATTAAGCTTTTTCATGCAATTCTATTCCAATTTTTTTTTAAGAAAACGATACATAAAAGTTTAATAGTTTTAACATGGACTTGCAGAGGGTTTTGAGAAGAATAATTTGGTTTTTAAGTTTTTTCGCAATTACCTCCAAGAAAATACTTTTTCATAAATCTAGTTTTGATACTGCACTTTGTTACCACCAGTTTTATATTGGGGACTCGTGAATGATTGAATATCTAGCTTAAACAGGTGGTACATAAATACGGGTATCATAACGCTCAAGGTAATAAGATGCCAGTGATCCGGTCAGTAGATTCCAGTCAAAGATTTTGAACCAGAGGAAAGAAACGCAACACAAAAAAAAGGACGTTTGCAAACTAGGTAGTTTGCAAAAGTACTTTGTGGAACATGGAAAAGAAGCAGAATAACAGAGAATTTAGCTTAGCTACTCTGCAGAAACCGAGGGAAAATTGAAGCAAATAAACAAAAAGCTTGGACAAAACAGGCTTCCACAACATTTAATCAACTCGAATGAGGCTCCATTTCAAGAAGAATCTACAGCGGAAACACAAAAACTGAATGTTATAACTACTGCTCGCGGTTCAGTATCAGATAAAAAAAAAATCTCGTACTTTTGAGAGCCAGCATGCATATGGTGTGTTTTGGTTTTGTTTAATATCGCCCTCAAGATTTTATGACAGTAGCCGTAATTGAAAGTAGTCAAAATCTCAAGAAGCGGGAGTTATAGTCCGGAGTAGTCGCATTTACAAGTAGTTGTAGTTCCAAACGCAAGTAGTCGCAATTGTAGTCGGAGTAGTGGTGGCCCTGAAAGTTTCAAGTTGATAACCTTAGTTATTCCTAAGATGTTGCAGATACACTATTTGGACACTTGGATGCGAATTATGTCTTTGGTTTAGTTTAACATACCCCTCAACATATCTTGAAGCTCCGCCTTATACCCTTAGCCTTCTCGGACACATCCTGTATTAAACATTCCTCTGTTACTTTTAAATCCTGCATGTAAACAATGGGCAAATTGCAGAATTTATAATCCTTTCGCCAGGGGTTTTAGGAACAGGGTATCCCCAGAGGCATAGTTATCAGGATTTTGACTGTTTTAACAAAGTGGCTTTACCAAAATTCATCAGTCTTCAGGCAGACATTTAAATAAGCCTGATTGCCCTCCAACCTCTTTCTAACTTCCCCTTCAACAAGCCCTAAAAGTTTCAACTTAATACCGTCTGGAGTTCCGAGAAATTGCTAATCACCCTTTTGACAACTGCATGCACATAATGTGTTTTTGATGTTTTTCAATATCCCCTTCAAAATTTCCTGAAGTACTCACAAGTAGAAGTAATCGCATGTAGTTGCAGTCATAGTCACAAGTAGTCGCAGTCGCAGCAGAATTAGCAGTAGTGGTGTTCCTGACCATTTCAAGTTAATACCCTTATGTGCTCCTAAGATACTGTAGATACGCCTTTTTCATATCCTGAATGCAAATAGTGTCTTTTGATTTAGTTCAACATACCACTGAACATTCACTGAAGTTTCAAATTACTACTCTGACACTTCTCGGACAAGCCAAGGGTCTCAATGATAAATCCTGTAATCCTGTAGGAGTAGTGGTGGCCCTGAAAGTTTGCAAATTAGAATCTTTATTGTTTGTTTAAGTGTAATATCTGGCATCATTAACCTTCTCGTTAAATTGAATTTGTCTGAAGAACTGGTTTAGCCTGCGTCCAGTGGAAAAGGCAGGCAAGCCTAGCAGCCCCAACCCCAGGGGTGCAATTGGGGACCCCCCAGGTACAGTCTTTTTATTTTTCTGCCTGGTGCCTACACCTCTCCTTCGCTGTAACTAGAACCTTTTTATAATTGCTAGTGCCAGCCGGAAGATCCCTTGCCTTTTGTTGTTGGCTTGTAGCTTGATTAGCCTAGTTTGGAGTTTATTTTAGCCTACATCATGGGTGACAACTCAAAAAAGAGCTATAGACCACCTAGTCACAGAGAGATGAGATCAGACTGCTCCATCCAGTACAGTGGAGCTGAATCTATTAATGAACAGATTACTATGCTCACCTCACACATTAACACCCTCAAGAACAAGCGGAAGCTAATTGCAGATTCACTTAATGACAAAAACCTTAAACCTACTTTGGCAGAAGTTGTCAGTGAGGCACTGTCTAATGAGGTTGGTTCTTTGGTTGAGGCCTCTTTTTTTTCTACTTTTTTACGTAGTTCTTCTCGTAGACTTATTTTGCCTAAACGTTCATCTACAGCAGCCCAGAGGTCTCCTGTTTATAAATCAATTCAATTATGGAATTCAATCAAACCGGATGTCCCATTATTTCTGTCTGCAAAGGCAGTTATTCGTCGTGTCTTTCCAGTTTAGTAATTTCTCTCTCCTTCGTTTATTTTCCCTGTTTTCTCTTTTCCTAGTGTTTCTCCTTTTTGTGCTTTTCCCTTATATATCGTTATTATTATATTTTTATTATTTTTTTTTACTGTATGGTAGTGTTTATTCTCTTTAATCTTAATTTCATATATATTGTTTGATTTAGAGTAATATTTATGGTTGTTTTAGTGCTTTATTATTGTGTTGTAAGGCCCACAACAAGCCAAGCTTCTTGGGCCAAATAATTTTTCTTTATGTTTGTAATAGAGTTTAGTATTAATAAAATGATTGATGATTGAAGGAATAGGCAGATTGTAATTTACAATACTCACCCCAAGGGCTCTGGGGGGTATTGCTTCCCCAGAGACAGAATTTTAGACCTTTGGGCTATTTTGAATAAAATCACTCTAAAATCACTGAACCAGAGGAAAGAAACGTAGCACAAAAAAAGGACGTTTGCAAACTAGGTAGTTTGCAAAAGCACTTTGTGGAACATGGAAAAGAAGCAGAATAACAGAGAATTTAGCTTAGCTACTCTGCAGAAACCGAGGGAAAATTAAAGCAAATAAACAAAAAGCTTGGACAAAACAGGCTTCCACAGCATTTAATCAACTCGAATGAGGCACCATTTCAAGAAGAACCTACAGAGGAAACACAAAAAATGAATCTTAAAACTACTGCTCGCGGTTCAGTATCAGATAAAGAAAATCTCGTTGAATGATTAATCTCGTACTTTTGAGAGCCAGCATGCATATGGTGTGTTTTGGTTTTGTTTAATATCGCCCTCAACATTTTATGACAGTAGTTCGCAATTGAAAGTAGTTAAAATCTCAAGAGAGCGGCAGTTATAGTCCAGAGTAGTTGCATTTACAAGTAGTTGTAGTTCCAAACGCAAGTAGTCACAATTGTAGTCGGAGTAGTGGTGGCCCTGAAAGTTTGCACAATGGAATCTATATTGTTTGTTTAAGTGTAGTATCTGGCATCATTAACCTTCTCGTTAAATTGAATTTGTCAGAAGATCTGGTTTAGCCTGCCTACCAGTCCAGTGGAAAAGGCAGGCAAGCCTAGCAGCCCCAACCCCAGGGGTGCAATTTGGGACCCCCCAGGTACAGTCTTTTTATTTTTCTGCCTGGTGCCTACACCTCTCCTTCGCTGTAATTAGAACCTTTTTATAATTGCTTGTGCCAGCCGGAAGATCCCTTGCCTTTTGCTATTGGCTTGTAGCTTGATTAGCCTAGTTTGGAGTTCATTTTAGCCTACATCATGGGTGACAACTCAAAAAAAAGCTATAGACCACCTAGTCACAGAGAGATGAGATCAGACTGCTCCATCCAGTACAGTGGAGCTGAATCTATTAATGAGCAGATTACTATGCTCACCTCACACATTAACACCCTTAAGAACAAGCAGAAGCTAATTGCAGATTCACTTAATGACCAAAACCTTAAACCTACTATGGCAGAAGTTGTCAGTGAGGCACTGTCTAATGAGGTTGGTTCTTTTGTTGATGCCTCTGTTAAAAAACTTGCCTCTAGTCATGTGCCTGCTGCTTTTGATGCTAACAACATGGAAATTATTAAACAAGAGGTATAGGGGAGAGAGGGGCGATACCGCACGGGGGCGACTCCATACGTTTGACCTGTCGTCTAAAGTTTTTGAGCTAATCCTTTCAAAAAATTCCCGCTAAATGCCCTTCATGTAACGCTCATTTGGCGCAAGTTTTAAATTTTGGAGAAAAGAGACAGCCGAGAAAAGAGGTAAGGAAGTTTTTATATGCTTGCTGGAAATCCTGACACGTAGTATTTTTCAAATATTTTCTAAGTTTTTGTAGCTCTTGAGCCGTGAGTTAGCAGGATCAGACAAGGTATACCCCTGATATTTGCATGGTAATTTTCATCAGTAAATATCAGGCCGTTATCTATGAAAAAAAATATTTCAAAATGGCGTCAACATGGGGTAACTCTGGACACTTTTTTGGGGGCGATTCCGGACACTTTTTGTGGTGTCCGGTTTCGCCCTGTACTGACGGAAGTCTTTCATAAGTTGGAAAATGGAACTATGTGTAACTGGAAGCAGAATATTGGTAAAAATTGACTGTATTCCTGTCGTCTTATAGAGAAACTGAAGTGATTTGTTTTGACTATCAAACTTTGTTTTCAACATTTACGCTTAGACAAAAGTTACCCCTTGCCTTACATCCTAGCCTATTTAAACACTACTACTCTGTGTAACAATCTTTGTCTTGAATCAAAGTTGTCCAAGATTAAGTCTGCCTATTATTTAGATACTTTGTTCCAACTTTAAGATCCTGTGTTCAAGATTGGACAGCATTTTCTGTGATTTGGCTAAGCTTAACCTTTAATTTCTATCCGAAATTGAGGTGTACTTTTGACTGCATTTGCGTTTAAAATAGTCTCGGCATGTCACTGTTTATGGCAAAAATATTCAAGCTAATCTTAATCGAATATTCTTCAATACTTTCTAACTGGTGTACAGTACCAATAAACCTTACCCCCCCCCCACCCCTCCTTGTTTAAAATACATACTCTGAATTGTATACATTCAATGGATTATTGTCTTATATATTATAATGTTTAGTTTTATAATATATGTGATTGGAACTTATAATTAGACAGTGATAATTCAAAAGGAGTCATGTGAGATTTATATAAGCTTAGATTTACAGTACACCTTCACAGCTATGCAGATCAGTTCAATTCATTTTCACCCATCATCTTTAAAAATAATACTTATTATTAAATGATTTACTATTATGTTGAACAATAAACATTTATTCAATGCCTACTTATATCAGAAAGATAAACAGTAGCGTGTAAGGCTGTATTCAAGGGGGTAGAGGGTTTGAAACCCCCCCCCCCCAAATGTTTGTCCGACTTGTAGAAATGTAAGAAACATGAACATAAACAAATGATTGATGTGGTTTTTTAATTTTTTTTGTTTAATGTTTTGTATTATAATGTTAAACTAAACATTACGCTGCCTGCAGGCATCTTTCCATTCTATGCCTCAAATCACACCTCAAAGCATGGCGTGACCTGTGTTAATTTCCATGTTGTTCTCTTGAGGTTCTGACAATTATAATTTTCTTTTACAGATGGTTCGCACCTACATTCGAAAGGGGAGTGGTCCTCCTGATCCAGAATTAGTCAGGCATGCTGTTATTCAATTTATACATTGTAAGTTGTCTTTCCGAGCAACCGCAGAAGAATTTTCCGTGAAGAAGAGTACCCTTGCGGATGCCATGAAACGATACAAGGCAAAAATGCAAATTCTCGAGCAGAGTGGTGCTAGTGGTAGCAATTTTGACAATGACATTGTTCAGGAGAGCACTAAGTTTATTTTTACTTCCAAACAAGAGAAAGAGTTTGCTGCATACCTCTAAAAATGCTCATTACTTAACCATGGGCTGACTCCCTATGCAACAAGAAAGTTAGCCTACCAATGGGCAATAGCATTGAAGATAAAATTCCCGTCAAGCTGGAAACTGAATGAGAGAGCAGGAGTGGATTGGCTAAGAGGTTTCATCAAGCGGAACGCCAGTTTGTTCATCAGAAAACCCGAAAATACAAGCCAGGCTCATGCTGCTGGCTTTAACGCCGTTGTAATTGGTGTCTTCTTTAGAAATCTTCAGGAGTTATATTGCAAGTATCATTTTCCTCCAGGTCGAATTTGGAACTTTGATGAAACAGGAGTACCCACAGTTGTTCAGGCCCCAAAGGTGATTGCTAAAAGGGGAGCAAAACAGGTGACACAAACTGTGTCAGCAGAAAGAGGGGAAAATACCACAATGCTATGCTTTGTATCTGCAATTGGTCAGACAATTCCACCAGTGTTTGTTTTTCCAAGAGTCAAAGCTCCAGAAAGGATGTATTGAGATGGACCACCAGGATGCATTGGCTTAGCCCATCGCAGTGGATGGATGACTTTGGACAATTTCCTTTGTTCCATGGAATACTTTCTAAAAGAGGTCAAACCCAGCAAAAAAGACCCTGTTTTACTCTTGTTGGAAAATCATGAAAGCCATATTTCAGTAGAATTAGTTTCCTTCTGTAAAGATAACAGCATCCACCTCCTAACCTTCCCTCCCCATTGCTCCCATCGTCTCCAACCCCTTGATGTTTCAGTGTATGCACCATTGAAGCATGCAATCAGGGAGTCATTTGACAATTGGATGCAATTAAACCCTGGTCCGAGAATTTCAATACATGAAATAGCAAAATTGTGCAAGTATCCCTTTCTGGAAAAGCTGAATCCTCAAAACGTCACAGCTGGTTTTGAGAAGGCAGGAATTTGGCCTTTAAATCCAAATGTGCTCACAGAAGTCGATTTTCTGCCAGCTGAGGTGACAAACCGCCCAGATCCAGCTGAACAGAATGCCCCAGAAACTTCCAATATGGATGATCCTCACCCTGGTTTATTTTGTGATTCATCTCCTGTCATGATGGGTCAACAGCAGTCAAACTTGCCTACAGCAGTAACTCCTGAAAGCATCAGACCATATCCACAGGCAAAAATGCAAGTGGGTCCGCGCAAAAAACGTAAAAAAGGCAAAAGTAGAATTCTGACAGAAACGCCAGAAAAAAGAGCACTAGAAGCAGAGACTGAGCTAAGGCTTGCTAAGAAAAAGAAAAAGTTGCTAAAAAAGCCAAAGGTTTCACTCATTGCTGACAAAACTAGAGACAGCATTTCAGACATAGATATACAGCTCAATGACGAGTCAGATGACAAGTCTTTACATTGTGGAAGTATCAGTGAGTTTGAGACTGATGAAGAATTATCTTGTGGAAATTTTGTGCTTGTGAGGTTTATGGTTGGAAAGAAGCAAAACTCTGCTGTTTACTTTGTTGGTGAAATTGAAGAAATAAGTGGCAGGGTAGCAAAAATAAACTACCTGCGCCAGTCTGGTAGGAAGTTCATCTTCCCTGAATGTCGAGATTGTGCAGAAACTGACTTTCAAGACATTATTATGAAGCTTCCCGCACCAGTATCAGTAGGAAGAACTGGGCAAATAGCCAAAGCTCTTGTATTTGGCTGTGATTTGGCCCAATTTCCTATAAAATAAATTTAATGTTACATTTAACTTGTACATTATCTGAATTAAATGTTAATAATATCTGAATCAATAATTACAAGCATTAATTAATGAATGTACAGAAATGCCCCATGTGTGTCCGAAGTCACCCCCTGGGTGGGGTGACTTTGGACACTTGAAGAGGTCACACATTTTTGGGTCTCCCCAAGAAACAACTTGATGGATGTCATTGAAAAAAATCACCAAGAAAAGTGAATAATTGAGCTATCTATTCATGTAAAAGGAAGTTTGGATCTTTAGAAATACGCTTTTTAGGGGTCAAAATCCTCAAAATGTACGGTTTCACCCCTCTCTCCCATACAATAGTCTTAAAATGGATTTGATGTGCTTGTTGAAAAATCACTAAAACAATATGATTTGAGGATGTCAAAGCTTGAATCATCTCTACATTTGCTTGACTCAGGTTTGTCAGAGCTGCAAAAATATCTGAAACCAATTCAACTCAATGTGGATCGTCTGAGCGATCAGTTTGACTAAATAAAAATTTCAAATCAGCTGATCCTATTTGGTTTCAAAGAAGACCCTTATCCAGAAGCTTTCGAAATCAAATTTCTTGGATTTTGCAGTACTAGGTTTCCTGGTATTCCTTTGACTAAGAATGACATAGTTTCTGTTAGAAGGATTGGAAAACAAGGCTCAGGTTTGAAATCTCGCCCACTTGTTGTGTAATTTTGTAGTCCAAGAATGCAGCAGCTTATTCTTAGAGAAAAGTAAAGTTTGCAAGGTAGCGGTGTCTTTATTTCTGAGTAACTTACAAAGCCTAGACTTCAGCTACTTAACTATGCTAAATCAAAGCTTGGGAAGAGGTCTACACGGTCTAGTGGAGGAGAAATACTTACCAAGCTTTCTGATGGTAAAGTGATCACTGTTAAAGAGGCATCTCAAGTTGATGTTCTCCATCATTCAACTACAGCCCATCCAAGCCCCTCCCAGGAGTGAAATAAACCATTTTCCCCCTTTTAGCTCTGTCGTTTTGTTGTTGTTTTTTAACTCTTTATGATTTAATGGTTTTACTTATGCTTGCATTTATGTTGTTTTAAATTATTCTTTTAAATGAACTCCATAAACCGTTGATAACTCTTTTCTCTCGTTGCTTCTTTATTGTTTTGCCTTTTTCTTTATTTTGTTTTTGCCTTCGTCCTTGTAATTGTTTGTTATTTTTTATTTTTTTTTTAGCTTTGTAGCTTGTTATTGTTTTTTGTCTTGCAGGTTTATTTTTCTTCTCTTTCTTTTCTTGTTGCCTATAAGTTTCACCTTTTAATTTCAATTTGCCCTCTGCTATTTCAGCCTGTTTGTTTGATATCTTGTTCATTTGTGAAGATATTGTGTGTATTTGTTATGTGTGGTAAATATGGCTGATTTTTCTTTTCTTTTGAATTCTTCTATTCTTAAATCACTTTGAGCAACCAAGTAGTGCTGGTAAACAAGAGGCCCACACACTTGACCCTCTTCTTGAATCTATGGTTAATTCTAGTTGCAATTATCACACTACTATTGATTTTTTTGATAAAATCATGCCTTCTCTCTCTTTAAATAGTTGCTTTAATGTATTTTGTTTGAATGTACGTGAGATACGAGATAAGTGGGATAGTCTGAAATCATATTTGTGGTCTGATAATTCTTGCCCTTTTGATGTAATTGGTTTAACAGAAACATGGTTATCTGATACTGAAAATTTAACACCTTATGAAATGCATGGTTATATTGCTATTCATGTCCCTAGAATGGTAACAAAGTGCTCAGGGGGCATTTCTGTATTTATAAAATCTGATATTAAATTTAGTAGACGGTATGACCTTGAATCCTTGTTTACTTCAGTAGTGTCTAATAGTAGGACTGTTTATTCTCTTGTCATTGATCTGAAAAGCCAGTTTGCATGTGATACTGTTTGTTTGTTTTATAAGCCCCCTCCTTTTCCAACACATCTGTTCTGTGATTTGCTTGATCAGCTTTCTTGTGCGGGGACTTTCTCTAAGAAACGTATTTGTGTTTTGGGAGATTTGAATTGTAATATGTTAAATGTTGGATCAAGTGATGAATGTGACCATCTCTTTGATGTGCTTTCTTCTTCTGGGCTACTTCCTTCAATTTTTTTTCCTTCTCGTGTTGATCCTACAAGAAATTCTGCCACTTTGATAGATAATATTTTCATTTCTCATTCTCCAAAATTGTTTAGTTCTGGTCTTGTTTTCACTGATCTGTCTGATCAGTATTCCCTATTTATCTATCACTTTTGTGCCTAAAACTGAGATTGCTGTGAATGAGCAAGGTGAATCTTCTTTTAGAACTTTTACAGATAAAGAAATTTCTAATTTAATTCTTAGTCTTCAGAGTAATGATTGGTCTAGTGTTCTTGAAGCTAATAATGTTGAATGTGCAACAAGTTTATTTGTCTGTCGTATGGGAGCTCTGTTGGATAAGCATTTTCCTCTTAGGAATAGACCAAGGAATTCTATACCCAAATGCCCATGGATGTCCATAGGTCTGATCAATGCTACACATATGAAGGCGTCTCTGTTCAAGGTTGCATGTAAAAGTAAAACACAGGATGATCTGACACAGGAAGTATAAACATTATAAAAATGTACTTACGCCTTCAGTAGGTGCAGCCAAAAAGCTTTATTTTTCGCGTCGAATTGATGAGTGTAACCATCAGTATGGTTTTCGTCCCATTTTCTCTACCTCTTATGCACCCTCAGCTGCAACAGAGTTTTAGAGTTTTATGGTTGTTTTAGTAATTTATTATTGTGTTGTAAGGCCCACAACAAGCCAAGCTTCTTGGGCCAAATAATTTTTCTTAGTGTTTGTAATAGAGTTTAGTATTAATAAAATGATTGATGATTGATGATTGAAGGAATAGGAAGATTGTAATTTACAATACTCACCCCAAGGGCTTTGGGGGGTATTGCTTCCCCAGAGGCAGAATTTTAGACCTTTGGGCTATTTTGAATAAAATCACTTTTTTCAAAACTTGGATCAGTGTGGATGCAGAAGGGTATCTAAAACGGGTAAGGCGGCTTGCTACCCTCCGATCACTCTTCTACGTGAAAGCTTCAACTTTAAACCATCAGTCGTTCCTGAGATGTCGCTGATACACCCTTTTGACAACCAGCATGCATATATTGTGTTTTGATGTTGGTCAATATCCTCTTAAAATTTTTATGGAATTAATTGCAATTTGAAGTAGTCGTAGTCGTAAACGGTTGCAGTCATAGTCACGAGCATTCGTGGTCGTAAGTAGTCGCAAACGCAATTAGTTGCAGTCATAGTCGATATTAGTGGCAGTTGCAGCTGTTGTTGCAGTAGCAGTAGTAGTGACAATGAAAGCTCAAGCTAATACCCTTTAATGTTTTTGCAATTTTGTAGATACGCCTTTTTCGTCAGCTGGATACACACAGTGTCTTTTGATTTCTTTTAACATACCTTTCTATAGCCACTGAACTTTCGCATAAATACCCTTATCCTGTTCGGATAATCCGAGGACGAAACTTGTCGTTTTCCCAATAATAAAACCTGCATATAAACAACGGGTAAATTGCATAATTTACAATCCTTTCTCCGATGGGATCTGGGGCATGACTTTCCCAGAGGCATAATTTTTAGACCTCTGGACTATTTTGAGCTAAATATTTTTTTTTTCCAAAATTGGGATCAGTGTCGAGGGGGGGGGCATATTAATGCGGTAAGGTAGGATGGCTGCCTGCAGATCACTCTTCAACATCCTTCTAAAAATACCCAGAAAGTTTCAAATTAACACCATTAACGGTTCCTTAAGTATAGATGATACGCCCTTTTGACTAGCAGCAAATATATAGTATTTCTTCATCATTTTTTTAACATCCCCGTTAACATTTCTTGAGAGTTTCACCTTGATAATACCCCGATCCTTTTTGGAGAGCCAGAATCAATTATTCCACTTTTCGCAATAACAAATCTTTTATGTAAGCAATATACAACTTTCAAAACTTATAGCCCATGTCCCATGGTCTGTATCGGGTATGTCTATGTCACCCCAGAAGCATAGTTATTTAACTATGCATAGTTAAGAAAAGAGCTATTTTAAGATTTTGATACAATGTCCTTGGTGGGGGGGGGGAGGGTAATACCCGATCAAACACAATGAGTAACTTGTATAACTTACAGCCCTTGCCTCAGGATGTATTGGGCTATGTTATCCCTAGAGGCATAGTTATTTGATCATTAGACTATTTAGAACATAAATGATATTTCAGAATTTTAATGGCATATATTTGAAAGGAGGGCGGCTAAAAACAGGCACAGGAGGGGAAGGGGCTAGTTGCCTTCTGACCACTTTGACTCTTTAAAAGGACACTAAAATTCTCAATTAACAATTGAATGAGTACCTTCCGAAGTTTCTGCGGCCATGCCTTCCATGTGAAGTGGTTCTGGGGAAAAACAATAAACAAGGAATACATTGAAGACTTTTTGCCCTTTTCTGATTTTTATTCGATCCAGGTTTCCCTGCTTTCTTAATTGTGGCTTATGTTCGTTTTAAGCTTGAATTATTATTTGACTTTATTTGTGCTTGCCTTTGGTTGAATGTACCTCTTTGGTTGTCTTCGAAAAACTTCTTTTGTGGGATTTTTTTTAATTAACTTTGCAGAGGCAAGGCTGTAGCGTTGCCTATAGTAAAGTTCATACGGCTCCAAAGTTTTATTATTTATAACTTTTTTTCCCAGAGGCATCGTCGTAGAAACTTCAAAGGGGGCTCATTCGATTGGAAATCGAAGGTTCTAGTGCCCTTTTTAATAGTCGAAAGTGATTGGAAGGCAACTAGCCCCCCCCCACGCCCATCATTCCCCCAAACACATCCAATCAAAATTTTTAGATAGCCATTTTGTTCAGCATAGTTTATTTGCAGATAGAAAATATATTTTTGAGGAGAACACTCCCCCACAACCGTCAGGGCAAGGGTTTTAAGTTGTGCCCTCGGGGTATATAAGGTTTTTTTATAGAAGGCGTTGTCGTAGAAACTTCAAAACAGGCTCATTCATTTGGAAATCGAGAGTTCTAGTGCCCTTTTTAATAGTCAAAAGTGATTTGAGGGAAACTAGCCCCCCACGCCCATCATTCCCCCAAATACATCCAATCAAAATTTTGAGATAGCCATTTTGTTCAGCATAGTTGATTTCCAGATAGAAAATATATTTTTGAGGAGAACACTCCCCCACAACCGTCAGGGCAAGGGTTTTAAGTTATGCCCTGGGGGCATATAAAATTTTTATAGAAGGCGTTGTCGCAGAAACTTCAAAAAAGGCTCATTGGATTTAGGAGGACACTCCCCCACAACCCTCAGTGCAAGGGTTTTAAGTTATGCCCTGGAGGCATATAAGGTCTTTATAGTTGAAATAGTTGAAAGTGATTGGAGGACAACTAGGCCCCCCACGCCCATCGTTCCCCCAAATACATCCAATCAAAATTTTGAGATAGCCATTTTGTACAGCGTAGTTGATTTCCAGATAGAAAATATGTTTTTGAGGAGGATACTCCCCCCAAACCCTCAAAGAAAGGGTTTTAAGTTATAACCTGAGGGCATATAAGGTTTTTATAAAAGGCGTTGTCGTAGAAACTTCTAAAAAGGCTCATTCGATTGAAAATTCAAAGGGCTAGTGCTCTTTTTAATAGTCGAAAGTGATTTGGGCAACTAACCCCCCTCTCACGGCCACCGTTTCCCCAAACACATCCAATCAAAATTTTGAGAAAGTCAGTTTATTAAAAGTAGTTTTAAATTCTTTATTAAGTCTTTATTAGGTCTTTGAGGATGACAACTCTCCCACAGCCCTCAGGGCAAGGGTTGTAAGTTATGCCTTTGGGGCATATAAGGTTTTGTATAGACAATGTCTTCGTAGAAACTTCAGAAAGGGCTCATTCGATTGGCAATTTAAATGGCTAGTTCTCTTTTTAATAGTTGAAAGTGATTTTAAGGCAACTGACACCCCTTCCACGCTCACCAATTCCCCAAACACATCCAATCCAAATTTTGGTATAACCATTTTGTTCAACGTAGGTGAAAGTTCTGGAAATTATATGTTTGAGCAGGACACTCTCCCCAAAGTCTTCAGAGGCAAGGGTTATAAGTTATGCCCTGGGGGATAAATGGTTCTAATGGAAGAAATGTTCGTATATACTTCAGACAGGGCTCATTTGATTGGAAATTGAAAGTTCTAGTTCGCTTTTTAAGCGTCAAAATACACTGGAGGGTAACCAGCTTCCCCCCCAAACCCATTTTTTCCAAATGCATCCAATACAAATTTTAAGATAGCTATTTTGTTAAAAATAATTCAAATATTTGCTAAAAACTATATGCGTCTTGAACAGTATTGGAAAGTATAAACAACATCAAACTGAATATTTGATGAATAATGATATTAATTGTTGAAAGATCCATCAGTTCAGGAATTTATGTCACTGTAATTGTATTTTTATTTTCAATACTGTAAGAAATGGAAAAGAAAATATTTGTAACATAATCCGTTTTCAGTTAAGCGCCAATGACGCAGTAGGCTTTTGGTTTTTGTTTACAGTTAGGAAAGGAGGCAGTATCCAAACATTTGTCTGTAGGCAAACTATATTCGTCTTTAACAACTCTAAAAAGAGCTAATCAATTAAACTGAATATTTTATGTAAATTGATATTAATTGCTGAAAGCTCACCAGTTCAGAATTTTACTATAATTTTCATGTTTATTTTCAGTATTAAGTACAAAAAAAACATTTGTCATAAAATTGGTTTTCAGTAAAGCGCCAAAGACGCAGTAGGTTTTAGACTTTTACAGTGAGAGAAGGAGGTCATACCCAAACTCTTGTTTGTGGTGATTTTTGTTCGTTTCAAGCTTGATTTGCATATTCAATTTAAGTTTCACTCGTTTTAAGATTTATTTATTAATTTACATTAATATCTATTGTATGTTTGTTTGCATTGATTGTTTTTTTAATTTCTGTTCGTTTTAAGTTTCATTTATACTTCAATAGGAAAATATTTTTTTTATTCTAGGCTTGACATTCATATTCAATCTAAGCATTACCCACTTTAATATCTATTTATTCATTTATAATATTACTTGTTGAATGTTTTTGCTATGACTGCTTATTTATTTTCTGTTCGTTTCGGGTTTCATTTATTCTTTAATAGTAATTTCTGGTCGTTTTGAGTTTGAATTTTAAAAGGTATTTGTACCTGCTGAGCTCAAGTTTAAAATGGCCTTTACTTTTTTTTGAAAAAATTATTTTTCGGAAAGTTTTTTTTTAAATTAATCTACTAGAAAGCGGATGTTTTCTTGTCGCTGTCAATCTGCCAGGAATTACCGCATCTTAATAATTTTTTTTTTGTCTACTCCTCCCTCCAACTGACTGAAGGCTAATGATGAAAGTAGAATAAAGTTCTTCATTTGTACCCACTTTCTGCCTTATTTGTAACTTCGTCTTTTGAAATTCAGGTAACAAATGGGAACTCTGCGCATTAGTCGTCATTCAACCGGCAACTATCAATGTACGAACTGTTCTTCAGCATAACTAATATGTCGAAATTGCATCATCTTCCTTAAATGTCAGGATTTACATAAATGTAATCTATCATGAAGCACTAAAAAAATTACAAAAAAAAAAATTACATTTTTTTAAAAAAAAATTAAAAAATTACGCATTAAAAAAATTACATAAGTATATAATAAACTGCTATAAACCTTCCCAGGCAAGGTCTGGTATTTTCGCTTGTTAGTAAACACTTTGTAAATGGGAAAATGTAAAGAGACGCTAAACAACGTTATTTTTAAAAGTATTTTCTTCAAATATGATAATGTCAATCTACGGGTTTTACACAAGTTCACCTCACTATGGGTCATCATTTTGATAGTATTATGAAAAAAATATTTTTAGTGGATGTTAAAGAACTTGAACCATCATTATGTGGAATAATCAGCTCTAAATAGTATATTCCTCCTTTTTCTCAAAATTGAAACCAGCTCAGATTATCCTTCGCAAAAGTTAAAATTTAAGGTTGTAGCTTTTGCTTGCAAGAACCAGAAAACATCTAAAGAATCAGATAATTTTTTCAGTCCAGTTATTGTGCTGTTATTAATTCCTGAACCGGCTGAGACAATCGCTTTCTATTGATTAAACCTATTCACAATAAGATTTTACCAATACCGAGAGTTAGATTGTGCTAATTTGAACTAATCAGAATTTTTCATAGAATTTTTCAGCCAATCGGAAGATACAACGAAGAATCTCATTAGCTCAAATTAGTGCTAGCTAAACCTCGATATTGGTAAAATCCAATTGGGAATGGGCCTTTAGTGGCCTTCAGTTTCTATCATAAATGTATACTTGTTCCCGAACATTGACATAATAATAGTTCCCTGTTCTTAAAAAACTAAAACCAATAGCAAGCAATTCAATGTCAGCCTTTTTAGCTTGGATTCTATGATTTGAAAGGTAAGTTTTGTTTTTCCTGTACTTGGGTCCCTTTTAAACTGATCCATATTGATAAGAAAGTCATTCTGACAAACCTGCAAATAAGAGCCTTTGCAGCCTTTCAAGTTGCACAGGTCTATATTCCTAAAAGTGGGAAGATTTACTCCATTCCAGATATACTCGGTGTTGTCCACCATCCATTCAAGGGCTGTTTCGTCTGTCCGAAGCCATACCAAATTTTGCCAAGAATCAATTGCCTTGTTCGCACTACCTAAAGTAAAATTGTCAGCTGAAAATGATTTCAAACTAATATCAAATCGTTAAAAAAACTAATATCAAAATAATTTAAAATCGTTATAAATTAATCGAAATAAATTTAAATTAATTAAATAATTAATTGTTTAAATAATAAAGTTAATTATACAATATAAATTAATCAAAATAAATTGATCGTTAAAATAAATTAAAAAACTAATATCAAATCGTTTCTTTATCTATATATGTGTTCCTGCAGCGAATCTATTCCGTTTCGATGTTTCTGTGCTTGTCTGTGTTTATACATACCTCTGTGCTATTGCAAGAGTGCATCACCATCCCCTTTTTTCTAAGCCATATTTTCTATTTACTTGAAGTGCACACAACCCATATGCGTGTATAGTATACCTATACAAAGGGAGGGGGTATACCCTACCCTTGATTGATTCAAAGAATCTTCCCAAAAATAAAAAACGATTAGTCGCCTGTGTTTAATGTCGTTACCCTCCCACTCCTCGTAAGGGTTAGACCTGTGTGCACCAAAGGGGCATAAAACCATTTTTTTTTAAAGTTTTTATGTTTTGAAGGAGGTGAATCAAAGCAAATTAAAGAAGGATACTCATATAAACTTGGAAAATTATGCTTTTTTCAAGTTGGTAAACTTGTGGAAAATTTTTTATTGATATTATATAGCCCTTCAAAATCAAAAGGCGTATTTTCGATGATCTTTCCACAATAATGTAAAATAAATTATAATCAAGGATGAAACTTCGTATTTCTGGATGGTGTCACTAAATGATTTTTTTTATGTACAGGCATGATATAAATAACGATTTATGAACCCCTATACAAACACTTTGGAAAAATGGGGTTAAGAGAAAAAATAGAGAGAAAAAAAACACACGGCCAATAGTATTTTTATTTTGATACTTCACAATAATATTATGAAGGTTTTCCTTTACCGATTTAAGTCGTAAGTAAATCTTATTAACATTTTTTTTTGTCAATTTTAGTACGAGAAGTTCAAAGCTATGCATCACCCGAATTTTGAGGGTTATTATAGGTGGTCTATTAAACGGATTACATTCTCCTTTTTTTAATTTATCCAGAATTTAAGAGGAAAATTCAGCGGAGTCAAATATTCTGCTCCGAGAATTTATTCAAAGATTTGACCTTTGGACAAAACTTATCAAAATGTGACAACATTTTTTGCTTAGTTACACTTCAAATTTTGCTTATCATCAGTAACTGGAAAATGAAAATGCATTAAACAAGAAATTGTCTTATCATTATCGCAAAATAAAAGTGTAATACCTAAGCACAAAGAATATATGTTTTGTAATAATAAAATAAATTATAATCCAATTTAGGGTTTGAGAAGGTACAACGAGTGTTTCAAGCGGTAGGTAAAAAACTAAAAAGGAAGCATGAGATTCAATTTAAGTATAACTGAATTACTTTCTTAAGGGCTAGGCACACGTAGCTGATTTCCGGAACCGATTTCAGCAAGGGTATGTTCCAGGTCGAGCGATTCTAATTAATGATGCTAAGAGGCGGGGCTTAGTGACGTGTTTTGGTGATTATTCATCATTAAATACGATCTAGACAAGGAATTTACTTGGGCTTCAGGCATGTAATTAATCGTATTTAATGATTATCGTAAATTAATTGTAATTAATGATGATTAATCACCGAAAAACATCACTAAGCCCCGCCTCTTAGCCTCATTAATTATAATCACTCGACGTGGAATACACCCTTGCTGAAATCGGTTCCCGAAATCAGCTACGTGTGCCTAGCCCTTTACCTGTGTTCCGGTAGTCTTCAAAGTAACAGCATGTACCAGACCCACCGTCATCATGGTAGTGTCCGTGGCGAATCTTGCCAGCAAATGCAACAGGATGGGTTTCATCTACTAACTTGTAATGGCCCGGGTTTTTTGTATACCAGCCACTGTGTTGATAAAATACGACCCGGTCAAGTGTTGTTCCATTATTTGTTACCTTAAACATATGTTTTACATTAATGGAGAAATGAGATGTTTGAAAAATAGATAAAAAACAATTTTTTCCCCAAATAAAAGTAAGGAACCACATTTAAACCTAAAATGAACAGAACTTGTCCCGTATACGGGGAACTGCCCCTTTCTCAACCTTCCAATCTTTACTCTAAAGTTTTAAAGTACTTTAATATCACTTTTTATTCTAGCTTTTACTATGTTTGAGCAATCGTTCTTTAAACAATTAGAACGAAAAAAAAGAACTTTAGAGTAGAGAGCGGAGGTTGATGAGGGGCAGCCTTCCTCATATAATATCTAATGTTAGTTTTCAGTTTTATTGTCGTTTCTTACTTTCATAATTTGCTTTCTTACTTTTTCGTAAATGAAGCAAATTTCTTATCCGGCTCGTAACATTTGTTGAGTAACTTTAAACTAAACAAATTTGTATATCTTCCGAATTACCATAAAAAGTCGTTTCTTTTGATGTTTATGTTGCTATCAAATGCTTTATTGTAAGGTTCTGGCTACTGTAAGTACGAGTCACATCTTACCTACAGTTCACTACCACATAACAGTTTAATATATTAAAAAAGAAAACATAATTCCTATATTTCCTTCTAAACGTCGATAAAATAAAGTTTCTGTTAACGCTAGCCTCCCTCCTACTGGGAAATTCCCCAACAGTGCTAAAGATGTTCCTCCCCTCTCTACCTTTTGTGCCCATAAGTATACAAAATTAATATCGTATTTTACAAAGAAAACTTTTTCTACAATAAGAATAGAGCAATTACCCCGTAGAGCCTATATTCAGGATTAGTCGAAATAAAGGGAGATTGGAGATCCCTTCATACCTCCTCCCCCCCATCAGTCCCTCATCTATATATACACCAGTGCTCATGGAAATTTATAAAAGTTGAGTTTAAAACGGGACTTTTTTAGACATCCGGAATAGCCCCCCCCCCCGCCCTACCTACGTAATGGCCCACCGGCCCTACTCCACTATAGCTCATTCGAAATAGTAAATCACTATAAGTCATGCTGTTAAACATCAATTGAATAAGCTTGGTTAAATGTAGCTTTAAAATAAACGTCTATTTTGACAGGTTATTTTTTATGGGCTTCTTGACTTTTTAGCAACGAATGCGCCACCGTAGTGCATTATTGCCACTGAAATTGAGAAGGTTAATATACAGTTTTTCAATAATTTTAAAGCGATTGGCTATATCAGAATTTTCATTCAGTTACAACTTTGCTCTTTTTCAGTTACCGCTGTAGTTCGGTGCCACAAAATGGCAGAAAACGACACGGGTGTTTATTGACGCATAATCTTTTGGCTACTTAAAAAGAGCACTAGAGCTTTTAAAATTCGTTCGGATAAGCTGTCTCCTAGTTATCCTGGACCACTGATTCAACGCGATAATCCCTGAAAAAAAATAACAAATAAACACATCCCTGATTTTTCCTTCTATATATTAAAAAATATTGTATTGCACATTTTTGTTGACTAATTAAAAAAAAAAATCCACAAAATAAGTTTTTCAAAGAAAAGTAAAGAACTCAATTAAACCAAAAATTAGCAAAAATAAAATTGTAGCGATGAAGGTTTTTATTTGCGTGGCCATATAAATGTGGCTATAAAGATATTATTAGCTATAAAAGAAAGGGACTGGGCTTAATTGTGGTCATAAGTATTGACCGCATCAAATATAATATCGTACTTTAAAACTGCGAACTTACACCTTATAAGTTCTCCGATAGCGCCGCTTATAGCGCCAAAGATTGTGCCATCGAGCCCTGCGCCACAACAATGGGGAGTGAAGTAAATTTATAACCGCGCCACCCTCAATTATTGAGAGAAAATAACATGTGTAGCCATATAAATGTGACCTCTTTTCTTCGAGCGATCTGGAAATCAGATTCCCTGGGAACGTCCTTGGAGATTTGCGAACTAATTACCTGTTATTAGGCTGGCTACAGACATATAAAATGAAATAAACACAGGTAAAAAAGCAATAGATTTATTGAAACTTACATATTAGGGTGAACAGCAATGGGTCACTTCAAATGACCATAACGGTGACTGAGATACAACAATGAAAGAATCGCCACGCTTGAATGGCGAAAAAATTCTATCTGAATGGTCCTGATTCCGATTTGCGAATCCCTCTAAAAAGCACTCTAACCCCACTATAAAACGTAGTTTTTTTGTCTTGCGTTCTAAGAACTGGCTCCCAATTGGCTCAAGTGGCCCAAGGATGCGAACCCTTCGTCCAATAAGTTGTTTTAAATATTTCTGATGATTCAAACGTTCACACGGTTCTTATCATTTAAACTTCCTTAGAAATATTGTGCGTAGCACCTTTTTTATTGCCCATTCTCTTAGCAAAATCCAAAGCTTGGATAGCGCCGTTCTTTGTCTGAGGCTAACTGTGGTTTTTTCCTTTGCTGATTAAGGACTTTTCATTTTTGAAACTAGATTTAACTTAATTATAGGAAGTCGGAATTATCTTTAGAAAGAAGGAACTTTATTCTGGTATTTTAAATACATCGCATTTTACTCACGGTACATATTACCCTTCCCATCAATTAATGACGTCCCGTCATTAGTACTTGCTTGCCTCTGGGCTTTTAAAATGTTCGCAATTTATTAACTATTTCTTCTACATAATTATTTTATATTTATGTTATGGCTTAATCAGGAGTGCTAAAAATTTTCTCTATTACTTTTCTTATTTTATTCTACGTCCCTATCTAAAATTCATCTACCGGACTAAGATTATTCATGGTTCTAGGCTAGCTACTATACTAAAGATTTTTTTCTTCTACATCTAACACTGATTACTTTTACATTTCCAACAAGGTTGGGGCTATTCTACCTTTACATAAGATTTTTTTGAATTCACTTTTTACAAGGCTTTTTTTTTATTTTGCTGTCTATATGGCACTACTACTTTCTATCTACGCTACATTAAATGAATAGCTCGACAACGCTACACATAACTCTATCTGGACATCTAACATTACATACGAGAACGATTTAAAACACACAATATTGGGTTTACCATGTTCACTGGTAACATTAAAACACTTTCACTGGGGATGTTTGCTACGCAACGTTAATGATAGGATAATGGGATTTTTGAGTTATCAAAGTTATTAAGAAGTAACATATGTAAATTAACATCTATTTCATCACCATTCGAGTCTTTAGTGTACTCAATCCTTCTGTTGTAAATTATTGTCCTTCACTCTTTTCGTCTTGGCAAAATTTTTTAAAGCACTTACGTTATGGTTTCTTCATGGGACAGTTCAAGTACGATTGTGTTCACTTGATGAGCTTTCTCTAATTGTCAACTGGGAAATGATGCTTCCAACTACAGGTGTGGGATATTTTATCAGGGTTCATTCTCACCTGCTTTTTGATAGTTCATAGGGTACCTTTTCATTAAGGGGTCGAACACTGGGAGTGCGTTTATTTTCTTCTCAGCATATCATTTTTGGGATATTTTGAGGCACATAGAGAATGTATTCTCGCATAAAATTGTTCATTAGTGTCTCTTATAAAATTGTTAGCTCATGGCTTGCGTCTATTAACCTTTGAGGTAATTCCTAGGTTAGTCATGGGGGAATTGAAGTTTGGGTTTGGAACAGGTCGACATCAAACTATAGTGACTCCTTCAACATATTGTCTTTAACTTGTGGGAGGGGTATATTGTCACTGAGGGGTTGGTCACTGGGGTTAATTTTGGTTTCCAGGTCCATTGTTCAGAAATTATCTCGTAACATTTATGGGATAACAGAGATATGAATTTTCCACACAGAGGGGATAGGATGGATTTCGAGTGATGGTCGAAAGGGATTCGACGCGTAAGTCTGTGACACATAAATATTTTTTGGGGTCATCAAATATCATGACTATACGGTCATATGGTATATGGGTCCATAATGATTATCAAAGGCGATATTTATGTACTTATATCTTGTACTGGGCGATGGGGTTCTCAGAATTTATGTGATTATATAGTTCGATAAAGCACTGGATACTGAGATTCAAATATAATGTTACCTGATACGTAATATGGTTTGTGGTCGAAGAAACAATGATCAAAGGTAACTGTTGTTTTCGTAGACGAAGCTGGGATGAAAATTTCCTGGAGTGTATGTTGAGTACTCTTCGTTGGTTGAGATATGATGCAAATAGATGCTACTAAGTTGTATCTGCACTGGGCAACTCATTGTAATGCTCGATATCCAATTTTTTCAATTCACTTCCTGTAACAAAATTAACTAGGCAGAATCACACGTTCTTTAAGGTAAATACTCATAGTACAAATAAGTCACTTATCGATTGGGTACATGAATTTTACGCTATTAGACAGAGTTAAATAATTACACTAATATTAGTACACAAAACGAGATTTTTATCATGTTGGTTGAAATATATATGTAAAGTTCCCATTGGGAAATTCAATACATAGAAGTTTCTTCTAATTTGTTATAGCCTAACGACGATATGAAAGATTCATTCTTTAACTTTAAGTGTGGTCTCTTATTATGCTTTCTAATATACACTACTACATACACTTTATTTTAACTTCTTTCGACACTTAATTAATTTTACATTAGATTTAAAATAATCATTTAAACAGAGTTTATGCTACATGATTAATTTTTGAGGTCTAATTTTACAACATATTTCATGCCTGCATTGTTCACGCACGTCCGTACTGTTTAAGAAACGCATGTTGCAGCGTCATAACGACACGGTTTTACGTAAACGATACTACAATGAGGGAACAAGACATAGCCAGGACGAGTGGAGACCTCTATACCCACTCGTTTTCTAATGTCTTCCCTATTTCTTGGCTTAGACGTTCTCATGGGGTTCCGGGTTTAACCTCTGCATTTCAGCTGTTTCCCCGTGTTCTTCTCTTGGTTTTCGTCTTCTTAGTCTTAGGATTTTTCCGTAATTAAAAGTCAATAGGGTTCTTATGGTCAGGGAAGTCGCGAATACGAAACATACGGCCAATAGTATGTTCCACCAGAAATTGGTTGAGTACAATCCGTATCTATTATCCACATACGTTAATCTCTGGTCTTCATTTGTAAATAGGGGAATCTGCGAATCTAATGCTTCTCTTACTTTTGTGAGCCTTATTGTCCCTTTATTCTTCTCTATTTTTGACCATATCGAGGTTTTTATTTCCTCGTTTTCTATATTGGGAATAGTGTACGACAGGTTGATTGCCTTGAAGTTAGTTATTTTGGGACTTATTATCTTTGTGCTCGTGGTAATTAACGGCCTTCGGACAGTTGACTCTTTAGTTACGAGTCGACACCCTTGTTTTATGGTTATCGTACCCACATTTTGTAATAGTAATTCTGTTTTGTAACTTGGGTCTATTCTTTCTGTATTATTGTAACAAGACAAAGTTCCAACAGCTTCTCTTGGAATAGAAATCATGATAACATTCATAAATATGAACATGATCAGCTCATAATTAGACGCTTCTGTACTGGTATTTTTTTTTTTTTTGATGACATCAATCTTTGTTAGGACCTGGGTCGATTTTTTCATAGAAAATCCGAGGGTACCGCCAAAACCCAACAAATTAAAAGCTGCATGGGCTTTGAGTTCCTCCCCAGGCTTCCCAAAAAACGTGGTCCTACACCACTTGTCGTTCTCAGTCGACCACGAGCTTCCTACCTTTGGTTATTTTCTGTTCCAATCTTTCTCTCTGATCACCAACGTTTTGACATCACTCGTATCATTATTATTTTTTTCCCTTAATATTGACTTGGTTAACTTTACTTGCACACTGTTAAATTTATTATGGTGGATCACAAGTTGATTTTTATAAGGGATTTGAAATTTGTCTTTACATTAATTAGGGATATTTCCATCTGTCAGGTTTTTTAACTGTTCTGCCTGACTGTGTCGTTATTTTCTCCTCTGTTTCTTGCGGTTTTTTCTTTTTCGGTTCTGCCTACGAAATAACATCAAACTTTTTGTATTTTTTTTTCAAGAATTCTTGCCCTTTTAATTTCGTTTGTTTTGCGTGTGCGGCTGCTGAAGTCGGTCTTGATTTCCCTATTTCTTTAACTACTATATGGTCTGATTCACCGTCAGACTCTTCGGAACTAGTTTCCGATGAATCCGGATTAGAACTTTTAGAGGTGGCACTTTTTGAGGTATAACCTACCCTTCCTTCGTAAATTTCTACTCCCCTGGAAGTAGAAGGTTTATTCCCTAAGTCCTCGTCTTGAGTTTTCAACTCGGGGGATTTGAAAGATTCTTGAGAGCTTTGGGACGAATCAATAGTTTTTGCGGGGTTCCTCCACTGTTTGAATGCCATGTCTTCAGGGGGATGGGGCATTTTTTGCACTAGGGTTTCCCTCCATGAAGTCCACTGTTTAGGTTTGACCTTGGACACAGTTATATCATTATATTGACCTTGCTGGTCATCCTTGGGAGTTTTATTCTCGGGCAATGTACTTTGACTCGTTTTTGTGGGAAAATTTATTAAATCCATAACTTCTCGCAGGTTTGTTTTAGTTGAATCTTTGGGGGGAGTTTTCTTTACCGTAATACCGGGGGTTTCTACAGCTCTGTTTAATTCTTCCTGTAAAGACAGGGGCCTTTCTATTGGTGTTGCAGGGGAAACCATATCGTCTGGAAATCTTTTGGGGGGACAAGGGGTCGAAATTCTATCGGGGGAAAATTGGGTTTTTGGAGATATTGTATAATCTAGTTCTCCTGCGCTCGCCGATGAATACCTTTTTGGATCTTTTGGCGTTTTTATTTCAGGAAAAAATCCTGGTATTAGGGATTTTTTCTTGGGAACAACTAGATTTTTCATTGCTAAAAAATCTTCAAAGTTTTCCTCATCACTGTCATCTTCAAAATAATCTTGTTTAAAATTTAAGGGTTTTAGCTCTGCCAATCTTGATCTAGGGGGCTCATTTTCTGCATCTGACGAATCTGTAGAGGAGTGATGTGATACCTATCCCTCTGGAATTTTGGCTCTTTTTATTCGGCTAACATGCGCCTTGTAAGTTCTTCCACTATCGGGGTTTTCCATTTTAAAAGTATAATCGTTATCGTACTTTTTGACTATTCTGTACGGTCCAGAATATTTGTTGGAAAGTTTTTTGCCTTCCGTTTTTGCTTCGTTCTTTAGGTAGACGCAGTCTCCTACTTTGAAATCTATACTCCCCTTGACTTTGGGTTGGTTTCTTAGCTCTTGGTTTACTTTACATTTTTCCAACTCTTGCCTAACTATTTTATAAGTTTTCCTCATCCTATTAATGAATTCTTGTTTGTAATCTTCTGAGTTATTATAATACTGCCGAGATTCAATAATCTCATTATACGGAATTCTAAAATCACGACCAAATGTAAATAAAATGGATTATCTTTAGTTGTTTCTGAATAAGCAGTGTTGATTACGTTGGTTAAATAAGGTAAGAATTGATCCCAGTCGTTCCTATTGTCTTTCGTATAAATACTTAATACGTTCGAAAATATTTTATGCCTGTTTTCTATTTTACCATTAGCTTGTGGGTGGTACGGAGCTGTAACCATTTTCTCTATATTAAGAAAACTCATTAAATCTTTTGTTACTTTTGAACCAAAATTGCTTCCGTTGTCACTCAAAATCTTATTTGGAACGCCAAATTGTAAAATTAATTTCGCTAACGCCTTACTTGTGGCATAAGCACCTTGATTTTTAATGCTTTTGCGAAAGTAAATCCGGAAAAATGGTCTATAACTGAAAGAATACAAGTATGGCCTCTGCTGGAAACAGGCAAGGCTCCGCTCGTCCCGTATAAGTCAAATGAGATAATATCGAAGGAGTACTTTGCTACCGGGACCCTTCCCATTGGAGGATTAGGATAAGCTGGGGGGATTTTTCTTAAGTTACACGCTTCGCATGTACTTACAAATTCTTTAAGTTTTGTCATTGCCGACGGCACGTAAAAATATTGTTTTAATTCATGGAAAGTTTTCATTACTCCTAAATTTCCACCTATATCTGAATGAAAATATTCAAATGCAGGCACTATTAAGTTTTGTGGTAATACAGTTATTATTGAGGTTTGGTTTCTATTTGTCTCAGCCGTCATGATTCTACATAGTATTTCTTCATTAAGGTCATAGTAAAAATTATCTATCTCTTTTCTAAGAGTTTTGAATTTATCCGGTAACGCATCATCATTCACAAAATAATTAATAAGCGCCGAACACATTTCGTCCTTTTTTTGCTTTCTTTTTTATATTTTCTAACGACAAGGGACAATAGTTAACCTTATTTTCCTTTACTGTGTCTTTGACTTTGTTTTTCTTACATTTGTGTTTGCTCTTAGCATTGATAGCGTTAACTTCATTTTCCTCAGCTTCTGACGGAATATTTTCTGGCTATCTACTCAAAAAGTCACAAGCTGCGTTTTGTTTACCTTTTAAATGTTCAAATTCGTAATCTAAGTCTTGGATTTTCATAATCCATCTAGCTAGAATTCCCGTGGGGTTTTTAAATGTGCGCAGGTACTGCAAGCTTTTATGGTCTGATCGTAGTATAAATTTTCTACCAATTAAATAGTGTCTAAATTTGTCCAAGTGGTGAATTATAGATAATAATTCCAAGTTTGTGGCGGAATAACTACTTTCGCCCTTTGATAAGGTTCTACTCGAATAGCATATAACTTTTTCTATTTTTTTGATTAGAAGGTCCTTGTAAAGGATCAGGGTTTCCCATGGGAATTATTTGCGAAAGAATAGCCCCAATGCCTTTTGAACTAGCATCGGTTGTGACCACAAATTCTCCGTTTTCAAAATCAGGAAGTGATAATATTGGTTCAGAAGTGAGCGCCTTTTTGAGACGGTCTAGGGAAGTTTGAGCTTCCTGGGACCAGGTAACATTTTGGGAGTTCCCTTTAGTTAATTCCGTGAGGGGTTTTGCAATTTGGGCGTAATTGCGTACGAATTTTCTAAAGTAGCCAGTAAGACCTAAAATTCCCCTTAATTCTTTCATAGTTCTTGGGGGTTTGAGGTTTTCAACACATTTTATTTTATCAGGGTCTGGGGATATCTCTCCTTGTGTCACTACTACTCCTAAAAATTTAATTTTAGGTTGAAATAAATTTACTTTCTCAGGCCGACATTTTAAATTTCCCTGTCTGAACTTCTCGAAGACCTTAGCTAATGTTGCTAAGTGTTGTTCAGTGTTTTCTCCCACGCATATGAAATCATCAACAAAATGAATTATATTCTTCAATCCTCTTAACAGGTGTAATAGGGGTCTACATAGCACGCTTGAACTTGTTTTAAGTCCAAAAGGTACCCTTAAGTATTCATATGAACCACATTCAGATGATGAAAATGCAGTTTTATGGACATCTTTTTCGGCTATTTTCACTTGGTGGTAGCCTTGGGTAAGGTCCAAGGAAGTAAAAATTTTGTTTTTGTTTGAAATTGAGTCAAGAATTTCATCTATTCTTGGTAGAGGAAATTTATCGCTAACTACTTGTTTGTTGAGGGCTCTATAATCTACTACAAGTCTAAGATCACCATTCTTTTTTGGTACTAAGATCACCGGTGCACTATACGGACTTATACTGGGGCGTATAATTTCATTTTTTTCTAATTCATGGATTTTATTTTTTAACCATTCTTTGTGCTTATATGGCACACGATATGGCTGTTTTTCTACAGGATTACCAGTCGTTAAAATTGAATGTTCATAAAATGGTATCAGCCCGATGTCATCTTCAGATGCAGAAAACACATCTTTAAAATTCCATAATAATTCGCATCATTTTTTCTTTAGTTCCATGTCCATAATATGATCCATATTAAATTTGTTTAAAAATTGCGATTTAGTTAGAGCGTACTCGTTATTTGAGGTTTTAATGCCGTTAACTAGGTTTCTTTTAGAATTTTCCCATCTATTTAAATCATTCTCCGTTAAAACCTGGATTTGAACTAAACACGTCCCCTTTTTTATTGTAATTGTATCATTTTTGTGGTTATTAGTTACCCAAATAACACCTTCTCCTTTGTCATAAGATATAATCTGTTCCTCGCATAGCAGATTTTCGGGAATTTCAGATGGGGTCGCAAACCATATTTCGGATTTGCTAACCACTGGCTCAATCATCTGTGATATTTGAATTTTTTGCATCGTTTTGGGAGGGACTTTTGTTTTCCTTATCGCGAATCCGTAATATTTCTCTTTATTTTCATTGTTTATTAGATTCATACTGGCGCTATGCCGCGCCATTGCGGCATCTCGTGGCGTCACGTTGGGTTTTACTATGTTTTTCCATAATTCCACTGTTTTCTTGATTTCGTTTGACCTGTACTGTCGCATATCTCCTGTTTTTATTTTTGCGGATTCAATTCTTTTATTATTTAAATTTACTTCATCTCTGCAATGTCTTTCAGAATAATGGGACAAATTTCCAATTATTCCTTTTCCTCCTTGCTAGACATGAGGTTCAAAAGATTGCGACATTATACCGTCAGAAATTTTGTTTACTGTTACGTTGTCTTCGTAACCTCTGTTACAATTTCTTAGCGTAGAAATTTCTTCCCCTACCTTAGCCGGGTAAACGAGCCTCTCGTTTGCTACGTCTAATAGTACTCTATTGGACCTTAAAAAATTTGCGCCTATAATTGCCTCGTACGGAAAGTTATCGCATATTATAAAATTTGTCGTAAAGATCCTGTTGTCCCTTTTTACGTTTAGGCAAATTGAACCTCTTGCATCCAATTTATGCCCTGTCACACTAGTTAAATTGGGATTATTAGGGTTCCTCTGTTGCCTAATATGCAGAGGCAACATATTAAATACGCATGAGTTTATGATACTAATCGTTGCACCAGAGTCAATCAAAGCTTTAAAGTAAACGTTTTCTACACAAAAATCATTAAATATAGGTAACTTGTTATTATTATCACTACAAGACGGCACTACCATTGTTTTGGACCTATTAAATATTCTGGGCATCCTCTGGGTCCAATTTATATTTCTGAGGGGCCTGAAACGTTTCCCTGAGGATTTATTTCATGTGTCGGTGCCTGTAATAGATATTCAGACGTATGAGTTTCCGTAGGCATATCTAATTGGTTTACGTCTGTCTGCCTTCGCCATGCATTATTATGGTAACGTGGATGTCCTGTGTCAGTGCCGCTTGCTGGCGCTGATTGCCAATGCCGTTGGCTTGCAAAATTTTCATTTCCCATCGGCAAATTTTCGTGATTTCTATATAGCATTCTCGCATTATATTGGCTTTGGCGAGTATTTGGGTTTTCAAATCGGTAATTAATTTGTCCATTGGGAGGAGGGGTATAGTTTTGTTGGTACGCGTTGTAAGGTACTGATTGGCGCAATCTTCCCTGGCTATAGCCTACTGCACCACCGGCGCTAAAATTTGTTCTTTCGAACAAATGGTTGCCATAATTTTGCCTACTGCCGACAGCAATTCTTGGTATGCGGTTGGGGACATAATGGCACTCTTTCGTGATGTGCCCAGGTCGATTGCAATTATAGCATCTTATTATTGTATGGTTATTCTCATAATTGGATTGTTTGACAGGCTGAAAACGTACTGTTTTCTGCCTAGCATGTTCTTGCGTTTTATTTCTTTGTGGCACTGGGGAGTTTTCCCTTGAAAAGAAATTGGGGGACGCCTGATCGCTCTTGAAGTTTATGTTCGCATTTGAATCGCCTAGTCTATTTATTTTTGCTTTACTGTGATTTGCAACCATCGTGTCGACTTCGATCAATCGCTCTACCTCCTGAACTGCGAGATCAAACGTCTGAATATTTTGGGATATTACCACTCTATATAGTTTTGGGGGTAGCCCTTGCAAAAAGGTACTTAGTATGACTTTTTCATACAGTTGCCCAGAACCTGTTCCGTATTTTGCCTCTACCGAAATGCGTATATTATCAAGATATTCTCTTATATTTTGTGAATAGTCAAAGCTCACCGTTCCGTGTTTTAATTTATTTATTGAACTGGTTTCGATAAATCTATCTTTAAATGCTTTTAACAATTTGTCCACCGTATTTATTGGCAAGTTGGCGTTATTACCTATGGTATGTTCAATCTGTTTTAGAAAGGTTAAGGCCTGGCCTTTTAATCGTAGTAGGAGCATGTCGACTAACGCTTCTAGCTCTGTTTTTGTTAGTTGTACAAACTGGGCCAAATGGATATTAAATTCGTCAGTATCTGATTGACCATTGTACTCCGGGATAAATTTTGCTATTTCTATATTTTTTGCGACCAACTTCTGCACCATTAATAAATCTTTAAGGTCGTCCGACATTTTTTTTTTTAATTAACCTATTTTGGAGGAGGCTATTATCTCCTATGAGATATTTTAAAGGGTTTCCTGTGGTAGCTTAGCGGTTATAGGCCTAATCACTTTACTTATATGTCTGTATCTCCCTAATAATTAAATTCAAATTACAAAGTTTATAGCGTAATTAGTTCGCAAGTTTTCCTCCAATTTCCGACCGCGCCTTTTGTAGCGATGAAGGTTTTTATTTGCGTGGTCATATAAATGTGGCTATAAAGATATTATTAGCTATAAAAGAAAGGGACTGGGCTTAATTGTGGTCATAAATATTGACCGCGTCAAATCTAATATCGTACTTTAAAACTGCGAACTTACACCTTATAAGTTCTCCGATAGCGCCGCTTATAGTGCCAAAGATTGTGCCATCGAGCCCTGCGCCACAACAATGGGGAGTGAAGTAAATTTATAACCGTGCCACTCTCAATTATTGAGAGAAAATAACATGTGTAGCCATATAAATGTGACCTCTTTTCTTCGAGCGATCTGGAGATCAGATTCCCTGGGAACGTCCTTGGAGATTTGCGAACTAATTACCTGTTATTAGGCTGGCTACAGACATATAAAATGAAATAAACACAGGTAAAAAAGCAATAGATTTATTGAAACTTACATATTAGGGTGAACAGCAATGGGTCACTTCAAATGACCATAACGGTGACTGAGATACAACAATGAAAGAATCGCCACGCTTGAATGGCAAAAAATTTCTATCTGAATGGTCCTGATTCCGATTTACGAATCCCTCTAAAAAGCACTTTAACCCCACTATCAAACGTAGTTTTTTTGTCTTGCGTTCTAAGAAATGGCTCCCAATTGGCTCAAGTGGTCCAAGGATGCGAACCCTTCGTCCAATAAGTTGTTTTAAATATTTCTGATGATTCAAACGTTCACACGGTTCTTATCATTTAAACTTCCTTAGAAATATTGTGCGTAGCACCTTTTTTATAGCCCATTCTCTTAGCGAAATCCAAAGCTTGGATAGCGCCGTTCTTTGTCTGAGGCTAACTGCGGTTTTTTTTTCTTTGCTGATTAAGGACTTTTCATTTTTGAAACTAGATTTAACTTAATTATAGGAAGTCGGAATTATCTTTAGAAAGAAGGAACTTTATTTTGGTATTTTAAATACATCGTATTTTACTCACGGTACAAAATCAAATAATCTACCAAGCGTGAAACTACCAAAAATCAGCATCAATAAATAAATGAAACCCAAAACGAACAGGAATTACAATAAATAACCAAGTCAAACTCAAAACGAGCAGAAATTAACATGAGTAGGGCTCAAAACCCCTATGCTTTCCCAAGGCCAGAACATAATTTGCACTTTACTGAAAAAATATAAATTTTTTTACTTTGATAACTGTAATAAATAAAAAAATATTGACATTTTGATTACTAAATATCAGTATTTAGTAATCCATTTTTTTGGTAAAGTACAAATTATGTTCTGGCCTTGGGAAAGCATAGGGGTTGAAGAACAACTTGAGGTGCCTTCAGTTGTTCTTGGGATACTGCTGAGATGCCTTATTGGGAATTAGCATTAACACAGTGCATTTTGATTGAATCTTAGGGCAACATTTAGTTTTTAAACATAATGGGCAAATGGGAGCAGGGGTGAATCCAGGAGGGCGCCCCCCAGCGCAGTCTAAAGTAGTGTAGTTTACTTAATTAACTCAAGTTTGCGTTAATTAAACTTGCTCTTAGCGCAAGTTTATCGGATCAACCTATTTTGCCCCCCCCCCCCCGCCCTAAAAAATTTTTTTTCGGATCAACCTATTTTGCCCCCCCCTATAAAAAATCCTGGATCCAGCCCTGAATGGAGGATGGGCGTGGGAAGGGGACTAGTTGCCCTCCAATCACTTTCGACTATTGAAAAGGGCATTGACCCTTTCTATTTTCAATTGAATGAGCCCTTTTGGAAATTCCTAAGACAACTCCTTCGATACGAAGTGCCCTGGTCTAAACAAAAGAAAAAAAAATAATTATAATAATGCATTGTACCCACATCGATCTTTGCTATAAAAATGTCAAGCCTTCCAATCACTTTCGACTATTAAAAAGGGTACTAGCCCTATCAATTTCCAATCGAATGAGCCCTTTTTCAGTTTCTATGACAACGCTTTCTATAAACACCTTATATGCCCCCAAGGCAAAAATTACACCCCTTGCCCTGAGGGCTTTGAGGGGGTTGTCATCCTCAAAGACCTAATTTTCTGAACTTTCAACTACGTTAAACAAAATGGCTATCTCAAAATTTTGATTGAATGTGTTTGGGAAAATGGTGGGCGTCAGAGGGGCGTTAATTGCTCTCCAATCACTTTCAGCTATTAAAATGGGCACTAGCCCTTTCAATTTTCAATCAAATGAGCCCTTTTGAAGTTTCTACGACAACGTTTTCAATAAAAACCTTATATTCCCCCAGTGCATAACTTAAAACCCTTGCCCTGAGGGCTGTGAAGGGATTGTCATCCTCAAAGACCTAATTTTCTGAACTTTCAACTACGTTAAACAAAATGGCTATCTCAAAATTTTGATTGGATGTATTTGGGGAAATGGTGGGCGTGAGAGGGGGTCACTTGCCAGCCAATCAATTTCGACTATTAAAAAGGGCACTAGCCGTTTCAATTTCTAATCAAATGATTCCTTTTTGAAATTTCTACGACAACGCTTTCTATAAAAAAAACTTATATGCCCCCAGGGCATAACTTACAACTCTTGCCCTGAGACTGTTTGGGGGAGTGTCATCCTCAAAGACATAATTTCCAGACTTTTTAACTACATCAAACAAAATGGTTATCTTAAAATTTTGATTGGATGTGCTTGGGGAAATGAGGGGTGTGAGAGGGGTGTTAGTTATCCTCTAATCACTTTTGACTATTAAAAAGGGCACAAGCCCTTCTAATTTCCAATCGAATAAGCCCTTTTTGAAGTTTCTACAACATCACTATCTATAAAAACCTTTTATGCTCCAGGGTATAACGTACAACCCTTGCCCCGAGGGCTCTGAGGGGGGTTATCATCCTCAAAGACCTAATTTCCAGAACTTCTAACTACGTTGAACAAAATAGCCATCTCAAAATTTTTATTGTAGGTGTTTGGGGAAAAGGTGGGCGTGAGAGGGGGTTAGTGGCCCTCCAATCACTTTCGACTCTTAAAAAGAGCACTAGCCTTTTAAATTTCCAATCGAACGAGCCTTTTTTGAAATTTGTACGACAACGCCTTCTATAAAAACTTATATGCCCCCAGGGTATAGCTTACAGCCCTGGCCCTGAGAGCTGTGGGGGATTGTCCTCCTCAAAACATAATTTCTACCCAGAAATCAACTACGCTGAACAAAATGGCTATCTCAAAATTTTGATTGGATGTGTTTGGGGAAATGGTGGGCGTGGAAGGGGTGTTACTTGCTTTCCAATCACTTTCGACTATTAAAAAGGGCACAAGCCACTCCAATTTCCAATCGAGTGAGCCCTTTTTTGACGACAACTCCTTCAATACGAAGTGCCCTGGTCTAAGACCAAGAAACCAAAAAAAAAAAAAATAATACATTGCGCCCACATTTTCTTTACTTAGGCAGCGCTATTGCGCTTCCTATGGTGGGAGATTGAAACCCCTACAACAGGGTTCTCTGATGTGCTGAACTCGATGATGAAATGTTTATTAAGATTATTTACCCCCCTTATTTCTTTACGACGAACTGATTGTTCCCAGGGAATGCACTTGGTTGTAACAACAAACCAACTTAATTCATTATGAAAATTAGTGCTTGAATTGACGCATTTTGCTAATAGCAATATGGAATCGCAAAGTCTGCTATTACCCAGAGGCTTGAATAGGGAGCGGACAGGGTCATTTGCCCCCATTAGAATTTTACACCCCCAGTGGCTTCAACTATCAGTAGGGTTTTAGCAGCTCACCCGTGCCAATATTTTTTACCCCTCCCCTCCCCTGTATTTTGAAAAATACGCTTTCGGGGTATTTTTTTTTTATCAAAATGGCTTTTCGGGTTTTCTTTGAAAATAAATTTGCCCCATGCCCTATATTTTAGAATACATCTTTTGCCGTTGACCACTACATTGCCGCGAATTGACCTCGCTACCCCTCCCCGTACATCTTGAGAAGTAGCCTTTTTTGGTAGTTTCGCGGAAAAATGCCTTTTATTGTGTTTTTATTTGAAAATCGTAAAAAAAACTACAAAATCTCCCCTCAAAGATTTCCCATCCCTTCTACATTTTCAAAAATTGGCCCTACTGCCATTGCTATGGATAAAAATTTCAATGTACCTTTAGATTGGTGGTACCAGTAGGAACGAAGATCTTCGCAGTTACGTTTTTACCATGATAAATAGTCGATAGCCTTTATAGATTATTTCTGGTGGTACAGTTATTGTAGATTGGAGAATTTTTTTTATCAATATAAACAACACATATCTTTTGTCTAACCTATAGGCTACGTGAAGGTGCAATCCCAACTCTTATGCTGGTGTTTCCACCATTGCAGAGGCCATGTTAGAAATTTCCCCTTAGAATGGAGACAAGAGCAAAACTCTGTTGACCAAAAAGGTAACCAAGTAATAGGTATTAAAATTTGAATAATGTGTAATTTTAGCAACCTAGTGACAATTCATTTGTGTCTTGTAAAATGTCTCTTTTTATCTTGTATCATGACGTGATAGACAAAAAGATCAATGTTCATGATCATTCTACACTGTTGTTTCAAATTACCCTAATTAGCAACCTAAACTGTTTGGTTGTATGTATGCCTTTTTGTATCTCTTAGATATTGGTTCTGGGCAACTCAGTAATGCAACAACGTATTTTTTTTTTGTTTTTTTCTTCTAATTTGAATGCGTATCTGTAAAAGCTTTAGCTGTAGGGCTAAAGCTAAGGGCTAATATCGCATAAAAATCGTGAAGCTATACGTAATTTTTGTGTGGTTTTGATGGTAGGAGAATTTAAAACATTATAACTTTTGAAAGCTGAGAGACACTTATCAATGACGCTCACAACTATCACAAAATTGATGGTTGATTTTTTCAAAAAAAAAGTAACTTCCAGAATGTAAAGTTTTGCTCGGTTTTGAGACAACCGGGAGACAATAGTGAGTTTATTTTTGAGCATGATAAGTAGACATATACTAACTTACATTAAATAATTGCAAAAGATTTTTCATTTTATTGTGTGAAAACACTTTCTGTTCATTCTAGTTTCAATGCTTCACTATGATTACCTTGACGTTGAATTGTACCCAGCTTACGTCTCCTCCCGATTCCCCGAGAGGACAATCATCTTTGTAACCATAGAATAGCCAATACGAAAATAAAAATTTTCTCCACATTGTTCTGCAAAATAGTAGGTGGGAATGCGGTTTTCAAGAACGCTTATATAATCCATGTTGCATATCTGGAAATAAACAAATATAAATGAAGGCTGCATTTGTAAACAGCATTAAAAAAAAAACAACGGCTAAGCATTAACTTTTAATAGCTGCAATATGTAGTTCCCTACATTTTGTGTCCGATTTGTTGCAACTTTTAAGTAAGAGCCAAAAACCGTAGTAAGGGAATCTCAAGTCCCCTTAATAGAATTGTTAGATGTAATTCCCAGGAAAAAATAACCAGCTGCTGCATAATCTCGTTTCTAGATTTGTTAATATCGTAAGGAATGTTGTGAATTTTTTGTTGGAGCTCGACGTAAGGTTTTGAAGGTTTTTAATTTTAAAATGTATTTACTCTTAAGATAGGCAACCTTTTCCTTTTCTTGTTTCTTTTTTTGCTCTCTTTTTCCGCCCAACAATCAAACAAAAAATAATTTTCTTAGATTTGCCTTTAAACTTGAACTATCCATGTATACTAAATTTAGTAGACGATTTGACTTATTTAATACTCATACCGGGGTTGCGTTCAGAGGGTTCTCAGCCTTCTCCATGAGGGGTGGGAAGCAGCAAGGGCCTGTGCATCAGACAGCAACATTCCAGCCTGGTCTAGGTCTCAGGCAACTGGACGTACCTGCTTAATTTCAATCTTCAAATCCAAGAAATATGGATATTATTATTCCTTTTTCAACATGAAGATTCAAACGTCCCGAAATTTTGCTTGTCTTATACCGTTTGAGGCCCATTCAAACTGATATTTTACTAATCCCGAAATTTTGCTAATTCTAATTGGAGCCAATCAGTTTTTTATTGAATCTTCTGATTGGCTTAAAAGTTCTATAACGGCTTCTTATTGGCTCAAAGAAGCGCTAGCTAAACCTTGGTATTAGCAATATCTCATTGTGAATGGGACTTTATCAAAAGGAACAGGATTACACTCATTTTTTTTTAATCGACTTATTAAAATGAAAACATCCGAGCCTTTCGAGGTCATTTCTTACAAAGTCAGGTTTACCTTAAGCCAAATGAATTTGTCAGTGAGCCATCAAATTTGTAGAAATACTAGTGTTTATCAATGTCAAACAGATACAAACAAAGGTAAAGTCTTTTGAAAGGGGAGGGAGACTTTGACTTAAAGCTCTTGGCCAGTAGATTGCAGTAGATAACAGAAGCTATTCCATATATTTGGGGGATTGCCCCCTCCGTAATTCCTCACTCTTCACGCTAAAGTGTTTAGAACTTTAAAAAAAGCTTCTTATCCTAATTTATTAAAAAAAACTTTCCGAAAAATAAGTTATTCAAAGAAAAGTAAAGGAAATTTTAAACTTAAGCTCAGGAGATACAAATACCTGTTAAAATTCAAACTCAAAACGACCAGAAATTACTATTAAAGAATAAATGAAACCCAAAACGAACAGAAATTAAATAAACAATCCTAGCAAAAAACATACAACAAGTAATAATATAAATGAATAAATACATCTTAAAGCGAGTAATGCTTAGATTGAATATGAAAATCAAGCTTAAAACGAAAAAAATATTTTGCTATTAAAGTGTAAATGAAACTTAAACGAACAGAAATTAAATGAACAATCAGTGCGAACAAACAATCAATACAATATACACACCAATACAATATACATTAATGTAAATGAACAAATAAATCTTAAAACGAGTGAAACTTAAATTGAATATGCAAATCAAGTTTGAATCGAATAAAAATAACTACAAACAAGAGTTTGGGTATCGCCTCACTGCAGAAGCCTAAAACCTACTGCGTCATTGGCGCCTTACTGAAAACTATATGAGTCTTGAACAGTCTTGGAAAGTATAAACAAAACCAAATTGAATATTAGATATATAATGATATTAATTGTTGAAAGATCCATCAGTTCAAGATTTTTTTTTCATTGTAACTTTTATTTTAATTTTCAATGCTGTAAGAACTGGAAAAGAATAAATTTGTAATATACGAGTAATTCGTTCTCAGTGAAGCGCCAATGACGCAGAAGGCTTTAGGTTTTCAAACAGTTCGTGGTAACGAACTGTAAGTAAGGAGCGACCCGGCTCAATGGTAACCGAAACCCTAGAAAACGGTATTTGGATACAAATAGGTACATCAAAAGAATCAGATTTTAATGCTGATTTCAAATATATAAGTTTCATCAAGTTTAATCCTACCCATCAAAAGTTAGGCGCCTGAGAAAATTTGGCTGATTTTCGAAAAAAGGGGAAAACACCCCCTAAAAGTTATAGAACCTCAATGAAAATCACACCATCATATTCCGCGTATCAGAGAACCCTACTGTAGAGGTTTCAAGCTCCCATCTACAAAAATGTGGAATTTTGCATTTTTTGCCAGAAGAAAGATCACGGGTGCGTGTTTATTTGTTTGTTTTTTTTTCCCAGGGTTGATTGTATCGACCCAGTTGTCCTAGAATATCATGGGAGGGCTCAATGGAATGGAAATTAAAAGTTCTAGTGCCCTTTTTAAGTGACCAAAAAATGGAGGGCAACTAGGCCCCCTCCAACGCTCATTTTTTCCCCAAAGTCACCTGATCAAAATTTTGAGATAGCCATTTTGTTCAGCATGTTCGAAAATATTATAAGTATGTCTTTTAGGATGACTTAATCCCCCGAAGTTCCCGGGGGAGGGCTGAAAGTTATGAACTTTACCCAATGTTAACATATAGTATTGGTTATTTGGAAGTATACAGACGTTTTCAGGGGAGATTTTTCCTGGTAGTGGGGGGAGGGGGTGGGTCAGGGGTTATGTGGGAGGATCTTTCCACGAAGGAAGTTTTTATGGGGGAAGGGACATTGCTATGAAGGGGACGCCGGACTTCCCAGCATTATTTAAAAAAAGATCAGAAATTTAATATAAAAAAACAAGTATTTCAACTGCAACAGCAGCAACATCGAAACTTTAAACGAACAGAAAATATTACATATATGATTGGGTTCACCCCGTAGTCAATGCCTCTCTCTTTAAGCCAAATATTTTTTAGTACTTTCGTAAGAGCTATTTATTCTAATTAACGGCCTTTGTGATTAAGCGGTCATTTTTATAGAATTGGAACAAAATTCGAACTTTCGCTTAAACAGCAAGGTATTGACTAGGGGCCTAACCCTCTAATATACGTATTAAAAATATAAGAATATAGAGTTTCGTTACGTAAGTTAATTCGTAAGTTACGTATATTTATTACTAATAAAAACGTTCGTAAATAAAATTAAACAAGTTTTGAGAAAGCCATTTAACTAAATAAAAGTAAATTAATAAGAAAATTTTGTTTTAATTATTCATGTACGGTGAGCCAAGATCAAAACCTGTATTTATTCAAAAACGTTAAAAAATTAAATAAAAAAACAAGTTTTTTAAACTGAAAGTAAGGAGCGACATTAAAACTTAAAACGAACAGAAATTAATCCGTCTATGAAAGGGACTGTCCCCTCCTCAACGCCTCGCTCTTTACGCTAAAGTTTGACTCTGTCTCACAACTTTATTTTTTAAACAATAAAAAACTTTAGCGTAAAGAGCGAGGCGTTGAGGAGGGGACAGTACCTTTCATATACGGAATAATTTCTGTTCATTCTAAGTTTTAATGTCGCTCCTTACTTTCAGTTTAAAAAACTTGTTTTTTCTATTTAATTATAGTTAAAGAAGTGGGCAGTATCCAAATTTTGTTTGTAGTGAAACTATATTTGTCTTGACCAATATTGGAAAGAACTAATAAATTAAACTGAATATTTGATGTATAATGATATTAATTGCTGAAAGCTCATCAGTTCAAAATTTTACTGTAATTTTAATATTTATTTTCAATATTAAGTACAAAAGAAAACATTTGTAATATAATTCGTTTTCAGTAAAGCGCCAATGACGCAGTAGGTTTTAGGCTTCTATAGTATAGAAGCATATATCTAATTGAATATTAGATATATGATGATATTAATTGTTGAAAGATTCGCCACCACGAAATGTTTGACTTGACCTTCGTTGGGATTGATGCTTTGGTTTTGATGCAATGGATAACGTCCCACCATCTTTTCCGGATGACCTCTTCCTTTGGGACGCTTTCAGCGGTTTGCAGTTTGGGCAAAATCAAAGATTAGTGGGGCGAGTGTTTGAGCAGGCAGACAAATAGATGGCCTTCTGGGCAGAGTATTTTTCATAGAGAAGAGTTAATATATGAAAACCCCTTATCTAGATTAATTAAAAAAAAACTTTCCGAAAATAAGTTTTTCAAAGAAAAGTAAAGGCCATTTTAAACTTCAGCTCAGTTGATACGAATACCTGTTAAAATTCAAACTCAAAACGACCAGAAATTACTATTAAAGAATAAATGAAACCCAAAACGAACAGATATTAAATAGACAATCATAGCAAAAAACATACAATAAGTAATAATATAAATGAATAAATAGATCTTAAAGCGAGTAGTGCTTAGATTGAATATGAAAATCAAGCTTAAAATGAAAACAAATGTTTTGCTATTAAAGTATAAATGAAACTTAAAACGAACAGAAATTAAATATACAATCAATGCGAACAAACATACAATATATATTAATGTAAATAAATAAATAAATCTTAAAACGATTGAAACTTAAAAAGAATATGCAAATCAAGTTTGAATCGAATAAAAATAACTACAAACAAGAGTTTGGGTATCGCCTCACTGCAGAAGCCTAAAACCTACTGCGTCATTGGCGCTTTACTGAAAACAGTTCTTTGAAATGTTTTCACTTTTGTAACTTTAAGAAATCAAAAATTAATTAAGATTTTAGGGAATAAATATCAGCATATGTATATTAAATTGACAATGCACATTCTTTTTCAGTATACTCATTTGAATTTTTTTCAGTAAAGTAGAAATTATATTCTGGCTTTTAGAAAGCATAGGGGTTTTGAACTCTACTCATATTAATTTATGCTCGTTTTGAGTTTGACTCTAATATTCATTTTAATTTTTGTTCGTTTTGGGTTTCATTTATTTATTGATACTGATTTGGGGTAGTTGTATGCTTGGTAGATTATATGATAGTCCGGACGCCAGGTGTTGAAAATGTGAATCATACCACGACGGAATGGGGCTGCTATGAGAATTAGACTACCCTCCACCCCCTAAATTGACCATGCGGATTCAAAAATACAAATGGCACTTGCTTGCGAGTGGTGGAACACTCCGAAACTTGACATTTTATTATATTTTGGTGTTTCATGCAAGAAAATGCATGTTCCACAAAGTTTGAGGTGCAGTTTTCCGCTGAAATAGAAATGCCTAGAAGCCATAGAATGTTTTCATAACAAACTAACACGATTAGTTAGAAAAAATGGCAGAGTTAAAAAAAATGGCAAAACTATATGAGTCTTGAACAGTCTTGGAAAGTATAAACAAAATCAAATTGAATATTAGATATATGATGATATTAATTGTTGAAAGATCCATCAATTCAAGATTTTTTTTCACTGTAATTTTTATTTTCATTTTCAATGCTGTAAGAACTGGAAAATAATAAATTAGTAATATACCGGTAATTCGTTTTCAGTGAAGCACCAATGACGCAGAAGGCTTTAGGTTTTTACAGTTAAAGAAGGGGGCAGTATCCAAATTTTGTTGTAGTGAAACTATATTTGTCTTGACCAATCTTGAAAAGAACTAACAAATTAAACTGAATATTTGATGCATAATGATATTAATTGCTAAAAGCTCATCAGTTCAAAATTTTACTGTAATTTTAATATTTATTTTCAATATTAAGTACAAAAGAAAACATTTGTAATATAATTCGTTTTCAGTAAAGCACCAATGACGCAGTAGGTTTTAGGCTTCTGCAGTGAGGCGATACCCAAACTCTTGTTTGTAGTTATTTATATTCGATTCAAACTTGATTTGCATATTCTTTTTAAGTTTCACTCGTTTTAAGATTTATTTATTCATTTACATTAATATATATTGTATGTTTGTTCGCATTGATTGTATATTTAATTTCTGTTCGTTTTAAGTTTCATTTATACTTTAATAGCAAAACATTTGTTTTCGTTTTAAGCTTGATTTTCATATTCAATCTAAGCACTACTCGCTTTAAGATCTATTCATTTATATTACTACTTGTTGTATGTTTTTTGCTATGATTGTTTATTTAATTTCTGTTCGTTTTGGGTTTCATTTATTCTTTAATAGTAATTTCTGGTCGTTTCGAGTTTGAATTTTAACAGGTATTCGTATCAACTGAGCTTAAGTTTAAAATGGCCTTTACTTTTCTTTGAAAAACTTATTTTTCGGAAAGTTTTTTTTTAATTAATTTTTGTTCGTTTTTGATTGCAAAAAGTTTCAAGTTTTTATGGCATGGAGGGGGGGGGGGTACTTACTGTCCGATTATTCTTGACTTTAAAAAACAGATCTAGAACTTTCAATTTAAATCGAATGAGGCTTTTTTCAAAGTCTATACGATTACCTCTTTGATAAAAACCTTATATATGAACAATAGACAGCTTGCATAACTTGTGGACAGCGATTGACAACAATGAATGGATTGAAAAAATAGCTCCAATAAGGGGGTTTAGACCATTTCACTTGCTGACACAAAGGGATCACGACTGTTTGGAATTGACCTTAACAGGATTTTGTGTGCCAAAGCAATTTTGCGTCTATCACAGAGTATGTATTTTAACCTTAAAGTTGGATAATTATAATAGATTTCCTATGTGTTCTTCCCATACAAAACCCCTTCCCATAAGTTATAAACCCCCCTTAATAATTTATGCCCCAGGGCATAACTTAAAACGCCTACCCCCGGGCCCTGGTGGGCTGTGTCGACACTGGAGTTTTTTGTTATCAGAACTTTGAACTATTTTAACAAAATGTCTATCTCAAAATTTTTATCTGATGCATTTATGGCTTGGAGGAGGGGGGGGGGCTAGTTACCCTCCAATCTCTTTTGACTCTTAAAAAGTGAACAAGAACTTTCAATTTTCAGTCAAATGAGCCCTCTCTAAAGTTTATGCGAGCATCCCTTCCATAAGAAATAATGGGAAGGATTCGGAGAATCCTTAAATTACAACCCTTGCCCTGAGGGCTGTGGGGGAGTTGTCATCCTCAAAGACCTAATTTCCAGAACTTAAAACTACGTTTAATTAAATGGCTGTCGCAATATTTTGATTGGATGTGTTTGGGGAAATGATGGTCGTCGGGGGGAGGGGGCTAGTTGCACTCCAATCACTTTCGACTATTAAAAAGGGCACTAGCCCTTTAATTTCCAATCGAATGAGCCTGTTTTGAAGTTTCTACGACAACACCAATCTTAAAACGAGTGAAACTTAAAAAGAATATGCAAATCAAGTTTGAATCGAATAAAAATAACTACAAACAAGAGTTTGGGTATCGCCTCACTGCAGAAGCCTAAAACCTACTGCGTCATTGGCGCTTTACTGAAAACGAATTATATTATATTAAATGAAACTTAAAACGAACAGAAATTAAATATACAATCAATGCGAACAAACATACAATATATATTAATGTAAATGAATAAATAAATCTTAAAACGATTGAAACTTAAAAAGAATATGCAAATCAAGTTTGAATCGAATAAAAATAACTACAAACAAGAGTTTGGGTATCGCCTCACTGCAGAAGCCTAAAACCTACTGCGTCATTGGTGCTTTACTGAAAACAGTTCTTTGAAATGTTTTCACTTTTGTAACTTTAAGAAATCAAAAATTAATTAAGATTTTAGGGAATAAATATCAGCATATGTATATTAAATTGACAATGCACATTCTTTTTCAGTATACTCATTTGAATTTTCAGTAAAGTAGAAATTATATTCTGGCTTTTAGAAAGCATAGGGGTTTTGAACTCTACTCATATTAATTTATGCTCGTTTTGAGTTTGACTCTAATATTCATTTTAATTTTTGTTCGTTTTGGGTTTCATTTATTTATTGATACTGATTTGGGGTAGTTGTATGCTTGGTAGATTATATGATAGTCCGGACGCCAGGTGTTGAAAATGTGAATCATACCACGACGGAATGGGGCTGCTATGAGAATTAGACTACCCTCCACCCCCTAAATTGACCATGCGGATTCAAAAATACAAATGGCACTTGCTTGCGAGTGGTGGAACACTCCGAAACTTGACATTTTATTATATTTTGGTGTTTCATGCAAGAAAATGCATGTTCCACAAAGTTTGAGGTGCAGTTTTCCGCTGAAATAGAAATGCCTAGAAGCCATAGAATGTTTTCATTACAAACTAACACGATTAGTTTGAAAAAATGGCAGAGTTAAAAAAAAATGGCAAAACTATATGAGTCTTGAACAGTCTTGGAAAGTATAAACAAAATCAAATTGAATATTAGATATATGATGATATTAATTGTTGAAAGATCCATCAATTCAAGATTTTTTTTCACTGTAATTTTATTTTCATTTTCAATGCTGTAAGAACTGGAAAATAATAAATTAGTAATATACGAGTAATTCGTTTTCAGTGAAGCACCAATGACACAGAAGGCTTTAGGTTTTTACAGTTAAAGAAGGGGGCAGTATCCAAATTTTGTTGTAGTGAAACTATATTTGTCTTGACCAATCTTGAAAAGAATTAAATAAAAAAAAACAAGTTTTTTAAACTGAAAGTAAGGAGCGACATTAAAACTTAAAACGAACAGAAATTATTCCGTATATGAAAGGGGCTGTCCCCTCCTCAACGCCTCGCTCTTTACGCTAAAGTTTTTTATTGTTTTAAAAAATAAAGTTGTGAGACAGAGTCAAACTTTAGCGTAAAGAGCGAGGCGTTGAGGAGGGGACAGCCCCTTTCATATACGGAATAATTTCTGTTCGTTTTAAGTTTTAATGTCGCTGCTTACTTTCAGTTTAAAAAACTTGTTTTTTTTATTTAATTTCTGATCGTTTTTTAGCTAATGCAGCTTTTATTTGCATAAAAATTTTACTTTTCTTTTGCTAAATGAATGTCTTTACAAATTAACTTACGTAACTAACTTCTATATTCGTATATTTTTCTTCTGGCAAAAATTCAAAGTTGCAGATTTTTGCAGATATGAGCTTGAAACCTATGTAATAGGGTTTTCTGATACGCTGAATCTGACGTTGTGATTTTCATTAAAATTCTTTCACTTGTAGGGGATGTTTCCCCCCTCTTTAAAAAATCGAGTAAATTTCCTCAGGCTTGTTGCCTTTGATGAGTAATACTAAACTTAATAAAATTTATATATTTAGAATCAGCATTATAAACACATTCTTTTGATACATTTATTGACATCAAAATTCCGTTTTTAAAAGTTTCGATTACTATTGAGCCGTATCGCTTGTTTTTTTATTGTTTTTTTATTACGTATATGTTATTACGTATATGAGGGGGTTCTGCCCTTAGTCAATACCACGCTCTTTACGTTAAAAGTTGAAAAAAAATTTGATTCACAAACCCCTGAATCACAAAGGCCGTTTAATTAGAATAGATAGCTCTTTTGAAAGCACTAAAAAAAAACTGTAGCGTAAAGAGCGAGGTATTGACTTGGGGGAGAACCCCCTCACATACGTTATAATTTCTGTTCGTTTTAAGTTCTAATATTCCTTCTTACATTTCAGTTGAAAAAACTTGGTTTTTTTTTATTTAATTTCTGATCGTTTTTTAAATAATGCTTGGAAATCCGGCGCCCCCTTCATAGAAATGTCTCTTACCCCAAAGAAACATCCTCCACGGAAATATTCTCCAGAGTAACTCCCTCCTCTAGCCCCCCCTCTAGAAAAAATCCTTCCTGAAAATGGTTGTATACTTCCCAATAACCAATAAATAATGCTGGCAAGTCCGGCGCCCCCTTCATGGCGATTTCCCTTCCCCCATGAAAACTTCCTTCATGAACAGATCCTCCAACATAACCCCCGACCCACCCTTCCCTCCCACTAGCAGAAAAAAACCTCCTGAAAACTTCTGTATACTTCCGAATAACCAATACTATATGTTAACATTGGGTAAAGTTCATATCTTTTAGCCCTCCCTCTGGGTACTTCGGGGGATTAAGTCATCCCAAAAGACATATTTATCATATTTTCGACCATGCTGAACAAAATGGCTATCTCAAAATTTTGATCGGGTGACTTTGGTAAAAAAATAAGCGTGGGAGGGGGCCTAGTTGCCCTCCATTTTTTTTGGTCACTTAAAAAGGGCACTAGAACTTTTAATTTCCGTTCCAATGAGCCCTCCCACGATATTCTAGGACCACTGGGTCGATACGATCACCCCTGGGGGAAAAAAAAAACACGCATCCGTGATCTTTCTTCTGGCAAAAAATGCAAAAATCCACATTTTTGTAGATAGGAGCTTGAAACCTCTACAGTAGGGTTCTCTGATACGCTGAATATGATGGTGTGATTTTCATTAAGGTTCTATAACTTTTAGGGGGTCTTTCCCCCTTTTTTTGAAAATCAGCCAAATTTTCTCAGGCGCGTAACTTTTGATGGGTAGCTCTAAACTTGATGAAAGTTATATATTTGAAATCAGCATTGAAATCTGATTCTTTTGATATATCTATTGGTATCAAAAACCCGTTTTCTAGAGTTTCGGTTACCATTGAGCCGGGTCGCTCCTTACTTACAGTTCGTTACCACGAACTGTTTGATAACAAATTAAACTAAATATTTGATGCATAATGATATTAATTGCTAAAAGCTCATCAGTTCAAAATTTTACTGTAAATTCAAAATTTATTTTCAATATTAAGTTCAAAAGAAAACATTTGTAATATAAATCGTTTTCAGTAAAGCGCCAATGACGCAGTAGGTTTTAGGCTTCTGCAGTGAGGCGATGCCCAAACTCTTGTTTGTAGTTATTTTTATTCGATTCAAACTTGATTTGCATATTCTTTTTAAGTTTCACTCGTTTTAAGATTTATTTATTCATTTACATTAATATATATTGTATGTTTGTTCGCATTGATTGTATATTTAATTTCTGTTCGTTTTAAGTTTCATTTATACTTTAATAGCAAAATATTTGTTTTCGTTTTAAGCTTGATTTTCATATTCAATCTAAGCACTACTCGCTTTAAGATCTATTCATTTATATTATTACTTGTTGTATGTTTTTTGCTATGATTGTTTATTTAATTTCTGTTCGTTTTGGGTTTCATTTATTCTTTAATAGTAATTTCTGGTCGTTTCGAGTTTGAATATTAACAGGTACTCGTATCAACTGAGCTTAAGTTTAAAATGGCCTTTACTTTTCTTTGAAAAACTTATTTTTCGGAAAGTTTTTTTTTTAATTAATTTTTGTTCGTTTTTGATTGCAAAAAGTTTCAAGTTTTTATGGCATGGAGGGGGGGGGGTACTTACTGTCCGATTATTCTTGACTTTAAAAAACAGATCTAGAACTTTCAATTTAAATCGAATGAGGCTTTTTTCAAAGTCTATACGATTACCTCTTTGATAAAAACCTTATATATGAACAATAGACAGCTTGCATAACTTGTGGACAGCGATTGACAACAATGAATGGATTAAAAAATAGCTCCAATAAGGGGGTTTAGACCATTTCACTTGCTGAGACAAAGGGATCACGACTGTTTGGAATTGACCTTAATAGGATTTTGTGTGCCAAAGCAATTTTGCATCTATCACAGAGTATGTATTTTAACCTTAAAGTTGGATAATTATAATAGATTTCCTATGTGTTCTTCCCATACAAAACCCCTTCCCATAAGTTATAAACCCCCCTTAATAAGTTATGCCCCAGGGCATAACTTAAAACGCCTACCCCCGGGCCCTGGTGGGCCGTGTCGACACTGGAGTTTTTTGTTATCAGAACTTTGAACTATTTTAACAAAATGTCTATCTCAAAATTTTTATCTGATGCATTTATGGCTTGGAGGAGGGGGGGGGGCTAGTTACCCTCCAATTTCTTTTGACTCTTAAAAAGTGAACAAGAACTTTCAATTTTCAGTCAAATGAGCCCTCTCTAAAGTTTATACGAGCATCCCTTCCATAAGAAATAATGGGAAGGATTCGGAGAATCCTTAAATTACAACCCTTGCCCTGAGGGCTGTGGGGGAGTTGTCATCCTCAAAGACCTAATTTCCAGAACTTAAAACTACGTTTAATTAAATGGCTGTCGCAATATTTTGATTGGATGTGTTTGGGGAAATGATGGTCGTCGGGGGGAGGGGGCTAGTTGCACGCCAATCACTTTTGACTATTAAAAAGGGCACTAGCCCTTTAATTTCTAATCGAAAGAGCCTGTTTTGAAGTTTCTACGACAACACCTTCTATAAAAACCTTACATGCCCCCAGGGCATAACTTAAAACCCTTGCCCTGAGGGTTGTGGGGGAGTGTCCTCCTCAAAAATATATTTTCTATCTGGAAATAAACTACGCTGAACAAAATTTTGATTGGATGCGTTTGGGGAAATGATCGGCGTGGGGGGGGAGGGGGGCTAGTTACACTCCAATCACTATCAACTATTAAAAAGGGCACTAGCCCTTTAATTTCCAATCGAATGAGCCTGTTTTGAAGTTTCTACGACCACGCCTTCTATAAAAACCTTATATGCCCCCAGGGCATAACTTAAAACCCTTGCCCTGAGGGTTGTGGGGGAGTGTCCTCCTCAAAATATATTTTCTATCTGGATATCAACTACGCTGAACAAAATGGCTATCTCAAAATTTTGATTGGATGTGTTTGGGGAAATGATGGGCGTCGGGGGGGGGGGCTAGTTGCACTCCAATCACTTTCAACTATCAAAAAGGGCACTAGCCCTTTAATTTCCAATCGAATGAGCCTGTTTTGAAGTTTCTACGAGACCGCCTTCTATAAAAACCTTATATGCCCCCAAGGCATAAACTTAAAACCCTTGCCCTGAGAGTTGTGGGGGAGTGTCGTCCTCAAAAATATATTTTATAACTGGAAATCAACTACGCTGAACAAAATGGCTATCTCAAAATTTTGATTGGAATGTTTCTGGGGGAATGATGTGCGTGGGGGGGGGCTAGTTGCCTTCCAATCATTTTCGACTATTAAAAAGGGCACTATCCCTTTAATTTCCAATCGAATAAGCCTGTTTTGAAGTTTCTACGACACTGCCTTCTATAAAAACCTTATATGCCCCCAGGGCATAACTTAAAACCCTTGCTCTGAGGGTTGTGGGGTGTTTCCTCCTCAAAAATATATTTTCTATCTGGAAATCAACTACGCTGGACAAAATGGCTATCTGAAAATTTTGATTGGATATGTTTGGGGAAATGATTGGCGTGGGGGGGGGGAGGTGAGCTAGTTACACTCCAATCACTTTCGACTATTAAAAAGGGCACTAGCTCTTTAATTTCCAATCGAATGAGCCTGTTTTGAAGTTTCTACGACAACGCCTTCTATAAAAACCTTATATGCCCCCAGGGCATAACTTAAAACCCTTGCTCTGAGGGTTGTGGGGTGTGTCCTCCTCAAAAATATATTTTCTATCTGGAAATCAACTACGCTGAACAAAATGGCTATCTGAAAATTTTGATTGGATATGTTTGGGGAAATGATTGGCGTGGGGGGGGGGAGGTGAGCTAGTTACACTCCAATCACTTTCGACTATTAAAAAGGGCACTAGCTCTTTAATTTCCAATCGAATGAGCCTGTTTTGAAGTTTCTACGACAACGCCTTCTATAAAAACCTTATATGCACCCACTGCATAACTTAAAACCCTTGCCCTGAGGGTTGTGGGGGAGTATCCTCCTCAAAAATAATTTTCTATCTGGAAATCAGCTACGCTGAACAGAATGGCTATCTCAAAGTTTTGATTGGATGTGTTTGGGGGAGTGATGGGCGTGGGGGGGGGGTAGTTGCTCTCCAATCACTTTCGACTATTAAAAAGGACACTAGCCCTTTGAATTTCCGATCGAATGAGCCTGTTTAGAAGTTACTACGACAACGCCTTCTATAAAAACTTATATGCCCCCAAAGGCATAACTTAAAACCCTTGCCCTGAGGGTTGTGGGGGAGTGTCCTCCTCAAAAATTATATAACACCTGCCCTCGGGCACCGGGGGGCTGTGTCGACGAGTTGGAGGGCGAGTTTTAATGGTTATATGGTCTTTGAACTATTTTTAAAAAAAGCTATCTCAAAGTTCTTATCGGATGCGTTTGAGGAAAAAAATGGCGTGGGGGGGGGGGGGGGCTAGGTGCCCTCCAATCTCTTTTGGCTCTTAAAAAGTTAACTAGAATTTTCAATTTCCAATCATATGAGCCCTCTTTGAAGTTAATACGAGCATCCCTTCCATAAGACTAATATATGCCCCCAGGGCATAACTTACAACGCCTGCCCCCTGGCCCTGGGGGTTGTGTTGACACCGGAATTTTAATTGTATGATCTTTGAACTATTTTTAACAAAATAGCTATCTTAAAAATTTTATTGGATGCATTTGAGAAAAAAGGGTTTTGGGGGGGGAACTGGCTACCCTCCAATATCTTTTTATGCTTAAAAAGTGAGCTAGAACTTACAATTTCCAATCAAATGAACCCTCTCTGGAGTTAATACGAGCATTCCTTTCATAAGAACCACATATGCTCCCAGGGCATAACTTATAACCCTTACCCCTGAAGACTGTTGGGGGAGTTTCCTGCTCAAACATATAATTTCCAGAACTTTCAACTACGTTGAACAAAATGGCTATATAAAGATTTTTATTGGATGTGTTTGGGGAAATGGTGGGCGTGGAAGGGGTATCAGTTGCCTTAGAATCACTTTCGACTATTAAAAAGAGAACTACCCATTTAAATTTCCAATCGAATGAGCCCTTTCTGAAGTTTCTACGACAACGTTGTCTGTAAAAAACCTTATATGCCCCCAGGGCACAACTTAAAGCCCTTGCCCTGAGGGCTGTGGGGGAGTAGTCATCCTCAAAAACGTAATTTCCAGAACTTAAAACAACGTTTAATAAAATGGCTATCTCAAAATTTTGATTGGATGTGTTTGAGGGAATGATGGACATGGGAGGGGGGCTAATTGCCCTCCAATCACTTTCGACTAATAAAAAGGGCACTAGCCCTTTGAATTTCCAATCGAATGAGCCTGTTTTGAAGTTTCTATGACAACGCCTTCTATAAAAACCTTATATGCCCCCAGGGCATAGCTTGACACCCTTGCCCTGAGGGTTGTGGGGGAGTGTCCTCCTCAAAAACATATTTTCTATCGGGAAATCAACTACGCTGAACACAATGGCTATCTCAAAATTTTGATTGGATGTGTTTGGTTAATGATGGGCCTGGGGGGGGGGGCTAGTTGCCCTCCAATCACTTTCGACTATTAAAAAGGGCACTAGCCCTTTGAATTTCCAATCGAATGAGCCTGTTTTGAAGTTTCTACGACAACGCCTTCTATAAAAACCTTATATGCCCCCAGGGAATAACTTAAAACCCTTGCCCCGAGGGTTGTGGGGGAGTGTCCTCCTCAAAAACATATTTTCTATCTAGAAATCAACTACGCTGAACAAAATGGCTATCTCAAAATTTTGATTGGAGGTGTTTGGGAAAATTATGGGCATGGGGGGGGACTAGTTGCCCTCCAATCACTTTCGACTATTAAAAAGGGCACTAGCCTTTACAATTTCCAATCGAATGAGCCTTTTTTGAAGTTTCTATGACAATGCGTCCTATAAAAACCTTGCATGCCCCCAGGGCATAACTTAAAACCCTTGCCCTGAGGGTTGTGGGGGAGTGTCTTCCTCAGAAACATATTTTCTATCTGGAAATCAGCTACGCTGAACAGAATGGCTATCTCAAAATTTTGATTGGATGTGTTTGGGGGAGTGATGTGCGTAAGGGGGGGGGGCTAGTTGCCCTCCAATCACTTTTGACTATTAAAAAGGGCACTAGCCTTTACAATTTCCAATCGAATGAGCCTTTGTTGAAGTTTCTACGACAACGCCTTCTATAAAAACCTTGCATGCCCCCAGGGCATAACTTAAAACCCTTGCCCAGAGGGTTGTGGGGGAGGGCCCTCCTCAAAACATATTTTCTATCTGGAAATCAACTACGCTGAACAAAATAGCTATTTCAAAATTTTGATTGGATGTGTTTGGATAAATGATGGGCCTGGGGGGGGGGGGCTAGTTGCCCTCCAATCACTTTCGACTATTAAAAAGGGCAATAGCACTTTGAATTTCCAACCGAATGAGCCTTTTTTGAAGTTTCTATGACAACGCCTTCTATAAAAACCTTATATTCCCCCAGGGAATAACTTAAAACCCTTGCCCCGAGATGTGCTTAGGGGAGGGGGGCTAGTTGCCCTCCAATCACTTTCGACTATTAAAAAGGGCAGTAGCCTTTACAATTTCCAATCGAATGAGCCTTTGTTGAAGTTTCTACGACAACGCCTTCTATAAAAACCTTGCATGCCCCCAGGGCATAACTTAAAACCTTTGCCCAGAGGGTTGTGGGGGAGTGTCCTCCTCAAAAACATATTTTATATCTGGAAATCAGCTACGCTGAACGGAATGGCTATCTCAAAATTTTGATTGGATGTGTTTGGGGGAGTGATGGGCGTGGGGGGGGGGGGCTAGTTGTTCTCCAATCCCTTTCGACTATTAAAAAGGACACTAGCCCTTTGAATTTCCGATCGAATGAGCCTGTTTTGAAGTTACTACGACAACGCCTTCTATAAAAACCTTATATGCCCCCAAAGACATAACTTAAAACCCTTGCCCTGAGGGTTGTGGGGGAGTGTCCTCCTCAAAAATTATATAACATCTGCCCTCGGGCCCTGGGGGGCTGTGTCAACGAGTTGGAGGGCGAGTTTTCGTTATATGGTCTTTGAACTATTTAAAAAAAAAGCTATCTCAAAGTTCTTATCGGATGCGTTTGAGGAAAAAAATGGCGTGGAGGGGCGGGGGACTAGGTGCCCTCCAATCTCTTTTGATTCTTAAAAAATGAACTAGAACTTTCAATTTCCAATCAAGTGATCCCTCTTTGAAGTTAATACGAGCATCCCTTCCATAAGACCCATATATGCCCCCAGGGCATAACTTAGAACTTCTGCCCCCGGGCCCTGGTGGGTTGTGTCGACACCGGAATTTTTGTTATATGATCTTTGAACTATTTTTAAGAAAATAGCTATCTTAAAATCTTTATTGTATGTATTTGGGAAAAATGGGTTTGGGGAGGGAGTTCCAATATCTTTTGACGCTTCAAAGTGAACTAAAACTTTCAATTTCCAATCAAATGCGCTCTCTCTGAAGTTTATACGAGCATTCCTTCAATAAGAAACATATATGCCCTCAGGGCATAACTTATAAACCTTGGCCCTGAAGACTGGGGGGGGGGGTCCTGCTCAAACATATAATTTCCAGAACCTCCAACTCCGTTGAGCAAAATGGCTTATCAAAATTTTGATTGGATGTGTTTGGGTAAATGGGGGGCGTGGAAGGGGTGTAAGTTGCCTTAGAATCACTTTCAACTATTAAAAAGAGAACTAGACATTTCAATTTCCAATCGAATGAGCCCTTTCTCAAGTTTCTACGACAACGTTGTCCATACAAAACCTTATACGGCCCCAGGGCAAAACTTACAAACCTTATCCTGAGGGCTGTGGAAGAGTTGTCATCCTCAAAGACCTGATTTCCAGAACTTAAAACTACGTTTAATAAAATGGCTATCTCAAAATTTTGATTGGATGTGTTTGGGGAAAAGGTAGGCGTGAGAGGGGGGATAGTTGCCACCCAATAACTTTCGACTATAGCCCTTTGAATTTCATATCGAATGAGCCTTTTTTGAAGTTTGTACGACAACGCCTTCTATAAAAACATTATATGCCGCCAGTGCGTAACCCTTGCCCTGAGGGTTCTGGGGGAGTGCCCTCCTAAAAACATATTTTCTATCTGGAAATCAACTACGCTGAACAAAACAGCTATATCAAAATTTTGACTGGATGTGTTTGGATAAATGATGGGCCTGGGGGGGGGGGCTAGTTGCCCTCCAATCACTTTCGACTATTAGAAGGGCACTAGCCCTTTGAATTTCCAATCGAACGAGCCTTTTTTGAAGTTTCTATGACAACTCCTTCTATAAAAACCTTATATGCCCCCAGGGAATAACTTGAAACCATTGCCCCGAGGGTTGTGGGGGAGTGTCCTCCTCAAAAACATATTTTCTATCTAGGAATTAACTACGCTGAAAAAAATGGCTATCTCAAAATTTTGATTGGAGGTGTTCGGGAAAATGATGGGCATGGGGGGGACTAGTTGCCCTCCGATCACTTTCGACTATTAAAAGGGGCACTAGCCTTTACAATTTCCAATCGAATGAGCCTTTTTTGAAGTTTCTACGACAACGCCTTCTATAAAAACCTTACATGCTCCCAGGGCATAACTTAAAACCCTTGCCCTGAGGGTTGTGGGGGAGTGTCCTCCTCAAAACGTATTTTCTATCTGGAAATCAGCTAAGCTGAACAGAATAGCTATCTCAAAGTTTTGATTGGATGTGTTTGGGGGAGTGATGGGCGTGGGGGGGGGGGCTAGTTGCTCTCCAATCACTTTGGACTATTAAAAAGGACACTAGCCCTTTGAATTTCCGATCGAATGAGCCTGTTTTGAAGTTACTACGACAACGCCTTCTATAAAAACCTTACATGCTCCCAAAGGCATAACTTAAAAACCCTTGCCCTGAGGGTTGTAGGGGAGTGTCCTCCTCAAAAATTATATAACGCCTGCCCTCGGGCCCTGGGGGGCTGTGTCGACGAGTTGGAGGGCGAGTTTATATGGTTATATGGTCTTTGAACTATTTTTAAAAAAAGGTATCTCAAAGTTCTTCTCCGATGCGTTTGACGAAAAAAATGGCGTGGAGGGGGGGGGGCTAGGTGCCCTCCGATCTCTTTTGACTCTTAAAAAGTTAACTAGAATTTTCAACTTCCAATCATATGAGCCCTCTTTGAAGTTAATGGAGCATCCCTTCCATAAGACCAATATATGCTCCCAGGGCACAACTTACAACGCCTACCCCCGGGCCCTGGGGATTGTGTTGACACCGGAATTTTTATTGTATGATCTTTGAACTATTTTTAACAAAATAGCTATCTTAAAATTTTTATTGGATGCATTTGCGAAAAAAGGGTTTGAGGGGGGGGGGAAGCTGGCTACCCTACAATATCTTTTGACACTTAAAAAGTGAGCTAGAACTTACAATTTCCAATCAAATGAACCCCGTCTGGAGTTTATACGAGCATTTCTTTCATAAGAACCACATATGCTCCCAGGGCATAACTTATAACCCTTACCCCTGAAGACTGTTGGGGGAGTGTCCTGCTCAAACATATAATTTCCAGAACTTTCAACTACGTTGAACAAAATGGCTATATAAAAATTTTTATTGGATGTGTTTGGGGAAAGGGTGGGCGTGGAAGGGGTATCAGTTGCCTTAGAATCACTTTCGACTATTAAAAAGTGAACTAGCCATTTAAATTTCCAATCGAATGAGCCCTTTCTGAAGTTTCTACGACAACGTTGTCTGTAAAAAAAACCTTATATGCCCCCAGGGCATAACTTACAACCCTTGCCCTGAGGGCTGCGGGGGAGTAGTCTTCCTCAAAGACCTAATTTCCAGAACTTAAAACTACGTGTAATAAAATGGCTATCTCAAAATTTTGATTGGATGTGTTTAGGGGAATGATGGGTTTGGGGGGGGGGGCTAATTGTCCTCCAATCACTTTCGACTAATAAAAAAGGCACTAGCCCTTTGAATTTCCAATCGAATGAGCCTGTTTTGAAGTTTCTACGACAACGCCTTCTATAAAACCTTATATGCCCCCAGGGCATAACTTAAAACCCTTGACCTGAGGGTTGTGGGGGAGTGTGCTCCTCGAAAATATATTTTCTATCTAGAAATCAACTACGCTGAACAAAATGGGAGAAAGATGGGCGTGGGGGGTCTAGTTGCCCTCCAATCACTTTCGACTATTAAATAGGGCACTAGAACTCTCTTTTTCCAATCAAATGAGCCCCCTTTGAAGTTTATATGACGAACCCTTTCCATATTAAGTCCCTCTGGGAGAAAAAAGTAATAAATAAATAAATAATCATAGGCACCCCTAGCGCGCTGCCTAAGTAAAGAACGATGTGGGAACAATGGGTTTTTTTTTTTCTCCAACCGGGCACTTCGTATCGAAGGAGTTGTCTTAGAAACTTCGAAAAGGACTCATTCGATTAAAAATTGGAGTGGCTAGTGCCCTTTTTAGTAGTCGAAAGTGATTGGAGAGCAACTAGCCCCCCAACCCCTACGCCCATCATTCCCCCAAACACATCCAATAAAAATTTTGAGATAGCCATTTTGTTCAGCGTAGGTGATTTCCAGATAGAAAATATCTTTTTGAGGAGGACTTCCCCCAAATCCCTCGGGGCAAGGGTTTTAAGTTATGCCCTGAGGGCATTTAAGAACAATGTTGACACAATGTACTATTTATTATTTTTTTTTTTCCTGTAGAGCAGGGCACTTCATATGGAAGGGGTCGTCGTAGAAACTTCAAAAGGGGCTCATCCGACCAAAAATTGAGAATTCTATTCCTTTTTTAATAGGCAAAAGTGATTGGAGGGCAACTAGACCCCCCCCCACGCCTATCATTCCCTCAAAAACATCCAATCAAAATTTTTAGATAGCCATTTTATTCAACGAAGTTGAAAGTTTTGGAAATTAGGTCTTTAAGGGTGACAACCCCTCCCCCCGAAGCCCTCCGGGCAAGGGTTGTAAGTTATGCCCTGGGGGCATATAAAGTTTTTATTGAAAGCGTTGTCGTAGAAACTTCAAAGGGTTCATTCAATTGGAAATTGAAAGGGCTAATGCCTTTTTTAATAGTTGAAAGTGATTGGATAGCGACTAATGCCCCTCTCATGCCCACCATTTTCCCAAACACATCTAGTTAAAATTTTGAGATATCCATTTTGTTCAACGTAGTTGAAAGTTCTGGAAATTTTGTCTTTTAGGATAGTAACCCCCTCAGAGCCCTCGGTGCAAGGGTTGTAAGTTATGCCCAAGGGCATATAAAATTTTCATTGGGAGCGTTGTCGTAGAAACTTCAAAAGGGCTCATTCAATTGTAAATTGAAAGGGCTATTGCCTTTTTTAATAGTTGAACGTGATTGGATAGCGACAAACGCCCCTCTCCCGCCCACCATTTTCCAAAACACATCCAATCAAAATTTTGAGATATGCAATTTGTTCAACGTAGTTGAAGGTTCTGGAAATTAGGTCTTTTAGGAAGATAACCCCCTCAGAGCCCTCAATGAAAGGGTTGTAAGTTATGCCCTGGGGGCATATAAGGTTTATATAGAAAGTTGTTGTTTAAATTATAGGCAGCGCGATTGCGCTGGCTAAGTAAAGAACGGGGACACTCGAGAACAAGACTAGAAACGGGGACTAAGTAAAGAGGAGGACACTCCCCCACAACCCTCAGGGCAGGGGGTTTTAATTTATGGCCTGGGGGCACATAAGAACGATGTTGGTACAATGTATTATTTATTAATTTTTTCCTTTAGAGCAGGGCATTTCGTATCGAAGAAGTTTTGTAGAAACTTCGAAAAGCGCTTATTCAATTGGAAATTGGAGTGGTTTGTGCCCTTTTTAATATTCGAAAGTGATTGGAAGGCAACTAACACCCCTTCCACGCCAACCAGTTCCCAAAACACATCCAATCAAAACTTGAGATAGCCATTTTGTTCAGCGTAGTTGATTTCCAGATAGAAATTATGTTCTTGAGGACAGTCCCCCATAGCCCATAGGGCAAGGGTTGTAAGTTATGCCCTGGGGGCATATAAGGTTTTTATAGAAGGTGTTGTCGTAGAAACTTCAAAACAGGCTCATTAGATTGGAAATTCAAAGGGCTAGTGCCCTTATTAATAGTCGAAAGTGATTAGAGGGCAACTCACCCGCCTCTCACGCCCATTTTTTCCCCAAACACATCTAATCAAAACTTTGAGATAACCATTTTATTCAACGTAGTTTTGAGTTCTGGAAATTAGGTCTTTGAGGATGACAACCCCCCCCCCCCCCACACAGCCCTCAGGGCAAGGGTTGTAAATTATGTCCTGGGCGTATAAGGTTTTTATTGAAAGCGTAGAAACTTCAAAAGGGCTGATTCAATTGGAAATTGAAAGGGCTAGTGCCTTTTTTAATAGTTGAAAGTGATTGGAGAGCAACTAACGCCCCTTTCACGCCCACTATTTTCCAAAATACATCCAATAAAGATTTCGAGATAGCCATTTTGACACGAAGTTCAAAGTTCAGGAAATTATACCTTTGAGCAGGACACTCTCCCCACAGTCTTCAGGGCAAGGGTTATAAGATATACCCTGGGGGCATATAAGGTTTTTATTGAAATCTTTGTCGTAGAAACTTGAAAAAAACACTCATTCGATTTGAAATTCAAAGGGCTAGTACCGTTTTTTTGGACGAAAGTGATTAGTGATATTTTTTGTTGTTGTTGTTGTTCAGACCAGGACACTTCGTAACGAAGGAGTTGTCGTGGGAACTTCGAAAAGGGCTCATTCGATTGAAAATAGAAAGGGCTGATGCCCTTTTTAATAGTCAAAAGTGATTGGAGGGCAATTAATCCCCCTTCCACGCCCACCTTCCCATTTGCCCAATATGTTTAAAAACTAAATGTTGTCTTAAGATTAAATCAAAATGCACTGTGATAATGCTAATTCCCAATAAGGCATCTCAGCAGTATCCCAAGAACGACTGAGGGTATTATGTTCAAACTTTCAGGGCTACTTCTGCTCTTAAAATTTAACCAAATCAAAATAGCGTAAGCGTATCCAAGCTATGAAAGAAAGTAAACAGATTTTTTTTTTCGAATGGCATCAAGTTTTCCATTTCAGGTTAACTAGAGGAGGTATGAAACTAAATTAAACAGTACTATTTGTGTCAAGATGTTTAAAAGGGTGTATGCTGTTAAAAATTGCTGAAAATTTTTTTCCAGGATACAACTAGCAGGCCAAACTATAAAGTCTTAAAAAACGAAAAGATTTAAAGTATTATTTTCTTTTTCCCTGAAAAGACTATGTCAATATAAAACAAACAGAAATTAATTAAAAAAACTTTTCCACAAAATAAGTTTTTCAAAGAAAAGTTAAGAACTCCATTAAACAAAAAATGAACAAAAATAAAATCAAATAATTTACCAAGCGTGAAACTACCACAAATCAGCATCGATAAATAAATGAAACCCAAAACGAACAGAAATTACAATAAATAACCGAGTCAAACTCAAAACGAGCAGAAATTAACATAAGTTGGGCGCAAAACCCCTATGCCTTCCCAAGGCCAGAACAAAATTTGCACTTTACTGAAAAAATACAAATGAATGTGCATTGTCAGTTTAATATAAATATATTGATATTTAGTAATCAAAATTTTAATATTATTTGATTTATTAAAGTTATAAAAAAACATTTATTTTTTTTCAGTAACGTGCAAATTTTGTTCTGGCCTTGGGAAGGCATAGGGGTTTTGCGCCAAAATTATGTTAATTTCTGCTCGTTTTGAGTTTGACTCGGTTATTTATTGTAATTTCTGTTCGTTTTGCGTCTCATTTATTTATTGATGCTGATTTGTGGTAGTTTCACACTTAGTAGATTATTTGATTTTATTTTTGCTCATTTATTGTTTAATGGAGTTCTTTACTTTTCTTTGAAAAACTTATTTTGTGGAAAAAGTTTTTTTAAATTAATAATGATAAAACATTGGAGCCGTATGGCCTTTACTATAGGCAACGCTGCAGCGTTGCCTCTGATTTATTTATTATTTTTTTTTCCCAGAGGCACTTCATATGAAAAAGGTCGTTGTAGAAACTTCAAAGTGGGCTCATTCAATTGGAAATCGAGAGTTCTAGTGCCCTTTTTAATAGTCGACAGTGATTGGAGGGCAACTAGTCCCCCCCCCACACCCATCATCTCCCAAAACACATCCAATCAAATTTTGAGATAGCCATTTTGTTCAGCAGATAGAATATATGTTTTTGAGGAGGACACTCCCCCACAACTCTCAGGGCAAGGGTTTTAAGTTTTGCCTTGGGGGCATATAAAGTTTTTATAGAAGGCGTCGTCGTAGAAACTTCAAAAAGGACTCATTCTATTGGAAATTGATAGGGCTAGTGCCCTTTTCAATAGTCGAAAGTGATGTGAGGGCAACTAGCCCCCCCCCACGCCCATAATTCCCCTAAACACATCCAATCAAAGTTTTTAGATAGCTATTTTGTTCAGCCTAGTTGATTTTCAGATAGGAAATATGCTTTTGAGGATGACAGTCCCCCACAACCCTCAGGGCAAGGGTTTTAAGTTTTGCCCTGGGGGCATATAAGGTTTTTATAGAAAGCATTGTCATAGAAACTTCAAAAAAGGCTCATTCTATTGGAAATTCAAAGGGCTAGTGCCCTTTTTAATAGTCAAAAGTGATTGGAGGGCAACTATCCCCCCTCTCATGCCCACCTTTTCCCCAAACACATCCAATCAAAATTTTGAGATAGCCATTTCATGAAATGTAGTTTAAGTTCTGGAAATTAGGTCTTTAAGGATGAGAACTCCCCCACAGCCCTCAGGGCAAGGGTTGTAAGTTATGCCCTGGGGGCATATAAGATTTTGTATAGACAACGTTGTCGTAGAAGCTTCTGAAAGGGCTCATTCGATTGGCAATTTAAATGGCTAGTTCCCTTTTTAATAGTCGAAAGCGATTCTAAGGCAACTGACACCCCTTCCACGCCCAGCATTTCCCCAAAGAAATCCAATCAAAATTTTGATATAGCCATTTTATTCAACGTAGTTGAAAGTTCTGGAAATTATATGTTTGAGCAGGACACTCCCCCCACAGTCTTCAGGGGCAAGGGTTTTAAGTCATGCCCTGGGGGCATATATGGAAGAAATGCACGTATAAACTTCAAAGAGAGCTCACTTGATTGGAAATTGAAAGTTCTAGTTCACTTTTTAAGCATCAAAAGATATGATGGAGGGTAACCAGCTTCCCCCTCCCCCAAACCCTTTTTCCCAAATGCATCCAATAAAAATTTTAAGATATCTATTTTGTTGAAAATAGTTCAAAGATCACATAACAAAAATTATGGTGTCGACTCAACCCCCCAGGGCCCGGGGGAAGGCGTTGTAAGTTATGCCCTGGGGGCATATATAGGTCTTATGGAAGGGATTCTCGTATTAACTTCAAAGAGGGCTCATTTGATTGGAAATTGAAAGTTCTAGTTCACTTTTTAAGAGTCAAAAGACATTTGAAGGCACCTAGCACCCCTACGCCCTTTTTTCCTCAAACCCATCCGATAAAAACTTTGAGATAGCTTGTTTTTAGAATAGTTCAAATACCATATAACGAAAACTCAGAGGTCAACACAGCCCCCAGGGCCCGAGGGCAGGTGTTGTAAACTTTGTCCAGGGGGAATGTATGGTTCTTATTGAAGGGATGCTCGTAAAAAATTTAGAGATGGCTCATTTGATTGGAAATTGAAAGTTCTAGTTCAGTTTTCTAGATTCAAAAGAGATAGGAGGGCAACTAGCTCACCTCATGCCCCTTTTCTTCAAATTCATCCAATAAAAATTTTGAGATAGCCATTAAGTTAATAATTGCTCAAAAGTCAGATAACAAAATCTCAGGTGTCGTCATAACCCCCCAGAGCCTGGGGGCAGGCGTTGTAAGATATGCCCTGGGGCATATATTGTTCGTACGAAAGGGATGCTCGTATAAACCTCAGAGAGTGCTCATTTGATTGGATATTGAAGGTTCGAGCTCATTTTTGAATAGTCAAAAGATATCCGAGGGCAGCTTGCCTTCCCCACGCCTTCTTTATCAAAACCCATCTGATGAAAATTTTTAGATAGACATTTTGTTAAAAATAGTTTAAAGGTCGGATAAGAAAAAATCTGGTGTCAATAGAACCCCCCAGGGCACAGGGGAAGGCGTTCTAAGTTATGCCCTAAGGGCATGTATAGTTCTTACGGAAGGGATGCTCGTATAAACTTCGGAGAGGGCTCATTTGATTGGAAATTGAAAGTTCTAGTTCACTTTTTAAGAGTCAAGAGAGTTAAACTATTCCCCCCACGCTCTTTTTTTCCCAAACCTGTCAGCTACAAATTTTGAGATAGCAAGTGTTTTGGAAATTTTTCAAAAATTAGATAATAAAACTCCCCCCAGAGCCCGGGGGATAGGCGTTTTAAGTGTTGTCCTGGGGGCGAATATGGTTCTTATGAAAGGGATGCTCGTATAAACTTCAGAGGGGGCTCATTTGATTAGAAATTTCAAGTTCTAGTTCAATTTTTAAGAGTCAAAAGATATCCGAGGAGCAACTAGCCCCCCCCACGCACACACACACTTTTTTCCCAAAGACCATCCGATAAAATTTTTATAATAGTCATTTCATTAAAAATAGTTCAAAGGTCAGATAAGCAAAATTCATGTGTCGACGGAACCCGCCAGGGCCCGGAGGCAGGCGTTATGAATAATACTAGTAGAGATGACCCTATTGACACGACTGGGGCTCCTTATATGGGCATAGAGTCATTAGGGAGATGGTTTTTGTCAGTGAGAATGAAAAAACAGGAATTTTGTCATATTTATGGATGTTTCATGGATGGTTATGTGTGTTGGTCAATTTATTTGATGTTTTTCATGGATTTCAACAGTAATTTATGTCTGTTTTATGGTTTTTGTCAGTGAGAATGGAAAAACAGTATTTTTCTCACTTTGATGGATTATTGAGTCTAATGAGGACAGGGTCAACGACACTTCCTTCAAGATATTGTTGATGTTTTGGCCAAGTGCCCGCTAGGGGAGAATGTTATGATCTAGGAAAGAGTATTTGTTGTTGTATGCTAGGGGAGAATGTTATGATCTAGGAAAGAGTATTTGTTGTTGTATGCTAGGGAAGAATGTTATGATCCAGAAATAGTATTTGTTGTTGTAAGCTCGAGGCAAATGTTATGATCCAGAAATAGTATTTGTTGTTGTTGTTGCTCGAGGCAAATGTTATGATCTAGGAAATAGTATTTGTTGTTGTATGCTCGATCGTGATTGTCAAGGTGTCCAGGAATTTGGAACACCTGTGCTGTCGACCTCAATTCCCCTTTCGTGAATCAATAATTCCCCTTAGAAACAACAAATTAATTCCCCTTTCTTGACAGATCAATCAACCAATGACATCATCTGTCTGACCTTAAAAATTTTCGCCTAGAAACCATTCTCCAGGAATAGATCCAAGTCATTAATGTCTTTGCCTCGGAAACAATTCTACTGGTCGAACTCCAAAAGATATTAATAACCAAACGCCATGGAAACAATTCTCCAAGAAACATCTTAGCGATGAATTGTTTTAGCGTGGGAATCAGGTTTCTTAGTAATTTGAAATGCGTCAGCGCAGAGATGCCAAAAACAAAAGGAACACGTTGAAATTACGTTTAGGGATTATTTGGGCGAAACTGTTTTAGACATTTTATGGAATTATTTCGGTGAAACAGTTAGAAACATTTTAAAAGATGATTTAAAAGATGATTTTAGAAGAGGATTTGAGGGTGAAACTCTGTGGTCGTTATAATGCACAAGTTCCATTTGAACAGTGATGTGAGGTCCCCTATCACAACCCCAAAGGGTTCCGATCCCCCCACCCCAACCACGAAGGAAGCCACCGGTCCTCAAAGGTTCTCCGGGCTCCCAAAGGGCCCCCGGTGCCCCAAAGGCTCCTGAGCCCCCATTTTAATACTTTTTTAAGGCTTTATTATATCTTTTCAGAACAAATTATTATTTTAGGGAATTATTTCGGCGAAACAGTTAGAGACATTTTAAAAGATGATTTTTGAAGAGATTTTAGAAGAGGATTTGAGGGTGAAACTCTGTGGTCGTTATAATACACAAGTTCCATTTGAACAGTGTCGTGAGGTCCTCTACTCCAACCCCAAAGGGTTCCGATCCCCCTACCCCAACCCCAAAGGAAGCCAAACGGCCCTCAAGGGCCCCCCAGACCCTCAAAGGCCCTACCCGGGCCCCGTCTTTCGTTGATGTGTGTTGTCTGAAACCTATGATTTGGGGTGTATGGGTTGCTATTTTTGACTTTTCTGAGTTGGATTTCTTAGTCTTTCATAGGTATGTGTTGTCTGAAACCTATGATTTGGGATGGGTGGTTTGCTATTTTTGACTTTTCTGAGCTGGATTTCTTAGCCTTTCATAGGTGTGTGTTGTCAGAAAATTATGATTTGGGATGTATAGTTTGCTATTTGGACTTTTCAGAGCTAGGATTCTTAGTCTCTCATAGGTGTTTGTTGTCTGAAACTTCTAGTTTGGGATGAGTAGTTTGCTATTTCAGACTTTTATGAGCTAAAGATTAAATTAGGTTAGGTTAGGCTAGATTAAGTTAGGTCAGGTTAAGTTAGGTTAGGTTAGCCTACGTACGCGCGCGTACGTAGGCTAACCTAACCTAACCTAACTTAAACTGACTTAACTTAATCTAGCCTAACCTAACCTAATTTAATCTTGTTACCATGTTTAAGTTAGGTTAGGTTAACTTATCATGAGTGCTCATGATAAGTTAACCTAACCTAGCCTAACTTAAACATGGAGAAATGTTTCTAATTATTTATTAATATTTATTTATACCTAACCTAACCTAACCTATTGTTTTTGGTGGTTAGATGAATGAACTGAATTTAAGAAAAATTAGAAATAGAGTGAAACTTTTTATCTTCATTGTAAATAATCACAATCATAGTATAGCCATTCCTATCTTCTATGGAAAAATTTAGAATTGAACTTTAAATTTTTATGTCTTTGAGAAATTATGAACTGAAATGGAAGCTTTTTCATTTTCGTTGGTAAATTTCAGAATTGAGCTAACTTTTTTTTCTCCTCTCTAAGAAAATTCAGAAGAGAACTTGTACATTTTGCAGTTCTTCGAGAAAACTCAGAATTAAAGTGGAGCCAGAATTAAAGTGGAGCTCCATATCTTCATGAAGAATATTCACAATCAAAGTATAACTTTTCCTATCTTCTATGAAAAATTTGGAACAGAACTTTAAATTTTTCATCTCTTTGAGAAAAGTCGGAACTGAATTTAAGAAAATTTATAATTAAAGTGAAACTTTTTATCTTCATGGAAAATAATCACAATCATAGTATAACTTTTCCTATCTTCTACGGAAAAATTTAGAATTGAACTTTAAATTTTTTATTGGGGAAATTAGAATTGAATTGTGTTCTTTGGTAAAATTCAGAATAGAACTTGAATATTCACGATCAAAGTATAACTTTTCCTATCTTCTATGAAAAATTTCGAACAGAACTTTAAATTTCTTCATCTCTTTGAGAAAAAAATCTGAACTGAAGTGGAAATTTTTATATTATTTTGGGAAAATAGATTTGATCAATAACTTATTTCATTTTCATTGAGAAAATTCAGAATCGAAGTTGAACTTTTCTTCTTCCGGGAAAATATTTGGAACAGAACTTTAAATTTTTTCGTCTCTTTGAGAAAGGTCGGAATTGAATTTAAGAAAATTTAGAATTAAAGTGAAACTTTTTATCTTCATGGAAAATAATCACAATCATAGTATAACTTTTCCTATCTTCTATGGAAAAATTTAGAAGTGAATTTTATATTTTTTATGTCTTGGTGAACTTGAAACTGAAGTGGAAGATTCTTATTTTCTCTAGAGAAATTAGAATTGAATTGTGTTCTTTGGTAAAATTCAAAAGAGAACTTGAACTTTTCTATCTTCTATGAAAAATTTGGAACAGTATTTTAAATTTTTTCATCTCTTTGAGAAAAGTCGGAACTGAATTTAAGAAAATTTAGAATTAAAGTGAAACTTTTTATCTTCATGGAAAATAATCACAAATCATAGTATAACTTTTCCTATCTTCTACGGAAAAATTTGAACTAAACTTTAAATTTTTTATGTCTTGGTGAACTTAAAACTGAAGTGGAAGCTTTTTATTTTCTCTGGAGAAATTAGAATTGAATTGTGTTCTTTGGTAAAATTCAGAAGAGAACTTGAACTTTTCTATCTTCTTTGAAAAATTTGGAACAGTATTTTAAATTTTTTCATCTCTTTGAGAAAAATCTGAACTGAAGTGGAAACTTTTTATATTATTTTGGGGAAATAGAATTGATCATGTCGGAAATAGCAAATTACACACCTCAAATCATAAGTTTCAGACAACACACACCTACGAAATACTAAGAAACCTTAGCTCAGAAAAGCCTGAAATAGCCAACTACTCATCCCAAACTGTAGGTTTCAGACAACCAACACCTATGAGGGACTAAGAATCCTAGCTCTGAAAAGTCCAAATAGCAAACTACAAATCCCAAATCATAATTTTCTGACAGCACACACCTATGAAAGGCTAAGAAATCTAGCTCAGAAAAGTCAAAAATAGCAAACCACTCATCCCAAATCATAGGTTTCAGTCAACACACACCTATGAACGGCTAAGAAATCCAGCTCAGAAAAGTCAAAAAATAGCAACCCACACATCCCAAATCATAGGTTTCAGACAACACACACCAACGAAAGACAAGAAATCTAGCTTAGAAAAGCCTGAAATAGTAATTTACATATCCCAAATCATAAGTTTCAGACAACATTCACCTACGAAATACTAAGAAACCTTAGCTCAGAAAAGCCTGAAATAGCCAACTACTCATCCTAAACTAGAAGTTTCAGACAACAAACACCTATGATGGACTAAGAATCCTAGCTCTGAAAAGTCCAAAAAGCAAACTACACCTCCCAAATCATAATTTTCTGAAAGCACACACCTATGAAAGGCTAAGAAATCTAGCTCAGAAAAGTCAAAATTAGCAAACCACTCATCCCAAATCATAGGTTTCATTCAACACATCCCTACGAAAGGCTAAGAAATCCAGCTCAGAAAAGTCAAAAAATAGCAACCCACACAACCCAAATCATAGGTTTCAGACAACACACACCTACGAAAGACTAAGAAATCTGGCTATGAAAAGTCGGAAATAGCAAATTACACACCTCAAATCATAAGTTTCAGACAACACACACCTACGAAATACTAAGAAACCTTAGCTCAGAAAAGCCTGAAATAGCAAACTACTCATCCCAAACTATAGGTTTCAGACAACAAACACCTATGAGGGACTATGAATCCTAGCTCTGAAAAGTCCTAAAAGCAAACTATAAATCCCAAATCATAATTTTCTGACGGCACACACCTATGAATGGCTAAGAAACCTAGCTCAGAAAAGTCAAAAATAGCAAATTAACTATCCCAAATCATAGGTTTCAGACAACACACACACCTATGAAAGGCTAAGAAATCCAGCTCAGAAAAGTCAAAAATAGCAATCCACCCATCCCAAATCATAAGTTTCAGACAACACACACCAACGAAAGACTAAGAAATCTAGCTTAGAAAAGCCCGAAATAGTAATTTACATATCCCAAATCATAAGTTTCAGACAACATTCACCTACGAAATACTAGGAAACCTTAGCTCAGAAAAGCCTGAAATAGCAAACTATTCATCCCAAACTAGAAGTTTCAGACAACAAACGCCTATGAGAGACTAAGAATCATAGCTCTGAAAAGTCCAAAAAGCAATCCACCCATCCCAAATCATAAGTTTCAGACAACACACACCAACGAAAGACTAAGAAATCCAGCTCAGAAAAGTCAAAAAATAGCAACCCACACATTCGCAAATCATAGGTTTCAGACACCACACACCTACGAAAGACTAAGAAATCTAGCTTAGAAAAGCCCGAAATAGTAATTTATATATCCCAAATCATAAGTTTCAGTCAACACACACCTACGAAAGGCTAAGAAACCTAGCTCATAAAAGCCTGAAATAGCAAACTACTCATCCCAAACTATAGGTTTCAGACAACAAACACCTATGATGGACTAAGAATCCTAGCTCTGAAAAGTCCAAATAGCAAACTACACACCCCAAATCATAATTTTCTGACAACACACACCTATGAAAGGCTAAGAAACCTAGCTAATAAAAGCCGGTAATAGCAAATTAACCATCCCAAATCATAAGTTTCAGACAACACTCACCTACGAAATACTAGGAAACCTAGCTCATAAAAGCCTGAAATAGCAATCCACCCATCCCAAACTATAGGTTTCAGACAACACACACCAACGAAAGACTAAGAAATCTAGCTTAGAAAAGCCCGAAATAGTAATTTACATATCCCAAATCATAATTTTCTGACAACACACACCTATGAAAGGGTAAGAAATCCAGCTCAGAAAAGTCAAAAATAGCAAACCACCCATCCCAAATCATAGGTTTCAGACAACACACACCTATGAAAGACTAAGAAATCCAACTCAGAAAAGCCCGAAATAGTAATTTACATATCCCAAATCATAATTTTCTGACAACACACACCTATGAAAGGCTAAGAAACCTTAGCTCAGAAAAGCCTGAAATAGCCAACTACTCATCCCAAACTAGAAGTTTCAGACAACAAACACCTATGAGGGACTAAGAATCCTAGCTCTGAAAAGTCCAAAAAGCAAACTACACCTCCCAAATCATAATTTTCTGAAAGCACACACCTATGAAATGCTAAGAAATCTAGCTCAGAAAAGTCAAAAATAGCAAACCACTCATTCCCAAATCATAGGTTTCAGTGAACACACACCTACGAAAGGCTAAGAAATCCAGCTCAGAAAAGTCAAAAAATAGCAACCCACACATCCCAAATCATAGGTTTCAGACACCACACACCTACGAAAACTAAGAAATCTGGTTATGAAAAGTCGGAAATAGAAAATTACATACCTCAAGTCATAAGTTTCAGACAACACACACCTATGAAATACTAAGAAACCTTAGCTCAGAAAAGCCTGAAATAGCAAACTATTCATCCCAAACTATAGGTTTCAGACAACAAACACCTACGAGGGACTAAGAATCCTAGCTCTGAAAAGTCTAAAAAGCAAACTACAAATCCCAAATCATAATTTTCTGACAGCACACACCTATGAAAGGCTAAAAAACCTAGCTCATAAAAGTCAAAAATAACAAATTAACCATCCCAAATCATAGGTCTCAGACAACACACACCTATGAAAGGCTAAGAAATCCAGCTCAGAAAAGTCAAAAATAGCAACCCACCCATCCCAAATCATTGGTTTCAGATAACACACACCAACGAAAGACTAAGAAATCTAGCTTAGAAAAGCCCGAAATAGTAATTTACATATCCCAAATCATAAGTTTCAGACAACATTCACCTACGAAATACTATGAAACCTTAGCTCAGAAAAGCCTGAAATAGCAAATTACACACCTCAAATCATAAGTTTCAGACAACACACACCTACGAAATACTAAGAAACCTTAGCTCAGAAAAGCCTGAAATAGCAAACTACTCATCCCAAACTATAGGTTTCAGACAACAAACACCTATGAGGGACTAT